>CM060124.1:15699915-16152415 GCA_030522415.1 Channallabes apus | reverse complement strand
AAAATGTTAAGCGACGTCAGCTCTGTGGTTTCTGGTAACGGATTGAGTCGTTGGATTACGGAGAGAGGCGAGGCATTCGGGTTGTTGCAGGATATGTTAGCGTAATAGGGGATTTATAGTCAGATTACTGTATACTGTATAATAAAACAGTTCTCATATTTTTGAACATATATATGTGTAAGGGAAAGCAAAGTGATTTGTTCATAACTTTCTGCCTTCTCTATGTTGTCCTTCTCTATATTACATACAATATGACTCTCCATTTGGCAGACGCTCTCATCCAGAGCAACTTACAGAAGTGCTTTGTAGTTCTGTCATTGGAAAGATCCTTACACCGGGTTACTAGTTTACTAATTAAGCACCATCAGTCAAACACTCGATCGGGGGGAATGGGGGCAGAGATTAGCCCAAGGACTGAGGACACATGCATTTTAAGTCATTATTTAAAGATCGCCAAAGACTCAGCTGTACGGACATCTAGAGGAAGTCATTTCACCACCTGGGATCTTCATCTTCTTTGTCTTTCATCTAACCCTATCCTCTGCATCCTCTTCTCTCACCCCAACTAACTTCATGTCCTCTCTCACTGCATCCATAAATCTCCTCTTTGGTCTTCCTCTAGACCTCCTGCCTGGCTGTTCCAACCTCATCATCCTTCTACTATTATATTCACAATCTCTCCTCTGAACCACCTCAATCTGGCCTCTCTGACTTTATCTCCAAAACATCTAACATGGGTTGTCCCTCTGATGGCCTCATTCTTGATCCTATCCATCCTTGTCACTCCCAAAGAGAACCTCAACATCTTCATCTCTGCAACCTCCACCACCTACAGTAGGATCCAGCACTGTCGCTTCGCACCTTCAGGGTCCTGGTTCGATGCCCTTCTCGGGTCTGTGTGCATCGAGTTTGCACGGATGTTCTACCCTTGCTTGGTGGGTTTCCTCTGGTTTCTTCCCATAGTTCAAAGGCATGCACATTAGCCTAATTAGTCCTCCTAAATTGCCCACAATTTATGAATGAGTGTGTGAGGATGAATTGTCACCGCATTCAGGGTGTACCTCGTCTCGTGCCCTGTATACAGTACATAATAAAGCGGTGAGCATAGTCCAGATTCTGAACATTCATCACATGACAATCAGAGGCTACTGGAACATACGTGAACATTTTTTACACAAAAATTGTCCACCACATTGCATGCCATAATCAAAGCTAAAGCGAGGTCGAACTATACAGTATTTATATATGATTTTTTTTCTTTTTTTTTTTTCAAAACTCCATTCTTTACTGATTAAAATGTCAATGCAAGCGCATGAATTATATTTTGAAAGAAAAAAAAAGACATTTTGGACTAGACACGTTTTGCGTCGCTTGACCATTTTTTTGCGCTCTCGAGCCTCGCCGGCTCCTCACCAGTACGTTTTTGTTTATACGGTATATACAGTACTGTATGTCAGGGTCTGAATTGGAGAGAATGGTGTCTATATACAGAAAGCTTTCCACTGTTGTTGTCTTTTTTCATCATTCTATTCTCTATACAGTACATTTGCACTGATTAATATGGTTAACCACCATAATTTGGTTATATGACCCTTTATTTACATTTATGTACAGTGTGGGTGTGTGTTCTGAAACGGCACTGATCTGGCCACCTTCTGCTGGTTTTAGCTGTATTTCATTTGAAACTATGAATGTTTTAATTACAATGACACAAAGACCACGTTTTAATCCGTTTTAATCCCCTCTATTTGATTTTTAAAGCTCCACTGTTTCCGTCCAGCGAAATTCATCTCGACTCCTACTGCTCCATATGGTAGTAGTTTCATCCATCACTCCACTCACAGACACGGCATTTCCAATCACACTGGCATGTTTTCTTGTTTTGAATGTCTGCAGTAATATGGCCCAGCTGCAGCATATTTTCATACAATTCGTTGAGGCACATTTGATTTTGCATTAATCACTGGCTGCGTCGACGGGCCGGTCGAGAAATCGACGCTCTTGTGTTGTCGGAGGGTATCTGGGATTGGTTGTGGTTTGTCATCAGTCGCTTCAGCTTGGTTCGGCACTAACAAGTTTTAATCCCCCCCAGCTCTGAGTTGAAAAAAGACATAGAAGAGACATGACAAGTCAACATGTTATGAGTCTTTTTCAGTCATAGATCAAGATATTTTGACGTTGCAAATTACTCACCAGAAAAAAACAAAAATGCAAAAGCAAACTCAAAGAAAAATCAACACCCATTCAAAAATGCAAAGTTACTTGTGTTCATTTCTTCTATAAATAATAAACTGGCTTCTTTTAAGCACATTTTCAGTATTAACATAATCATATTCATAATATGCAAATTCGACAGCATATATAAAAGAAATTATATGGATGCTGATGCAAAAAAGCTTGAATGGGTGTAGGAGTAGATTTATTTCGGCTCATATTGCTATAAACCTCCTTCTGCTATCCAGTTTGCATCTTTTTTGTGTTGTTGTGGTTTATGTTTTGCACTTACTAGAAGCTACAGTCATATTCAAAAGTTTAATGAAATGTGTTTTGGGTTTTTTTTTTCACCGTGCCATTATTCATAAAAGAAAAAAAAAAACAATACCCCTTACTGCTTGTACAGGATTTAACAAGGTAAGTTGTATCCAGGTGCTGCTAATCATCAACCCTTGAGTAATTGATCATCAGCACGTGTCTATAAAAGTAAACGTTTTGGCAGTTTACCAGTCTGGAGCATTCAGGTGTGTGTTAACACAATGTGAAGACAGAAAGACATAGGCAATGGTCTTGAAGAAGCTATTGCTGGCCCATAAAACCATTTCCAAACAATTTGGAGGTAAACGTTCCGCAGTGAGAAGGAGTACGTGTAAGGAAGTGAAAAGCATTCAAGACCAATCGTCTCAGGAGTGGACGTCCAAGCACATTCGCCCCAAGGTGCAGTGCTCTCCACAAAAAAAACCCCCAACAAAATACCCAATGAGCTACATCTCATACCCTACAGGCCTGTTAAATGTTGATACCATGACGGCACAATTAGAAGAAGAATGAAGTATAAAAAACGAGTCTAAAAAGAACCCAGGAGCATGACTGAGGTTCACAAAACTGTATCTGAACAAACTACCACAAAGACTTCTGGAACAATATTCTATGGACAGATAAGACCAAAGTTGGCCTTAATGTGCAGCACCATGTTTGGTGAAAAGCAAACAGCATTTGAGCAGGAATACCTCATACCCACTGTCAAGCATGGTGATGATTTGGGTATGTTTTGCAGCACAGGACCGTGTCACTTTGCAGTCATTAAGTTGACCATGAACTCCTCTGTATACAAGAGTAATCTAGAGGCAAATATGAGGCCATCTGTTCAACAGCTAAAGCTTGGTTGGAATTGGGTCATGTTCTGGGACAATGATCTGAAGCACACCAATAAATCTGCTCTAGAATGGCTGAAAAATAAACGCATCTATGTTTTGAAATGGCCTCGTTAAAGTCCAGACCTCAACCCAACTGAAATGCCATGGTGGGAATTTAAAAGAGCAGTACATACAGTACTGTTAGCGAATGCCCAAAAACCTTAATGAACGTGAGCAGTGGTAGCACAGAGGGCTAAGGCATTGAGTTACAGATTGGAAGGTTGACGGTTTGAACCCCAACTCCTCCAGGTTGCCCCTGCTGGGCCCTTCAGCAAGGCCCTTAACCCTGTCTGCTTCAGGGGCGCTTATGATGCTGGGAATATGCGAAGAAAGAATTTCACTGTGCAGTGATGTACTGTATATCTGACAAATAAAGGCTTAACTTAACTTAACAGTGCTGTAAAGAAGAATGATAGTCATACAGTAAATGATTAATACTGTATGTTATACTGTAGCTGCTAAAGGTGGATCTATAAGCTATTGAATACTTAGTGTTGGGTACTTAAATTAAATAATGGCACAGTGGGAAAAAAGTCATATGTTGAGATTGTATTTGCCTTATTATGTTTTCACGGAAAAAAAAAAAAAGAGGGATATTAACTAAACTGAATGATCTTTTTCCATTGCTCCAAAGTCCAATCTTCCAAGTCCTCCTTTTTCTTATTAGGCTCACTTAAATGTGACCATACAGCTGTTTAGTCCCAATCCTAATAAATTTTTTTATAGAAAATAATGAATAGAGTAAAAATACCATTTAAATTCAAATTGAGACATCAATCCATCCACCTGGTCTGCTTTATGTTTGTCTGGAAGATAACCTCTTTAGTCTGGTGCATACAGCGTATACAGGTTCATAAACAAGCAGAAGTCATTACACAAGTCTAATCATAAGTCTGACTGTCTTGGTGTGTCTGAGTCTATCCTGATCGTGTCTGTGTTATCACCTCCAGACTATCCTCGACCTGTTTGCTGAACTCTGTGATACAGGAGACCTAAAACAGCTCAAGACTCTAAGAGTACCTGATAGAGCAATGAGACACACATCCTGCATCATGCCACGTAGTGTGACTGACAAAGTGCCATTTCCTTGTCACTTACTAATAATTACGACGAATGATATCAGGGAACCTTCAGATCTGACTGAATTTACAGTAGATATGCACTTTCGGGATTTGCTAAAGCAACGACAGTGAATAACGCAGATGGGGTTAAATAAGCAGTTCGTGACAGTATGTTTACCCGAATCTCTATATACTGTGTCTGTGGTGTATGTGCAGGAGTGAAAAATGCAGGAGTAATAACACACTATACTTTACTTTGAGAAATTTGAGATATACTGTAAATAACTAGAATTGAGTTCTAATAATATTGAATATAATACTGGAATACACTTCATTTTAATGCAGTTACTCTTAAGTGCAGTTAGTTTTAGTCACAATTTTTATTTTGTTGATTCTTTTAGTAAATCACTGTTGTATTTTTAGTGACTTGGATAAAGAAAAATAATAATAATAAAACACTTTTTACCTCTAAAATTTCTTTATATACTATCATAATAGTTTTCAGAAATTTAAAAGGTCTTCTTCTGTTATTCAATTAAATTCCTTTTTATTTATATAGCGCTTTTAACAATGGTCATTGTCTCAAAGCAGCTTCACAAAGATAAAATAAATAGTAAAAAAAAGAAATATCTTATATCGTATCCATCTAATGATACAATACTATACACTTATATTCCTACAAGAATCCTGACAGTTGGTCGTTTATTTTCACCTCCTTAAGCTACTGGTTTTGCGGAAATGTTAAGTATAACATAATGATAACTACTTGACATTATATTATACATTACATTTTATATATATATATATTTATGCGCAATCATGTTTGGTTAAAATTATATAAAATTCAATTCATTATATTACCTACGGGGCGGCGCGGTGGTGTAGTGGTTAGCACTGTCGCCTTGCACCTCCAGGGTCTGGGTTCGATTCCCCGGCCAGGCTCGATTCCCGTCTCTGTATGCATGGAGTCTGCATGTTCTCCCCGTGCTTGGTGGGTTTCCTCCGGGTACTCCGGTTTCCTCCCATAGTCCAAAGATATGCAGGTTAGGCTAATTGGCGTTCCTAAATTGCCCGTAGTGTGTGATTGGGTGTGTGAGTGTCTGTCCCTGCGATGGATTGGCACCCTGTCCAGGGTGTATCCCGCCTAGTGCCCGAAGACGCCTGGAATAGGCTCCAGGTCCCCCGCGACCCTGAACACAGGATTAAGCGGTATAGAAAATGAATGAATATTACCTACGTTGTGGTGAAGAGAAAGATATATCACTCTACAGATATTGCACAATTCTGCTATATACTGCTATAAACCAATTTAAGTAAAAAAACAAAACATGCCTCAGAGGAAGCACATGATGGCCTTTGCCCTCTCTGGTTGGTAGTTGTTGATTAGGCAGAACTGCCAATCAGCTGGGAATTGGCCATGACTAAATTAGGGAGAAAATCACAGGACTCTATCTTTAGTGTGAACATTAATAGATGTCCAGTACCATCAGCTGTCCTTAGGCCATGTTCACATGTAGCTGGGTATTTTTTCAAATAGCGATTATTTTTATTTCTCTTTGTTTTGGCCTTTCATCCACATGCAAACGCATTTTCGATTGTTTAAAACTCCTTCTAAAGTAAAGATTTTCCCAAACTCAGTGGTTTTCTGTGGTGTTGTGTGGACAAAGTGAGCGGAGATTTTGGATTGTTGGAACGTCTCCTTGTGTGTCGATGATGTACTTGTCTTTGTGCTAGTCTCCTTTTGACGTCAGCTTTGTTTATGAGGATATTTTGTGGAATGGTGGACTTATGGACAGTTGCTTGGACTTTTTACAGACTGGACTTTTTACGTGTGTAGATATACGTGCAGTTACTTACTGTACACATGACATTAACGAACAGTGGTGCCTAAATGTACTACAAGTCTACTGCTGCTACATACAAAACTTCGCCGACACAGACCCCCCCCCCCCCCCCCCCCCCCCCCGGTTTTGGTCGTTTGTACATGGCGCCACCGGTAATGGCGTTTTTGTCTAGGTTTCTGATTGGCCCCTGTTGATTAGGGGTGCGTCTAACAGCACTTAACAGGGTATTTAGCGTTTTCTTGTGGACAGAGATATTTTTAACACATAGGTCATTTGGACAAAATTATTACTATATATATATATGTATATGTACATATAGATACAAGTAGAAAAATCTGTTTTTCAAAAACTACTCGGCTACGTGTGGACATGGCCTCGGACTTTCATTATGAACGAGTTTTGAGTAAACACACTTTTTGACCTTTTTTTCAGTATAGCTAAAGGTGTGGAAACGAATGCGATAATTGTACATACTCTAGAGGTACAGTGGATATAGATTAGGTTTAAATAAAAAAAACTTTTACTATTGCTTTAACACTGAGCATCATGAGTCATGTGGAGATATTGATGTGTGTATATCGCATGGCATCAATATAGAAGCTGTTGCCACATATTTAATTCATGAATTCATTGGGGTTTGCTTATTGCTTTCTTATTGTATTCGGCCTCTTTCTGTATCCAATATCCCTTGTAATATTTTGCACATGGTGGTGCTGCGTTATGGCACAAAGCTGCTGCTCAATAGACTTTTTGTTTAGCGCTGAGGGGGCGCTCCTGTAAGGGTATATATATATATATATATATATATATATATATATATATATATATATATATATATATATATATACAGCTTCCTCTATATTCTATTATAACGATGACTCAGTAAAACCCATAGAAACATCTTCATTCATATTTAATACAGTGCAGAAATCTTGCTTAATTCAATAAATTTGCACAATCTGTCTCAATGTTCTCTCTTAGAAAGCAGAATAAAATTTTGTCTGATAATCTTTATTTTATTTCATGATGGTGCAAATTTTGCTTTCAGATATGCAGCGCTTGCCAGCGTTTGTGTGTCTGTTGAGACAGCTCATGCAAATTGCACATTGAACTCCCTCAAGCCATGATCACCGGTTGTCGTGGAAACATCGGGGAGCTGCTGCTTGACAGCAGATGATGGCAGTAAACATAAATGTCGTTGCAGACGCCCACTAGCTGGAGGGGACCGCTTGACACGAATAGGCGTTAAATTTAGATCTCAGAAAATTTTCATCTCAGGGTCACGCTTTCCCCTCAACCTGGTAATGACATCCAAGAGAAAGACTTCTTCCTTCGAGACAGCTTCCTGTTGTTCCTGTTTCTCCCTTCTTCTCAACAGTATATGATGAAGTTGTTGCAGCTCGCCACCTCTTCGGCTCCTCCCTTTTCCTTTGTGACATTTCTGTGTCTCGCAGCAGATGTTAATTCAGCCTTTCAGTAAAAAAAAAAAAGAAGAGAAGAAAAGAAAAGTAGTCTTGTTTTTCTCATAGGTCGCTCCCCATTCCTGAAATGTCAGTTGCACTCACCAAAGTTCACTAGAACTTACTAACATGTAAATACATTATCATGTGCATGAAGCATCTATTGATATAAATTGAACTTACTTACTGTATAAGTGCAAATGCTGCATTCTTTCTGCATTAAATAAACTCCTTCTCACGATTTGTAAAAACGTTTGACGTGGCATGTTTTTAATAGTTTATGAGCTCTTAGGTTAAGCCGCAATACTGCACTCAACATACCGCGGAAGATTACTCATTAATCTGAAAAAGTGTTTACTTTTATACATCGAAATTAAACAATGTGCTAAAAACAAGCCTCAAAAATGATAATACCACACCATATATTCACATCTACAGTCCTGGCCAGGAGATTTAGTCTTACAGTAAGTGGGTCTGTAAATCACACTGGACAATTTTATAGCTGGCAGCAGATGCACTGCGCTGTTAGGCTTCACAAAGAATCAACACAAAAGATATTTGGACAATTCAAGTCAAACAGCCGTCTACAGTATTATCTCATCAGGAACTGTAAATATAGTGTGCAGTTACATGGGAGCCAACACGCCGGGGATAGTTTACATGGAGCGTCCTGCCTTAGTATTTTTTAAGGATCTACTATAATTTTTGTTTATCTGTTCATTCAGCTTCTCTAACCGTGTGTTATGGTTTATCCTACAAATATGCTTTATACTTTATATTTATAACCAGACAACAGAACATGGAAAATCTGTGACACAGCACTGCTCAGTTCTCAATTCCGATTGGTTAGAAGGTGTTTGTCTATACAGTACCACCTGCAAGGTTTATCTTAATGCACTGTTTCTAATACTGTATGTTTCCATAACAACATGGATAAGTGGTGGATCAAACTGTGAAGGCTCAGAGTTACTGATCGGGAGGTCAAGGCTTCAAGCCTCAGTACCGCCAATGCTGCCATTGTTCAGCACTTGAGTGAGATAGGGGGCGCTGTATCCTATCTGACCCTGCACAATGACCCTAGTTTGGTAACTAGGATATGCGACAAAACACATACTGTATCGCAGCTCCCTCACCAATTACATCAGTGCCTCCACCTGGTCCTCACACCTTTTATGGCCAAGTTCAAACAACTGGTGGCATAAATAAGATGTCACCTTTAACACTAAAAGGACTACCATGTCATTTTTGGGTATTGTTCGAAAAATTTGGGTTTGACTTTTTTGTAGTCACCTCAGACCTCGGGCTGAATAGAAATTTGGCAAGTGGACCTTTCAAATGTATATTTGAGTACCCCTGGTTTAGATTATGTAGCTTAACCATCCATGCCAAATAAATTAGATTATGATTTAATAATCTGTCAAATGTACCTTACAGCACAGTAAAATGATTTTTTCACCATGCTCATAGTTGAAACGGCAAATTCATAGCAGTACGTTGAGTAAAACATTGTGAGAATTTGAAGGGCCATTTTCTGCAGGACAGGAACACCTGCTGCAGTAACCATCTTTGTCCAGAAGGTGAGAAGGTGACCACTTTTGTTTGCTAGATTAAGCACATTGGTTTTCTGCTTTCTACGGGGAGCATGAATGCATATTTTTCTGTCCACTCACTCTTAAATTCACTGTTTTCAAAATCAGCCAGGGGCCAGGGGTAGCTCAGTGGTTAAGGCATTGGACTACGGTTCGGAAGATCCCAGGTTCAAACTCCACAACCACCAAGTTGCCACTATTGGGCCCTTGAGCAAGGCACTTAACCCTCAACTGCTCGGATGTGTAATGAGATAAAAATATGTAAGTCGCTCTGGATAAGAGCGTCTGCCAAATGCATAAATGTAAACTTATATCAATGGCCAGCTGTGAGCAGGCTATTACGATATTAAGAACATTTTATAATAAACAGAATGAGTAGCTCACCTCATATGTTCCAGTCTGAGTCGTTCATTCTTTTGAATCTACTGCACCGCATAGCGTCTATGGGAGTCACGTGATAAAGGAACGAACAACTCGGGACTTGACGATTCGTTGAGAACCGTTCAATACATAGCATACAGAGGTTTTGCGATGATTTGCGCATGCGCGCCCAGTAGAAAAAGAAGGAATCGTTCATGAACGACCTGTCACTAGAAGACTCAAAGATATATCTCACGGAAACACAGTTGCGCACTTCATTGAGAACTCTTTTGGATTATGATTAAATTAGCATGTTTGTTTTGGCGTCTGTGCAGATTTAACCGTATTTGTGTCCGGGTGCGCCTATTGAGTACCCCGGATCTAAACCAATTACCTAAAGCCGATGTTATTTTTTCACCTGGGGTTTCCCGTTATGGGTTGCCCAAGAAAATCATCTTGAACGCCACATTTGATTTTGGCATAGGTCTTTTCCACCAGAAGCTTTCCCAGCACACACACACTTTTAACCAGGCTTGGAATTTGCACCAATGGTGCCCAGCAACTCCACTAGTTAGGTATTGGGCATTGGCTGGGAAACAAACCGAGGCCTTTGCGTTTGTGAGAAATCTACCGTTGAGCCACCAGGACAGGGTCACAGGAGGTCTGGAGTCTATACCAGGGGACTTGAGCTGATCAACAATGATAACCATCCTGGATGGATGCCAATCCATCACAAAGCACAATCAGGCACATATCCCATTTTGGAAATGCCAATTTGCCTACCCCGCATGTGGGAGGACTGTGGGAGGAAATCCAAGTACCCTGGAGGAAACCAACCAAGAATGAGGAGAACATGCAAGCATAATGCACACAAAGTCGAAGGCTCCAAATACACAAACTTAAACCCTTGACCATGGAGGTGTGAGACCACAGTGCTAACAGTACAGTAGTATGGAAGGAGTCTCCAGTGATTATGCTTCATTATAGTCAGCAAGTTCTAAAGAAAGGGTGTAATAAGAAATAAAACGCTCAGGTCTTGGTCACTTTGATGACTGTGATTGACTAAATGTTTTATGGGCATCTAAAAGGATCTTCTTCCATTTAGGGACTTAAATACGAGGAACAAGAAAGAAGTCCAGTTGACATGACTCAACTTCCTCACCTGGATGACTGAAAATCTCCTCAGACAGATTTTGAATCTAAAGGTCCCATATGTTGTCTGCTAATGCTCCAGCTGAAAAAACCCTCTGATGATGCAATATGTTCATACTGTACTTTACACCCCCTCATTTTCACTCCTCCTCTGAACAGGCCATTTTGGTGTTTATGTACAATAAATGAGCTACTCTTGCGATTCAGTCCTCTGGATAACTGCAGAGCTGAGCAACAAATTAAGGCAGGGGTTCTCTTATACAGTATGAGGTCACATTAAAGGGAAAATCTAATTAAGGAGGCTTGTTTAAATCTCAAAACTTGTTTTTTAGTTTAACCCTTATTTTTTCGTTTTTCAGTTTTTGAAGGCAATTTGTACACAAGTTTGTGCAAGGGGATAGCAAAAACAAGACATCTTAATTAATCCAACATATTTAACACGTATCAGTGAAGGAATCTTTTAAATTTCTTTTTTCATATTCAGCTACTAGCCCTGATGAAATGGAATATCACAATAGATCACTCCTGCACAATCCTATTTGGAAATAATCCCAGTTTGTGTCATTTTCAGCATTGGAGAATGTGGCCTAATTAATCGTTCCGTGGTCCTCTTTAGCGTTAGAGATATGAGCGTGACGTTACGCAGACAAGTGTAGGAAGCCAGCAAGTGGGTTTAGTGTAATTAATACTCCTATTTATAAACAGTGAATCAAAGTAGCTCAGAGCAGAATGAATAATATGATGAGCTGCTCTATTAGCAACCCCACTGCAGAGTGTTCTGTTTATCAGAGTGGATTATGTAAAAATGGACAGGTAGATACAGAGAGAACGAGTAAAGGACATCATCATTGGATGGTCATGGAACAACACAGACTCTCTTAAAAGAGCTGAGTTCAAAGTATGCACACACGCGCGCACACACAAAACACTCAAGGACATGTACAGTATGCAATGTATGAAATTCGGTACACTGTACATGTTTCAGCTATGCTCTAATCACCACTTAGGGCACTAATTCCCGGGGCTGGCATTTTGTAGACCACTTTTTTAAATCCCATCATGTACCACATTATCTAGTGTAAACATAGTGATAATGACATCAGTCGTAGGTTAACTGCTGCATTGTTCTCTTCTTTTCTTTTTTTCTCTCATTTGTAAAGTCACTGATGAATAACACACTATTCTAGGAGGGCAATAATGTACCTATTCATACTTACTAGATATTTATCTTTTATTAGAACTTATTACAAATAAAAGGATTGGATTCATTGTTCATTTATAAATGTTTGGTGTATAATTTCCGTGGTTATTTTACTATTCATACATACTAAAAACAACTCAACTTGGGCCAACAGAACACCCCCACCACTGTGTCCAATATGGATTAACCTAGCGTGAGTTGAACAAGCAAGTTTGGTTATTATTATATTTTTCATCTAACTTGTGTAACTAAAGTGTGAAAATGCAGCTCAGCACATCTCAAGAAATTTGAATATCTATGTATAAGTTTTTTTGGTAATTTCATTCAAAAAGAGAAACTCTAGATTCATTAGATATGAAATGTTATAAGCATTTTTTGTATACATTTTGCATACTACAGCTTACTCATGAATGTTAAAAATCCATAATCTTAGACAAATATTTTATTTCCAGTTTGAGAAAATGCCTATAAAGACAGTGTCTAGTCTAGTGTCTCAGTCTAGTTCAGTAGATGCAACCACAGTCACAGTGACAGTAATCCAGAAGATGATCATCGACAGCACTGACACCAAACGTACTGTAGAGTAAGCTACAGTGGGATATTGCTGAAAGGGCTGACTGGTGCACAAGCAAAAGTGAATACTGCAACTTTAAGAAGATTGTCCAACAAAACTTGTTAAAAAACTTGGGATAGTTTCATATATGATATGGAGGCTAGAGTCAGTGAATCAAGAGCCACCATACACAGAGGTCTTCAGTAAATGGAGTACAACTGTAACAATCCTAGTACAGTATCAAGCCAGGCCTTAATCCAGAGACAACGTCAGAAGCATGTTACCTTGCTTGAAGTCCAGGGTGAAGTTTCCACAATGCCATGTCATGTCATCTGTTGGTGTTGGTTTACTGTATTTTATCAAGTCCAACGTCAACGCAGCCGTCAGCGCACTTCATGCTTCCTTCTGCTGAAAAAAGCTTTGCGGAGACACCAATTTCCTTTTTCCAGCAGGACTTAGCACCTGGCCCCAGTCCCAAAACTGGACTGCTGACTGTGGTATTGCTGTGCTTAACTGACCCATAGAGAATTGATGGGGTTTTGGGAAAAAAGGAAGATGAAAAACACCAAATTCAACAATACAGACAGGCGAAAGGCTGCTATCAAAGCACCCAGGTCTTTAGGAACACCTCAGCAGTGCCACAGGCTGATCGCTTATATGCTTTGCCCCGCTGATGCAGTAATTGGTGCAAAAGGAGCCCTGAACAAATATTAAATGCATAAATGCACATCATTTTCAGACATTGGGTAAACAGAGTTTTATGAAATATTCTAATATTTTGAGATACTGGATATTTTGAGCCATAATCGTCTAAATTTAAAAACTTGACAAAATAAAAGCTTGGTTTTCATGTTTTAAATTAATTTACACATGTGTTGTATTCTGGATGAAAATTACGTTTGATATTAATATTCTAATAAATTATTTCATTGTCATTTCCAGTGGATAGAACAGAAGTGCGGAATAATATTATAAAAGTAGCTCTGTAAACGGGAAATTCTTACCGGCAGTGCAAATTACAAAAAAATTAAGTTGGTTAGTGGATTTTTTTTAGATCATTTAAGGTAATGGTTTGCAGTAAAAATTCTCGCTTACATTACCATTTTAATAGAATCCTTTCACAGATCTGTCATCTGCAAACCACTTTTTTTGCGTATGCACCTGTGAAATATACACATGTGTAATATTAGCCAAGTCAAACATACTGTACATAGGTTTTGATCCATATACTGTACATAACTTATTCTCTATATTTACTCGTGCATAAATTGGCAATCACCCAAAGTCCCAAGAGCACAGAGAACATGAAAGGTTAAGCAAAGAGGCAGGGCTGTCAGTTCATATTTAAATAATTGATATAATGTAATGAAATATAATGAAATTTTCTGCTCAAATAAAATTTGTTATAGTACACAGGCTGACAGGGTAAAATATATTATGCATTGGGAAAAAAAGTTGTTGCCTGCATGATGTCTACTGTAGCTAACAGAGATATCAGATATCATGTGGAAAATCAAACCTGTTAACCCTTGCAGCTGAGTTGCAAAAATAACCCTTAGTGTACTGTACTGTAGGTTTGATACAGGAAAATAATTATGAATAGCATGTCTTTATCTGACAGAACGTGACTAAGAGCGGACCATTTCGCACTCAGTGTTCGCTGGTTTCACTTCATACTAATGAGCACATGCTTAGAAACACACATGCAACACATTAAAGCCAGTATAAAATGGCAGAACATGTTTGGAATTGATAAAAATAAACCCCAGACACACACAAAACCACAGAGACACACTGAGGAAGCAAGGAACTTTTGACTGCACATGCAGACAGGGATTTGCCAATTCATTACACATGACCGCATGGGTAGATGGATCCTTGAGATCCTCGTGTGTGCTGTTTTCTTCTATGGATCCAGGCAATCACGATGGCTATACACGTCGATCCGCAACCTGAGCCAGCATCTTTCCCGTCACTTTCGAACCCGGTGCTTAATGACATGCACGTTCCATGCACTAACTGTGCAATCTGCACACCATGTGTGAGGTGGAATGCCTACGACCGCACCGGGGTTCTGGAGAAAGCGGTGATTTCATTTTGATCAAAGTTGCCGTGCTCTGGCCCGGAACCCTGCGGTTTGTTATGGCTTCTACCATGGCTCTAATTGTTAAAAGGGACAGACGGACACGGGGTAAATATTATTGCTAACCTGATTTCGGCGCACAGTTCTTTCTGCGTCATCGAGAATAGCAGGATGAGGGACTTTAATTAGCTTAATTTTCTCCAGAGGACGGTAAATCCTTTCACGACATTTTGCAGTTTCCACAGCAGAAATCGAATTACAGGAAAGCTAGCTTGCTTATAGTAAAATAATTATACTGTGAATATAGAGACTTGATCAATGACGGCATGACCATGACAATATCGCTCTGCAAACAGCTTGTCCCAGCACTTCGGGTAAGGAAAGCAATTCCAGAGTGGTGGTGACGGGTTAGGTCATGACTCCGACTCGGGAGGGTCACTTTCTCATATCAGCTACAGACGTGTTCAAATGTGCGAGAGACGGACTTCCCAAAATGCCACAGGAGACGGAATGTTAATGTGTGCTATAGATATACTGTAATACCAGCAAGAGCAGCACATCCTTAAGATTACTTTGTTAAATATTTGATCATACCATCAGCTCAAGTTTTAAAGCATGTTAAGTTGCTCCTGACATTTTCTCAGTGCTTAAATATACAGTATTCTTAAATATATTATCCTGTATACAGTATAATAAGATTACTGTAGGAGATATACAGTAGTATTCCATTGTAGAAGAAATCCACCATTGCAGTATTTATATCTGCCTGATTGGCACCTTATATTTATTATATATTATAAATGTAAATACTTGAACATATGGCGGCATACCGGAGTAATAGTTACACTGGTGTGAAAAACTATTTGCCCCCTTCCTGATTTCTTATTCGTTTGTCACACTTAAATGTTTCTGATCATCAAAAACCGTGAACTGTGAAGTCAAAGATAAGATAATTGAACACAAAATGCAGTTTTTAAATGAAGATTTACGTTATTAAGGGAGAAAAAAAACTCCAAATCTACATGGCCCTGTGTGAAAAAGTGATTGCCCCCCTTGATATAAAATAACTTAACTGTGGTTTATCACACCTGAGTTCAATTTCTGTAGCCACCCCCAGGCCTGATTACTGCCACACCTGTTTCAATCAAGAAATCACTTAAATAGGAGCTACCTGACACAGGGAAGTAGACCAGAAGCACCTCGAAAGCTAGACATCATGCCAAGATCCAAAGAAATTCAGGAACAAATGAGAACAAAAGTAATTGAGATCTATCAGTCTGGTAAAGGTTATAAAGCCATTTCTAAAGCTTTGGGACTCCAGCGAACCACAGTGAGAGCCATTATCCACAAATGGCAAAAACATGGAACAGTGGTGAACCTTCCCAGGAGCGGCCGGCCGACCAAAATTACCCCAAGAGCGCAGAGACAACTCATCCGAGAGGCCACAAAAGACCCCAGGACAACATCTAAAGAACTGCAGGCCTCACTTGCCTCAATTAAGGTCAGTGTTCACGACTCCACCATAAGAAAGAGACTGGGCAAAAACGACCTGCATGGCAGATTTCCAAGGCGCAAACCACTTTTAAGCAAAAAGAACATTAAGGCTCGTCTCAATCTTGCTAAAAAACATCTCAATGATTGCCAAGACTTTTGGGAAAATACCTTGTGGATCGACGAGACAAAAGTTGAACTTTTTGGAATGTGCATGTCTTGTTACATCTGGCTTAAAAGTAACAGAGCATTTCAGAAAAAGAACATCATACCAACAGTAAAATATGGTAGTGGTAGTGTGATGGTCTGGGGTTGTTTTGCTGCTTCAGGACCTGGAAGGCTTGCTGTGATAGATGGAACCATGAATTCTACTGTCTACCAAAAAATCCTGAAGGAGAATGTCCGGCCATCTGTTCGTCAACTCAAGCTGAAGCGATCTTGGGTGCTGCAGCAGGACAATGACCCAAAACACACCAGCAAATCCACCTCTGAATGGCTGAAGAAAAACTAAATGAAGACTTTGGAGTGGCCTAGTCAAAGTCCTGACCTGAATCCTATTGAGATGTTGTGGCATGACCTTAAAAAGGCGGTTCATGCTAGAAAACCCTCAAATAAAGCTGAATTACAACAATTCTGCAAAGATGAGTGGGCCAAAATTCCTCCAGAGCGCTGTAAAAGACTCGTTGCAAGTTATCGCAAACGCTTGATTGCAGTAATTGCTGCTAAGGGTGGCCCAACCAGTTATTAGGTTCAGGGGGCAATTACTTTTTCATACAGGGCCATGTAGGTTTGGATTTTTTTTTCTCCCTAAATAATAAAACCCCTCATTTAAAAACTGCATTTTGTGTTTACTTGTGTTATCTTTCAGTAATAGTTAAATGTGTTTGATGATCAGAAACATTTTGTGTGACAAACATGCAAAAGAATAAGAAATCAGGAGGGGGCAAATAGTTTTTCACACCAATGTAACTCTGTGACCTCGGACCTCCAGGGTTCGGGTTCGGTTCCCACCTTGTGGCCGGGGTGCATGGAGTTTGCATGTTCTCCCCGTGGATTTTGGGTTTCCTCCACTGTACTCTGGTTTCCTCCCACAGTCATGCCAAAGACATGCAGATTTGGTTAATTGGCGATCCCAAATTGCTCACAGTGTGTGTGCCCTGAGATGGATTGGCACCCTGTCCATGTTGTACCACATCTCCTGCTCTAAGTCTACTGGAATAGGCTCCAGGCCCCTGTGACCCATTACACAAGTGGTATAGAAGATAATTAATAATATTGATTACACATTATTTTTTAGGGTCATGCTAATTATTTAACATGCCCACAAAGAAACATTTACTTGAAATGACCAGCATTGTTTTTGAATGCTAACATAATAACAATAATAACAACAACAACAACAATAATAATAATAATAATGTGGTACATGTTAAAAGACGTTTATCATTGTTTGATATCAGAATATTAATGTTGGCAACATCATGATCCTGCTGATGATTAACAAAAATATTTATTGCGCAAGCATGTTGTATATACTGTATGGAAAGAGCTACAGTAACTCCCAAACTAAATACTGTGTCACCTGGGGGGTGTTCTTCGTACGTCGCTAACTCAGTTAGCTGGATTTGATTGTTGTGGATTTGTCCTGATCTTGGATTGTTTCGTTCTTCGATGCTCATCTCGCATTTGCTGTCATAGCAACATGTCCGTAAGCTTGAACCTGCTCGGTAGCAGGTTTATTTCATGTAAACAGGATTAAGGCTGCGCTCCTGCCATGGTGAGGTCACATCTGATTGGTTAAAGTGCACGACTGACTCACGTGGGGAAAGAAAAGTATCTTGCATGCATTTATATATATATATATATATATATATATATATATAATTGCTATCAAATATTATATTAGAACATAAATTCATAGGTTTTTTTATTATTATAATAAACTCTAGTCACGAGACAGCCCTCAAGACCATTAATTCAAATTCTTGAGTGTGTGTATGAGTGTGTGCCCTGCGATGGATTGGCACCCTGTCCAGGGTGTACCCCGCCTAGTGCCCGAAGTCTCCTGGGATAGGCTCCAGGTCCCCCGCGACCCTGAACACAGGATTAAGCGGTTTAGAAAATGAATGAATGAATGTTTATTTTGTAACACGTTTATTTTTCAGGGGTTCGTTATGAATATGCAAATATATATAATAAAAATATTTTTTTTATAATGAAAAATTGGACAAAACTAATTTTATTATAAAGTAAACAATATAAAAGTTTACATGTTTTTGAAAAAAATATTCATATTTCTATTTTTCCATATACAACAAGTTTATTTTCATATTTCTTATTTTATTTTATTGTCTCATGTAATTTGTAAAACATATGTGCATATTATGTTCTAATATAATATTTGATAGCGATTATGTGTGTGTGGTGGGGGGGGGGATCCATGGCAGGGAAGCATTTCAGCACATAACATGTGGGGGTGGGGGGTAGCATTTCAGCGCATAACACGTGTTACAAAAAAATTTGAACTTGTTCTTTTGTCATTTCATCAACCAATCAAAGGGCTTGTGATCAGTGTTTCTACTGTCGATGCATATCGCCTTTTAAACCAACACACGAGCGCAATAATCCTAGACAACTCAATCCGGCCATACTAATCATCAACAACAGGTGTGCTCGAAGAACCAACTTAGCCAGGTCTTAATTAGCACGATGATCTCATCTTAGATGTGTCAATTCAGATGTTTCAAGCGACGTACGAAGAACACCCCCCTGGTCTACATGTCATGTTTGATGTTTATTTTACATTATGGGAAAGTCTCGTATGTCAAAGTGTTGCATGTACTGTATCATTCTTTTGCACATGAGTGACTTTTAAAGAGGGAAAGGCATTGGTTTCCCTATAACTCATGTAATTAATGAAATCAAAATATTTCAAAAGTGTTGTGAATAGAACGCATGCAGTCTATAGGAAAACTCACTTGGTCTGGGATTGACTTATTACACGAGGCATATTTGCATACAATAATACTGAATACAAATAATATCTGCATACAATGCATTTTCCATCTACAGTATACTTATCTTTTCTTTCTACTAATCTTGTCGACAGTTGTAATTCTTTTCTTTTAAGTAATTATACCTAAAAAAAATACTTAAAACTACTTTTAGATAAAGTACAGTAAAAGTATCTTTTGACTCATGACATTGCATTGTGTCATGCTGTTGCGCATGTTTGCACGTTTGCACACACCCTACCGTACATGCTGTCTTTTCGTTGTCTTCTGTGTCTTTTGTATAGCTCTTAGATAGTTTTGTTAATTTGTGTTTAATTAGATAGTCAGCTAATTAGGGGTCTTAGCTAATTAGTTTTATTCATTTATATTGTATGTAGACCCTTGGTCATGGATGTACTGTGTCATTATGTTTCACTGTGTACTGACCTGTATATGGTGGAAATGATTATTTTTAAAAATATATATTATTTATTTTGTGATTTAGATGCTTTGTTTACATGCTTCTTATATATATATTCTGCATTTTTTGTTCTTAGCATTGCATTAGTAAATTCTGGTCAATTTCTCACCTTACCTTGTGTCTACTGACTATATTTAAGATATACAGTGTGCAATCTACAACCTATCTCTGTGTTACTGTCAATATTACTGCTGGATGTTTATGTATCTATGACAATAAAAGCCTACTTGATTTGACTTGACTTGACCGGGGTCCATGCCCCCCCTTGCCCCCTCCCCTCCCCCCCAACGCGGGGGGCGTGGCACGTTGTATCTACGCCTTTATGCAAATCCGAACGTGGAGCCTGCGCGTATCCGTGCGCTCATTGAGTCGGTGCGCGAGGCGCGCCAGGAGGAGTGTCCGAGTGTTTACACGAGTCAGACCTCTCCGTGTGTGTGCGCGTGCTTATGTGTATGTGAAAGCGAATATGCGGTCGCTGTGGGATTGTTGCCGCTTCCGCGCGACGCTCTGAGACATAAACACGAAGACCGAGAGCAGCGACCGGCGTCCAGCCATGGGAGGCCAAATCACCCGTAACGCCTTGTACGGTGAGGACCTGACCGCTTCAAACCTCAGACTGTACGGTACATCCAGGCGGTTATTGTAGTGCTTCATTGTGCGTTTATCATGACCAATGCTGTTGGATAAAGAAGTGCAATATAACGAGTAAAAGGGTTATTTGTTGTTGTTGTTGCGCCGCATGCATTCGCGCTGCTCCTGCTTTAGACACGCATACTGTAATAATGTCCTGTCACGTCACCCTGTTATCTCGCGCACCTTCAAATGTCACAACCGCTCGCGCACAGCATCAGGGGCTCGCGGCGTGAGGAGGCAGAGAGGTGGGTTCGGGGGAGGGGGGTGTTCTCATTTAACGGCTTTTCACGGAAATCAGTTACTGTCTTTGTCCAAGAGCTATAGACTGTGTAGTAGAACTATTCAGGCACTGTACTAGAACTATATACACTGAGTGTATAACATTCCATAATGCCAGTGTACTAGAGCTGTAGACAATCAGTGTACTAGAACATTATTCTGTCTGTGTACTAGAGATACAGACAATGAGTGTACTAGATGTACATGCTGTCAGTGTACTAGAGCTGTAGTCAATCAGTGTACTAGAGCTGTAGACAGTGAGCGTACTTGAGCTGTAGTCAATGAGTGTACTAGAACATCATTCTGTCTGTGTACTAGAGATACAGACAATGAGTGTACTAGACGTACATGCTGTCAGTGTACTAGAGCTATAGTCAATGAGTGTACTAGAGCTGTAGACAGTGAGCGTACCTGAGCTGTAGACAGTGAGCGTACTAGAGCTGTAGACAGTGAGCGTACTAGAGCTGTAGACAGTGAGCGTACTAGAGCTGTAGACAGTGAGCGTACTTGAGCTGTAGACAGTGAGCGTACTTGAGCTGTAGACAGTGAGCGTACTAGAGCTGTAGACAGTGAGCGTACTTGAGCTGTAGACAGTGAGCGTACTTGAGCTGTAGACAGTGAGCGTACTTGAGCTGTAGACAATGAGCATACTAGAACATTATGCTGTCAGTGTACTAGAGCTGTAGTCAATGAGTGTACTAGAGCTGTAGACAATGCGTGTACTAGAGCTGTAGTCAATGAGTGTACTAGAGCTGTAGACAGTGAGCGTACTAGAGCTGTAGACAGTGAGCGTACTAGAGCTGTAGACAATGAGCGTACTTGAGCTGTAGACAATGAGCGTACTAGAACATCATGCTGTCTGTGTACTAGAGATACAGACAATGAGTGTACTAGACGTACATGCTGTCGGTGTACTAGAACTTTAGACACTAAGTCTACTGAACTACTGTACATGCGGTCTATGTACTATGACTATAGAGAAGTGCACTAGAACTAGATGCTGTCAGGTTACTAGAGATACAGACAATGAGCGTACTTGAGCTGTTGACAATGAGCGTACTAGAACATCATGCTGTGTGTGTACTAGAGATACAGACAATGAGTGTACTAAACGTTAAGACGTACAGTACTAGACTAAAGACATTGAATGTACCAGACCATCTTGCTGTCAGTGTATTGGAACTGGAATTGGAATTCAGTGCTAGAAGTGTGTGTATGAATACATATACACTGAGTGACCAGGTTATTCCATCAGTGGATTTTTTTTTTCTTTCCCCTGATGGCACAGGCGTATTGCAGGACGACAGTGCCAAGAAGTGCATGATGAATCATTTTCACACATGAATTGGCCGCCACTTAAAGTCTTTGGGATGTGCTGGAGAAGACTTTATGGAGTGCTTCGACTTTCCTGTCATTAATACAAGTCTTTGGCCAGAAATTAATGCAGTGGGTGGAAATAAATGGTATGATGTTGCATAAGCATGTTGAAACAACACCAGGGCGAGTGTGCACCGTAATTAAAGCTCTAGGCGGTCCAATGAACTATCAGTGTGTGCAACTTTTTTTTTTTGGCCGTGTAGTGTAAAAGTACTGTACATGCATTCAGTAGAATTCACATCTTGGTAGAGGTGGAAAGTAACGAATTACATTTACTCGCGTTACTGTAATTGAGTAGCTTTTTTGTGTATTTCTATTTTTTAAAGTAGTTTTAAAAATCTGTAATTTTACTTTTACTTAAGTACGTTTTGTTTGAAGTATTGTAATTCGCTACATTTTAAATCATATTTGCTACTGAGTAAAAAATAAATGAATGAAAATTATAAAATAATAAAAGATATTATGCTTTATAAATGCCCCGTTTTTTTTCCAACCTGAATCTGATCCTCCTCCTGGTGTGTGTGTGTACAAACCTCATTATTTCATCAGTTAATGATTGGATCTAGTTCTTTCTGCCATATACCACCATTTCCATACAGTTATATATATTATAAATAGAACCCTGAACCATTCTTTTGCTGTATGACCCTAGACTGGGACGTAACACCATATTTAAGTGACCACTTTGATTTTCAAGCACAAGAAAGACAACAGCTTTATTATGCAAAGGTGTTCCTTCAGTTAAAAACAACTAGTTTGAGATTTATTTCTGCTCATCTTTTTTGAACTACGAATGCCTCATCCCACCCCGCTGTTAAAAAAAAAAAAAAAAAGTAACTCGGTAACTTTTACTCTGAGTACATTTTTTAATGAACTACTTTTTACTTTTACTTGAGTAGATTTTTATAATTGTAACTTTACTTGTACTTAAGTAAAATTTCACTGAAGTAACAGTACTTGTACTTGAGTACAAAATTTTATTACTCTTTCCACCTCTGCATCTTGGTATTATATAGACTCTGAGCAAGAACTACTGTATATGCTCTCAGTTTTAAAACTTGATATTAGATTTGGATGAAGATGCAGATGATGTCACTATAGTTTAGAATGTATGTCCTGTCAATAATTTTACGATGTAATGACCTTTACATATTAATTTTGTAGATCTTTGGAAGTGAAAAGGACACAATAGAGAGCTTTTTACATGCTCTTTGAGTCACTTTCCCTTTCGCACATTCAAGCACATTCACACTCATGCTTTTGTTTGTATGTCTCTGAGCAGCTGTCTGGCCTCAGGTTAAATCCAGTACACAAAGCACACAATCATTCGTCCCTAATTTAGACAATGTCGTATATCCAATTAGGCAAATACGGCCTGAGCGCAATAAGCTGGGCTCTCGGTGTTGATGATGAATGTATGTGTTTATTCTTTCCCCTGAAGTCAGCTCATTTTCACTGTTCCTCCACTGCCTCGCTCTAATTCAGTACCTGAAGTATCTGGTCTCAGTCCAGTATAAACAGACATCATCCTTTCAAGCTTAGCTCCAGGGTCAACCACGAAAAGATATCCAATTATACCTGATCTTTATTACGCTATTCTCTAGGCGGATTCCAGGTGCAAGAATGAGATCAAGGGTTTGAGATATAAGTGCACATGGCTGGACAATATCATTGACTGAGGTAGTATTTTAGCTTTCTGTTTTGACTGGCTTGTGTGTGTATGTCGGGCTCAAAGAGCTTTTGAGATAATTTTACAACACCCTTGTAGGCTATACAGTACAAGCTGGAGCAGAACTCTAGGTTGAATGGCTTGTAGTATGTGTGGGGGTGTGTGTTTTCAGTTTATCACAGAATTTTGGTTGATAAGGGTTAGGCAAAGGTCTCCAAATGTCTGTATTGAGGTATTGACCTTTCTCTGTCATGTGATCACATCGTTTTAATGAAATATTGATTAGCTCAATGTGGTGACGCTGAAAAAAAAAAAAAAAAGCACATAAGCGGTTCTAATAACAAGAGCGTGAATGCCTTTAGAATTGACGTTTGTGTATATATGTGTGTGTGTGTGTGCATGGGTATGACATCCTAGGCTAAATCTATCATGGTAAAAGTATATGAATTAAGTCTCTTTACAACATTTGTGTCTGTGTATATGAATTACACGCACGATTACAGCAATGCGATTTGGTCACAGATTTATGTGTGAAATTTGACTATTTGCATTATATACTTGCGGCATCAGGGGGGAAAAAATCATAGACGTGATAACCTGGTCATTTAGTACATTCAGCTGACTGCCACATATTGTTGCTGAGCCTAAACCTGACCAACTGAAACGACTCCAGATCATAACACAGTCTCCAGAGGCTTGTACAGTGGACACTATGCATGATGGGTGCATCGCTTCACGTGCCTCCCTTCTTGCCCTGACACACACATCGCTCTGGAATAGGATCAATCCGGACTCATCAGACCACATGACCTTTTTCCTTTGTTCCAAAGACTAATCTTTATGCTCCCTTTAAAAAAAAAATCAAGTCTCACAAGCAAGTGGTTTCCTTATGGGGACACATCTGTTTAGTTCCAATCTCATCACATTGTGTGTGTGTGTGTGGACTACTGTAACTCTTGCTTTGACTATTAAAACAGGTTTTCTTCAGTCATCTCCATTATTTAATGATTTTTTTTTCCAATCATTATTATAATAATATGTTTAACAGTTCTTAATTTCAGTCATTTTAAATCCATTTCTTGATGCAGGCTAATAATTTGTCCTGTCTGGAACTTTTTTTCTTCGACTGGTTTTAGAATGATGCTGTCATAAAGTTGATGGTGATTGGATGAAAGGCACGTTCCGAGTGAGGAACAGATAGTTGTTGTGTTTAGTGTTCCTCAGCAATGCCGTGATCGTCTGCGAGTTTGATAGCTGCAGCGTCTGATAACGTCGCGAACATGCTAAGAATGTCACGCGAGGTACTGTAGCAGTGAAACGTGTTTACATCCGCAGCAGATTCCACAGCCAAGAGTTACAGTACAGTTCATGTCCCCTACACGGAGACACGGGGGTAGTATGAATTAAGTCAAATCCAGAGTGAGGTGGTTTTTGGGGATTCACAGCCAGACTTGGAAGGGATGAGATCCACTGAATTAGGGAATTTGATTAGAGAAAAACGTCACATAAAAACGAACATAACGTCCTGTCGTGTGTTCGATCCTGACACCCGAACAAGCCGTTCAACGTGGAGTACTTCTGTGATTCAATTCTTACTGTTATAATATTGTCTGTAGAATTTGGTCATTTGTGTTCTTCCTTTTTAAATTAGGATTATATTAACTTATTCAATTTGGATTCCCCGGCCAGGCTCGATTCATGACCAGCACAAACACATCCAGTAGCAGCGCTTGAGCCCCTACTGTGTCAACGCAGGATCTGTTCATGTGGCATGACAGAAACATATGTGTGTGTGTGTGTGTGTATCAGGTGGCACCGGTGCTTGGTAACCAGGCCTGCATTCTCTCTCTTTTCTCGGTTTCATTACGATGACTCACTTAGTCCTTTGTCTAGCAGCGTGAATGTGTATATGACAACAGGACACACCGACAACAGATCATCTACAGCGGAGGACAGTCGGTCATGACTCAAGCTGCAGCAGTGTGTACTTCCCTGCAGAGCAGAGTTTGTTCTCTTGGGTAACTAACAGTGTGTTCACTGTTTCTACCCATATGTTCCAAAACTTGGGTACATTATGTACAGAGATGATGTTTGTGTTTAAGTGTTCACTGACTGCATGGTATTTTTGCAATAACAGAACATCCTGAAGTATTTAATTGCTCTTATTGACTGATTCATAGGTTAATTGATTTTAACGTTATTATTACTATCCGTCCATTCGTTGTGTGTTCTGCTAATCAAACACCACAGGCGATTTGAAAAACACCCATCGGCAAATATCAAATGTCTTTGGACCGAGAGCAATCTCACTAAGCAGAGAGACCACAGGTGAGATTCAAACCCACAACCCTACACTGCAAATTATCTGACACTTGCCATGATTTAAAATCTGACTTTCAGACATGATAGATAATTTGCCTTGTTTTAAAAATTACTTACTTGTTTTTAATACTTGATTTTACATCATAATCTTAAACTGAGCATGAGTATATCATTTTGTCTTTATTAGTCCAGAAATCCTAAATTGGATAGAATAGCTCTTAAAATAAGCTAAATTAGTTATTTCACCAGACGTCTCACAAAATAAAACTTCTTTTAAGATTCTTTGACAAACTCAAAGATTTGTTTGCTCAGTTTGCTTGATTTAAAAATCTTATTTCAAGATTTCTTACCAAGTAAAATTTACTTGCTGCATGCACAGATAATTTCACTAGTTTTAGGTAATTTTTTTAACAAATGTAGTAATTGTTTCTTATTTTTAGACTAACAATTTTTGCAGTGTAGTGACACTGGTTATCATTACGCCACCTTAAAACATTACAAATCCCCTGGTGTATGTGTGTCAGAACAGCCGTTATATACATTAAATCAGTTTATTACAGATTGTGAGAATTCCTGTATGTATTACTGACAGGGTTCATGTTGCCACGGTGATGCACGGCAAGTTTTAATACGTCTAAATTATTTACATGCATCTGACTCTCATTGACATTTAAATAACGTGTGTCTCTCGCATCTAGATCTCTCTTCACAAAGCTCCATTCACTCTGCTTGCTGACTAACAGACAATATACAGTCATGCGCCACTTTTCCACCATTTGGTTTTGCTGTTTTTATTCAGGGTGCCTTTTTTTTTTTTTTTTTTAATAACTGACCCGGGAAATTCTGGATCCTGCTCGAACAACATCAGTCATTTGAGCAATTATTTCACTAGCAGAGCATTCATGAAACAGTTATTAAGAGCGATTACGGAAAGGCCGATGCTGTTTGTACGGTAAACATGTGTAATGTTCAGGACGGAGCGCTGCAGGTTATTTTGGAAGAAGTGTTTCATTTACATTGCCCAGGTGTATCTGAATCCGCTTGTCAGTCCTTGAGGCTTGTTTTTTTTTTTATTTCCACGCCCATGCTAAGTTGGCACCTGTCATAGTTAAAAAAAAAAAAAGGTTATAAAGTTAGGTGTGTGCTCCTGTCAGAAAGCACACTGTTTTTATGTACACTGATCAGTCATAGCATTACAATGCAAAAAAAAGTTTAACCCAGAAATGTGCAGGTTCCGGGTTCGGGCGGGGCATGACTCCACAAGAGGACGTTGGCAGCAGATTCTTTGGATGCTGTAGGGTGGGGTCTCCATGCCTAGGCCTTGGTGCTCAATGGGGTTGGGATCTGGTGAGTTTGGAAGCTGTTCAGCGATCTGGAGCTCGATGGGAGACTCGCTTCGGTACCAAGGGGTGTTGTGGTGCCTTTCTGTCTTGGCTACCATTTTCTTAAACGAGACAGGCTGTCCTTTGGTCCCTGTGAGCCCAAGATCCTCTCACCAGTCAGTGTTAATGTGTTAATGTTATATGCTGTTAATATCCTGATATCATCCTTCAATCCCAAATACATACTCTAGTTGTCCAAGCTATCTAAACTACAGTACACGAAATTTGGCAAGTCTGACTGCAGTATCTTTCTTTCTTTTTTTTTTTTTTTAAAGCATCTTTAAGTTAACTAGCTTTGCATGCACATCCTAATCTTAGCAAATCCTGTTTGTTTTATGACCTCACAAAGTACCTTGCCAAGAACTGAATAAGAGCTCAAGTTCAACCGTTTTTAAATGATCAGTACTGTATATCTGTAGAAATGACCTGTAAATCTAAATCACGTAAACAAACTAAAACAAAAGAGCAAAGCCCACAACATATATACAAACAGAGCAGCATCACCAAAGACATGAACATTAAGTGACAATGCAAAGGGCAGATCCTTATTGAACATCACACGCTAAAAGTGTGTCAGTGTGAGAGAATACAGCCGGAGGATGTTTATAATAAAAGGAAATACGAACATACTAATGAATTTACTGTGTCTGCTTATTGTTCTCAAGGGCATGCATAAGAAGTTGTTTTATATAGTTTCTAATGTAGTGTCAACTTTGAGCGAACATACAGTAATAATGTATTGATGGAAGTTGGTTTGGTCATAAGATAGAACTTTGCATAAATGATAGAAACTTGTTGTTTAAGATCAATAACTGCCTAAAATGCTGTTGTTTACCCTGTGACGGTCATTATGCCGGGGTGGGGGGGGGGGGGGGTCCTGTTCAGCAACAAGCATATGATGTTTAATAAGGACCTTTCATTCATTTTTTCTTTCTTTCTTTCTTTCTTTCTTTTTGCTGCAGTGATTTAACTTTAATTTTGTGTTTTTTATTATTATTGTTATTATTATTTGCTGGAGGGGAAAATTTAACTGGCTTGTTTAAACCCCAACTAAGATAAAATGTAGGCGTGGGTGTGGATCAGGGAATGTTTTTTTATTTGTTTATATACACACTCAAGAAATATGGGTCTAAAAATCTAAAAATGTCTTTTCAGCATTTACATAATTAGTTACCTGTAAATACTTGCAAGTTATTGCGCAATATTTACAGGCACTAATCATGCCATTGTTTCACTTTGTTATATTCCCTGTCCACTACAGAGACTGACACTAATTCAACGAGACACTAAGTCTACACTAGGTGTGTGTGTGTGTGTGTCTGTGTGTCACTAAGGATGTGCATTAATGCTGTGCCATGTTTAGTACCAAGCTTAGTGGAGTCCTCAAAAGGGGAGTCTGTGCTACTGATGGTGATGCGTACCTGGACATTTACTGTGGGTACCACCTTGTCTATACAGCTGTGCACATCTGTACTGCTTTAATCTATTGTGTGTTCATACCACATGCTGTTCTTAAATAAGTTGTTGATGCACACTGAGTATATTTTCTTCTCATTCGTTGCATGCCCATGATAAATAACAGGATTATGTTGTCCATCATTTCATAAAATTGCCATATGGTTTATTTAGTAGTCGTTGAGTGACAGAAGTCAGTACAGATTTGGGGTTTGATGTGGCTTTTTAAAAATACAGTGGTGTGAAAAACTATTTGCCCCCCTCCTGATTTCTTATTCTTTTGCATGTTTGTCACACAAAATGTTTCTGATCATCAAACACATTTAACTATTAGTCAAAGATAACACAAGTAAACACAAAATGCAGTTTTTAAATGAGGGGTGTTATTATTTAGGGAGAAAAAAAATCCAAACCTACATGGCCCTGTGTGAAAAAGTAATTGCCCCCTGAACCTAATAACTGGTTGGGCCACCCTTAGCAGCAATAACTGCAATCAAGCGTTTGCGATAACTTGCAACGAGTCTTTTACAGCGCTCTGGAGGAATTTTGGCCCACTCATCTTTGCAGAATTGTTGTAATTCAGCTTTATTTGAGGGCTTTCTAGCATGAACCGCCTTTTTAAGGTCATGCCACAACATCTCAATAGGATTCAGGTCAGGAATTTGACTAGGCCACTCCAAAGTCTTCATTTTGTTTTTCTTCAGCCATTCAGAGGTGGATTTGCTGGTGTGTTTTGGGTCATTGTCCTGCTGCAGCACCCAAGATCGCTTCAGCTTGAGTTGACGAACAGATGGCCGGACATTCTCCTTCAGGATTTTTTGGTAGACAGTAGAATTCATGGTTCCATCTATCACAGCAAGCCTTCCAGGTCCTGAAGCAGCAAAACAACCACAGACCATCACACTACCACCACCATATTTTACTGTTGGTATGATGTTCTTTTTCTGAAATGCTGTGTTACTTTTACGCCAGATGTAACGGGACACGCACCTTCCAAAAAGTTAAACTTTTGTCTCGTCGGTCCACAAGGTATTTTCCCAAAAGTCTGGGCAATCATTGAGATGTTTTTAGCAAAATTGAGACGAGCCTTAATGTTCTTTTTGCTTAAAAGTGGTTGGCGCCTTGGAAATCTGCCATGCAGGCCGTTTTTGCCCAGTCTCTTTCTTATGGTGGAGTCGTGAACACTGACCTTAATTGAGGCAAGTGAGGCCTGCAGTTCTTTAGATGTTGTCCTGGGGTCTTTTGTGGCCTCTCGGATGAGTCGTCTCTGCGCTCTTGGGGTAATTTTGGTCGGCCGGCCACTCCTGGGAAGGTTCACCACTGTTCCATGTTTTTGCCATTTGTGGATAATGGCTCTCACTGTGGTTCGCTGGAGTCCCAAAGCTTTAGAAATGGCTTTATAACCTTTACCAGACTGATAGATCTCAATTACTTTTGTTCTCATTTGTTCCTGAATTTCTTTGGATCTTGGCATGATGTCTAGAGTTTGAGGTGCTTTTGGTCTACTTCTCTGTGTCAGGTAGCTCCTATTTAAGTGATTTCTTGATTGAAACAGGTGTGGCAGTAATCAGGCCTGGTGGTGACTACAGAAATTGAACTCAGGTGTGATAAACCACAGTTACGTTATTTTTTAACAAGGGGGGCAATCACTTTTTCACACAGGGCCATGTAGATTTGGAGGTTTTTTTCTCCCTTAATAACGTAAACCTTCATTTAAAAACTGCATTTTGTGTTCAATTATGTTATCTTTGACTAATAGTTAACGATTTTTGATGAACAGAAACATTTAAGTGTGACAAACATGCAAAAGAATAAGAAAGCAGGAGGGGGGCAAATAGTTTTTCACACCACTGTACATGGCAGACATTTAAACATAGCGAAGAATTTAACTGGTTCCTGGAGCGTTTCATGATGATTCGTGTTTTGAGATTGCATGTCATGACTAATGGCAAAAAAAAAACCCAAACACACAACAGAATACTAAGTAAACAAAGAGATATCAGTAAGTCAGTTGGATGTACTGCATCATGATAAGATTTGCATAGCCAACTATTAAAAGAGGTGATTTGCATATCACCCAGAATTCTTTAGTAACTGTTAGACGGTTTATTGCACGCGTCTCCTAAAAGGTGCCGCGTTCGAGAAATCATTACAGATTCCCGTTTTACACAAGAACAAAGTTGTTTATTTTATGTGGAGTGCAGGTTTTACAGGTTTTACACAGTTGGCCTGTAAATTCAGTTTAATACGTTTCTGCACGTCCAGCACATCGTTTTGATTTGACCGTAACAAAGAAAACGCTTTCAGGGTTGCTCAGTGGTTTAATATCTAGACCAAATTTTTTTGGCTTAGGATCAACATCATACTGTAGTTACAGTAGTTTACGCTTTAATACAAGACTACATCCGGTTTCGTAATTTTTCACATTTACTGTCTATATCCGAAGCAGATGCAACGCACCAATGGCGACTTCAGAGTGAGACAGCGAGTGTAGCCATGACTCACTCACCTCATGTATTTATTTCTTGTAGTCATTGTTTAGTAATTGGGAATTTATAATTCAGTACATAATATTAAAATATTTAGATTTAGCCAGGCTGGACAAATGAGTTGTTTTTCGCTGAAAGCAGGCACTTGGTTTAAAATTCACTCGCGTGTCCGTTTATTCCTTTCGTCGATTAGCTGAAGTTACAAGGTTCCAGTTGATAAATTGTCGTGGCTTTTTTATTAATGTATTTTATATATATTTTTCAGAGTTCACAGCTTTATTAGAGCTCACGGCTTTAGAACCTACGTAACTAATAATTGTTATTAATTAAAAACATTAAAAATCCCTGCAATTTTGTGGTAACTGCAAATATCCTCCGTGATCTTACAGTATCATGGCTTTTTTTTCCTGGCAATATGTCATTTTTCATGCGTTTTAGCACTAACGTACTAATATATATTATAATTTAGTAATTTTGTGACATAAATATTAACATAATATAATAGAGAGAGAACACAAAGCAAGTGTAGAGAAAAACACGGCTTTGGATGGTGAATTATTACTGTATCTACACTACACTACAGTACTGATACTGTACACTGAGAAATTAATCAAGGTCATGAATTTATTAAATGCTTTAATTCAGGCACAATCAATATTTAGTAGTGGCCCATAAGACAAAATATATCATGATGCTTGAAGATGCACGCAGGAGGGAGTGCTGTTGTACTGAATATCAGGATGGCTGTGGCTGTATAGTGTGATCTTGCTTTTATATAAACAGCATTTATTATCAAAAGACAATAATATGATTTGTTTGTTTATTTAACCAGTTATTTTGCTCCACCAATTCTTACCTTACCACAACTAGTGGAGTTTAAAGTGGAGTTTAAAGCGGAGCTGTCGACAGAGAGTTAGTTTTAAATTCTTACTGGTACTACTGTACTGTATGTACTGTACCTGAAATGTGAGGCGGTGGACAATATTAAGATTTACTTTATATTTCCACTTATTCTGCTTTAAAATATCAGCTAACTTACCCGGCTGCAGGCTTGAATCAAAAATAGTGTTAACTGAAAAGCTAGTGTGCTGTAGAGTGTGAACTCTCCTCTTCCACACACCAAGTTGTGCCCTAAATCAGGTGCTAGAGAAGGATTTAGGTGCTCAGGAATGATTTAATCCGAAAAGCAGTTAATAAGGAGACAAAGTGTTGTTTAAGGCAACATGTTATCAGATGTGTTTTCTTGCTGAATGTGTTTATGTGTGGGTTTTCACAGACAGCTGCACTTCCTTCTTGCCAGTACTGCAGACCGTACCGTCTGTTACCAATAGTCCGCACCTGTAACATGGAGTGATAGATATAGTTTTCTTTCTCCCTCGATTTCCTCCCTAATTTAGTCGTGTCCAATTCCTCCCCGTCACTAGGGGGCTCCCACATTAAGGCTACTACTACCACTCAGTCGGGAGGGCCGAAGACTATCACCTGTTTCCTCCGCCAACCGATCGCATCTTTTCGAACTGCTCACTCATGCACACTCGGAGGACAGCGCTATCCGCTCCTTCCGCTTGCGTGAGCTCACAGATGCCCCTGATTGGCTGTTGAGTCGTGATTAATGTGGGAGCACGAAGTACCTCTTATCCCTCGCCCTCTGAGAGAGCTCGGCCAATCAGCTCTCTCTAGACCCCCGACTGCGAAAGGTTACAGCATCACCCGGGATCTCCGGATGATGGGGCGAGCACTTTACCCCTGCGCTACTCGGAGGCGAAGTGTTAGATATAGTTCTATAAAACGTCCCCGTGATGTTACGCCATTTCTGTATCACCAGGAATGCTTAATCAGATTACTCAGTTACAACTAACTGTTATATAAAATATAATATAATATACTGCTGTCTATTCTTCAGAAATATACCGAGCGCTAATGCTTCTTTTTCCAGCTCCAGTCCTGTTCAGCTGTGGTTAATGAGTAGCCTGCATCTTGGCACTTGCTGTTAGGAAGCTAATTACCTAATAATTATGCGCTAATTGCATAAGTTTATTTGATTAGTCGAGGTCCATGTTTCCCATGATTGTGGATTGGCACGGACCAGATACCAAGACCTCTAGAGAATTTTATTAAATATAATTATAACCGCAGTAGGGAACCTTCAACAAAATGTAATTGTAATTTGTTCATTCTTCCTAATGAAGAAAAAAAATGATTTGATCTCGCCCATTGTCTTGGTAGCAAACTAGATGAACGAGAGAGAGGGAGGGAGAGAGGGAGAGAGAGTCTGTTGGAGTGAATGATGGCGATGTACCACAGGCTCATCTGTGCATCCTTACGTAAGATCCTTCTGCTGTGTGCAAGTTATTTGGCGAAATAATAGGTTGCCATAGAAATAGCAGCACCAGGATGCATCTCTAGGAAAGCACTGAGTGTGTGTGCGCATATTTGTGTGTACTGTGTGTGTGTACTGTGTGTGCGCGCACGTCTACAATGACGTTGAAACACTCAATGACATACTTTATGACTAGAAGCAAAGATAAGCCATGTGATATCTGCTATAAGGGGAGCGTATTCTATATTCTGCACTCGTGGGAATCTGCTGTGCAGTGTGTTCACACTTATGAATCGACGATGTGTGTCTCGTTTTACTCTGCACCACCATTTGAATCTTGATCATAAATGCTTAGAAGTTTCTGTTATAAGCTCGAACACAGAGTGACACACTGAGTATGGTTGATTTTTAGTGTTTTAGATAGATAGATAAGTGTAAGGGGTCAAAATACTGGCAGGCACAATCAACCAAGAATAGTCCATAATCTCACACAACAGGATATTCAAAGACAAACCAGTAGCGCACCAGTAACATGCCGTGAAAAAGTCTTTGCCCCATTCCTGTTTGCATATTTGTCTCACATAAATTCAGATTATTAAACTAATTATACTATTTCACAATTAAATAAAAAATGCAGTTTTATATGATGATTATATTTATTAAGTGGAAATAAAGCTGTCCAAAACGTAACTGACCCTATGTGAAAAAACAGTTGCCCCCAGCACCCCTTACTAAATCCTGAGTGAACTGTGATTAACCACATTTTTTGGAAAGTTGAGTTGAATTTCACTTGCCACACTCAGGTGTAACTACTGCCAGACCTGTTGAATCAAGAGATCTAGAACCTGTCTGACAAAGTGAAGCACGCGAAAAAGATCTCAAAAAGCAACACATCATGCCACAATCTAGAGAAGGTCAAGAACAAAGGAGAAACAAAGTAGAAAGGAGAAACCGATGGGGAAAACTTGGAACAGTGGTGAACCTGATCCAGGAGTGGCTGGCCTACCAAATGTTTAGCAGGAGCTCATACAAGAACCCAGAACAACATCAGGAGAACTGCAGGCCTGAATTGTCTCAGTTAAGGTCAGTGTTTATGATTCAACAATATGAAAGAGACTGGGAGCAAAAATGGCATCCACGGGAGAGTTCCAAGGAGAAAGCTACTGCTGACCAAAAAGAACACACAGTCTCATTTCACATTTGTTAAAAAACATCTTGATTTATCCCAAAGACTTTTTCGGCAAATATTCTGGGCACTAATGAGAAAAAACGAGTTCTTTTTGGAAGGTGTGCGTAAAAAGTGTATCTGGTGTAAAACTAACAGAGCATTGAATAAAACGAACGCCATGCCAACAGTCTAACATGGTGGTGGTAGCATGAATGCATAAAAAAATGCAGGGCGTAACATTTATTTGACATTTGACATTACTTAAAGGACCATACTACGCAAATTTTACTTTTTAGCCATTCAAATGGCCCTCTAGTTTAAGTCAAGTCAGGTACGGTCAAGGCTTTATTGTCACTTCAACCATACTGTATACAGTTAGTACACAGTGAAACGAAACAACGTTTCTCCAGGACCAAGGTGCTACAGTACATACAACATAAATTTACAACATAAATTAACAGAAAAACTAACTAGCTAACTAAGAATCGTAATTGGAGACCTAATTAGCCGGCTAGCTGGAAACTGTCTACGTTTTTATACAACAGAGACAATATAAAGTGCACGTGCAAATGTGCAAACAAGAGTGACAAACAGTAAACGTTTCATAAGTAGCAGCAAAAGTTGTTTGTTATACAATACTTATACTTATGTAATAATCAAGTAATGAATATTGTGCAAAAGATCATTTACGAATACAATAAGAAAAGAAAAGTGAGGGGAAAAACATTCCCTGCTTTTTGTCAACAGCCGAATCAGATATTTTCCCTAATTGTGATCTCATATAAAAATATATACCCTCACATGGATTGTTGCTCAGCTATATAGTTCTTTGAAGGGACATGGTTCTGAGGTAGACACTGAAACTGCGTGTTTGGAGAAGGAGCAACACAAACGGAGTCCGATGCAGCGCTGGACGATACGACCTCAAATCGATATCACAACTATTTTAAAATTACAGCATTTTATTTTGATTATGATTAATAAACAAATTTTATTCACTCCTGGTTCACTGACTAAGATTATACTGTAAAAAACTCAACTATAATATTTTATTCTAATGAAAGGTGGAGTCATGTGACCGACCACACACACCTTAGTACATTTTTTAAGGGGACATTGCTTGAATGTGATTCATCTGGTACAACAGATCAGTTATGTCTCAAATCATTGTCATGTCTGGAATAATATTTGTTGTCTCCAAATCATATCCTCCCACTCAATTAATTAACAAGTGCGTGTTATGTACTGTATGCTGGATATTGGCTAAAAAAGACATTTTTGTGAAATGTGATTTTTAAATGTGAAAACACTTAGCATTTGTTTTTCCAGAGCACCATGTGTCTGAAGTTGCTCTTAATAACTATAGACTGGTGATGGTTAGCTAAGGAGGGAGGAGTCAGCATTGTGAATACATGGCCACCAAATCAGCCGCCGTTCTCATCTCGAATCAGGATTACAAAACGACTTGACTCTCCCACTTCGACTCGAAGAAAATGCCTGGAAAATGCACACACGGAATGGACCGAGTAGAGCTTTCCAGAATCGAACATCACGCCATCTAAAGAGCTGTTGAGCCGCGAGTCGAGAGTTCACAGCTGAAAGCAGAAAAGGTCAAGCAGGTGGAGAGCTTTAGATCAACTCCCACCTCACCTTTTGTGATCATCAGCATGCAGCCTCGCCACAACATTTATCCAAATCTAGGATCGACTTTGTGATTGCATTGCAGTTTACCTTAAGTATTGGCGCACTTTTTCGATTAGACACCTGGAACTCGTTTTTTTTTTTTTACATGGGATAAGGATCTGAACATAGCATCTAATGATTGTCTAATTCCCAAATGCAATGCAGGCTGATTCTTTTAAAACTAAATGTAATGAGTAGATAATATCTGGCTTAAAGTATATATTTTGTAAAATTCACGCCAGTCTGGCCATTGTGTTGCCTGAACTCTCTAATCCCATCAGATCTGCAATTTCAGAAATACCCCAGAGCCAGTGTTTCCCCTAGAAAGTTTTTCAGGCACGAAGAATGATAACGGTTTTGTGCGCCCATGCTAAACTTTTTTGGGTATTTACTTCTCGTTGAACACAAGAATTTTGTTTAGTAATTTCCACGTAAAGGTGAATTTCAAAAAGGAAAGAATGAATAAGATGTATTTATTGCAGACAAATAAGTACTTCTCAATAAGTTCTTCTCAAATAAAATACATAGCATTATGCAGAAATTATTAGATTAGATTAGATTAGATTGTGGTATTTTCTATTACATGATTGCAAATACATTTCACACAATTTTTCAATACTTGCTTTTCAATACACTTTCGATCGGTCAACAAGTTTTCGTATTCCCTCATTAAAATGTTTTAGGCTGAGCTGAGAGCCTCGGATGCACCGATAGGGCTGATTTCAGGGGTCCAAACAGGTGAAAGTCAGATGGAGCGAGATCAGGACTATAGAGGACGCCTTAACACCGTAAAACAAAGTTTTTGCAGAGTGTTTACAATGTGTGCAGAAGTGTGCGGACGTTCATCGTCATGTGAGGTCACGACGCCCTCGGATAGCGGGACTCCGCGTTTAATCCGAAGTTTAGGCTTCAGTTCTTCAATAAGTGTCTCACTGTAATGAGCACTGATGATTGTTGAACCTTTTTCCTGATAATGTTCCAAGGCTGGCGGTTAAGAATCCCAGAAAACTGATGATTCCTCCAGCTTATGGTTGACTTTTGAACTTTTTCTTCGCTGGCTTCGTTTCCGTTCTAGACTCCGCAGTTTACTCTCAGGCTCGTAGTGATGAATCCATGTCTCATCACCAGTAATGAAACGGGAAGTGCTGATAATATAACTTGAGCTCGGATCATTTTTGACTCTCCCTCCTCGTACTAACATGATGCATTTCAACGAAATTCCAAGTGAGTAATAATTTCGTAAAGCTCCTCTAATTGCAGCAGAATCTCTAGATTTTTGTTTTCTCTCCATGAAGCTTTAAGATGATTGGTTGGTAATGTCCACCAACAAGAACCTACTCAATGCCACTTTACTGGACTGCTGACGTACATCATCAGTATTAATAATGAGCTCAAAATCCATTTTCGCAGATTTGGCCTCCACTTGATTAGAGAGACTTTTTGAATAGAAGCCTTTTTTTCCCATTCGAGTCATAAATACCATCTTTCATAAGAAAATCAACCCGGACGGCCGCAGCTCAGCTGAATGGGGTGTGTTGTAGTCAGTGCAGAGTTGCTAAGGAACATGAGCTCCCACTTAACCTCTATTTTCTCCCTGACAGCTGCGGCTCTCGTGCTTGCTAATGCATTCATTTCAGCCGGCTCCGTCTGCAACGATCGTCCTCAGAAAGACACAAGTACACATACAGTACCAGACACTCCTCTTTCATTCGAAACATCAGCACCCTGTCGGAAACGGCTATAAACGCGTGAGTGCGAATAGTTGAATCAACACACACACACACACACACACACTTATCACACACACACAGTGACACAAACACAAGTCAGAGACAAAGACGAACCTGTGTTTATTGACCTGGCGATCTATTGTCTAGAGACAGCGGATGTTATCAGCGGTGACCAGGAAGAAGTAGCACAGCAACCGAATATTTAACAGTTCAGAGGTGAGAACAGGAGAGCCGGCAGGAACCCAGCAGAGCCCAGCGATAATGTCAACGTGATACTATGATGAATTGGGACGAAGGAGCAAAGACGCGGATTCTGTTTCATACGAGAAAACACAGGAGCGCTGCTTTTTAGGGTCCACTGGTGCATTTTGTACTTTGATTTATTTTTTTTCAAAAGCTGGTGAAAATGAAAAGCTTCCTCTTCTACTCAGGCACGTCTCAATTTGAGGAATGTTCACGAAAATCTATATTGAAAGTTTTTTTTTTTTTTTTTAATATGAATGACTTTATTGCGGAAGCTGTTTGGAAATTGTATGAGTTTAGAAAACCTGGCATGACGAATCCCTCCGTCTAGAGACACTGTGATAAAAAGCCATACTGACAGACGAGCGTACAAATACAAGCCCATTTTCTTTTTCTCTTATTGCATTTCTTTTCTTATTTGTATGCTTGCTTTTATCTTCTTTAATATAGTACTTCCAGAGGAATATGTCTGCTGTCGATGCTTTCAATGTTTAAAGCATGTATACTAGACTTCATGGCCCGTTTAGAAGAGTCAACTTATTGGCCGGGATCGAGCAAAGAAAGCAACTAAGGAGAACTAAAATAAGACGTATTGGAATTAGGAGAGGGACCGTCCAACAGATGATTAAAAGCTGCAAGGGTAGTGCTAAAGCATCGTCTTATTGGATGAAATGTGGTTAGAACAAAAAATCGATTAATGGAGATCACTTAAACTCTTGGTTAAGTTGCATTGTAGGAAATGACAGCAATGTTTAATAGTGAAAGTAAGAGTGTTTGCACCTACAGTACGAAGTGAGATCTTATAGGATTGGGACTAAAAAGAGAAAAAGACAGAAATGGAAAAAGAGCATCAATTGCTCTAAATATTTGACTTTGGCGCGATTTAAAAAGGTCATGTGATCTTATGAATCCAGACTGACTCTATTTCAGAGCGAATCAGGGTAAGAAGGGAGGCACATGAAGCGATGCACTCATCACTGGAGGCAGTGTTATGATTTGGGTTGCTTCAGTTGGGTCAGGTGTAGGCTCCTTTTTATTTATTTTTTTTAGTCGTGTCCAATTCCTCCCCGTCACTAGGGGGCTCCTACATTAAGGCTACTACTACCATTCAGCCGGGAGGGCCGAAGACTATCACTTGTTTCCTCCGAACCGCATCTTTTCGAACTGCTCGCTCACGCACTGTTAGGGGCGGCGTAACACACTCGGAGGACAGCGCTATCCGCTCCTTCCGCTTGCGTGAGCTCACAGCCCCTGATTGGCTGTAGAGTCGTGATTAATGCGGGAGCACTAAGTACCTCTCATCCCTCCCCTCTGAGAGAGCTCGGCCAATCAGCTCTCTCTAGACCTCCAACGTTATGTTACAGTAAAATGAAGTCAGCTGATGCCCTGAATGTACTGAGTGACCAGGTTATCACATTGTTTTTTCTTTCTTGATGGCACAGGTATTATTCCAGGACTTTATTAAATCGTGTGGCAGTGGGGGGCGTGGTCGAAAGTCACCTTCAGACGGAGAGAAGAGGGGGAGGCCAACATGGTGCAGGGTGTGTGCACACGTGCTTGAATTCGACTGCTGAAAAGCAGAACACAGAAGAGAGTCAAAAGTCATTAGACTCGCCAAGCCTGCTCTCCTGAACATCCACAACAATCTGTGTTTTTCGACTAGTTCATCTGGAGAAACAGAAATAATGCCAAGGAGTCTATCTTTGGATAAACGACGTTGGGTTTTGAGTCGAGTGACGATAAGATTTCCTCAACTTGATCAAAGTCAAATTGGTGCACGCACATCAGTGTCGAACATCTGTACGTTCCATTAGCTCATGGATTATCTTAATTCCGATCTAAAATACTAGGAGGAAGCCTTGATTAAGTTAATGTACTTGCATGGAAGCGTGTATGGTGAACAATTTGCCAACTGAGCGGAACATAGACAGGAGACTCGTGACTGACCGCATGCTATTGGAACGCCTTATTACAAAACGCGTGTCTGCTTTCACGCCACATGAATCCGTGTCAAGTATTAAACAGTTTGTAAAACAGACATCTTTTGTTTGTGATGTTATGCATGTCTAATTACACCATTTCTGTTTGTTTTAAAAATTAATTTCTGATTATAAAAAAAAAAAAATGTATTCTCCTGAAATTTTTTTTTTTACGTAAGTTGGATGTAGGTTTTTATCATCAGGCAGTGACGATACAGTATGTATCGTACCTTTAGTAAAGTGGTAAAGCCAATGTAGTATACATTTCAAGCTTCATTATGCGCCACAACCTCACACTCTCCTCTTTCTCTGCCAGATTCCCTGGGTGGCCCGTTCCCTCCGTCGTCTCACCGCTGCCACCAGAAGCCGAAGCGCTGCTTACCCTTACAGCCATGCATGGGCATTCCAGTCAGCCCACTGCTCTTCCACCCCAGCACCAAGGGCTCACAAATCATCATGGACGTGGCCCAGAGGACAGTCAAAAGACACGCCAGCTTTTGCAACGCCATCACCTTTAGCAACAGGCCCATCGCCCTGTATGAACAGGTCCGGCTCAAGGTGAGAACCGATTAAAACTCGAGCGCTCGTCATGACACCACCAAATGAAACAACACTATCGAGCCCACAGTATGTACTATAATACCTTCAGGTCTACAGTAGCTGTATGTTAGAACGAAATTCCCTTTATTTGAAGTGATATGATGGTCCTGAGTAACCTGTGGAATATAGATGAATAAAATAAATCATGGCTTTAGCTATCGAATATTTTAGGAATCGAGTATTCTACCAAAAATTTTATGAATTAATCGAGTAATCAGATAAAATTTTAAATTTACTTTTGCTTAACTGAACAGCACTGTAAAATATATAAGAGAAACAAAGATTATTTTTATTATTATTATTATTATTATTATTATTTTTTTTTTAGAAAAACCTACTTTTATTTTTTAAATGCATACAACATTTTATCAAAAATAAACATTGTCATTATTCACATTACACAGAATAGCTTAACGTTGACTGAGATGAATTAAGTGCATTACAGTGACATACATTCTTATTTCAAAGTATTTTCTCAGATGGCAAAAAAAAAAAAAAGGGTATTTCGAATGACTTTAAGTATAAAAAAAAACTAAGGCACACATTAAAATAAATAATTATACAAAAACCAAAAACACTACGTTGTGCAACTTAACTTTCAGTTCTCATCTCTTGACTCTCTGATAATTTTATCGCTTCTTTCCATCTTGCAGGCCGCAACAGAACGCTCCCTCAAATCAATACACAGCTAACTGTTTGCGTCTCCTCACGCTTTGTGTGTGACGTAAGCGCTTCTTCTTCGACGGCTTGCATCCGGAAACGCGCTGTGTCACGCCAAACAAATACTTGCGCAAAAACATAACCCAAGCTTTTAAAATGAATTAAAAGGAGCTTCGAGGCAGAAGATTTTACCTCGATCGTTTTTTGTAATCGAGTTACTCGAGGAATCGTTTCAGCCCTAAAATAAATAGAGGAATCAAAAAGAAAACAATGAAACGGAGAACATGTGTGATTCAAGCATGTAGCACAGAGATATTCAGCTACAGCAACGTCCAGGTAATGTCCATGTTTCAACACAACTGCGAATGTGGAACGTTATGATTCTGCCTCTAAATTGGTACCTTTTTAGTTAAAACAAAAAAAATGATAGAAACGCTGTTCAAATGAAATGATTAATAAGCGGTAACGATAATAAAGCCGAGAGATTTAATCGTGGTTTTGGTTTCGTCGATCATGAAATGAACTGGATATGGGACGTCCTGCCTCTGGACCATGTTTATGAACAGACAGTTTCATTAATACGAAGAACACATATACAGTAATGCACACACACACACACACACACACACACACAAAAAACAGAGGCTTTAATGAGCTTTGTAGGTGAATCCCATCAGGCTCTTTTATCTCAGTTTTACTTTATTCTCCTGTCATGCTTAGTTTCCACATCAGGTGCCAACAAGTTTTGTGAGAGAGAGAGAGAGAGAGAGAGAGAGAGAGAGGTAAACACTGGAGCCTGTGCCAGAACCGTTAGTCTGGCACTTAATCCGGCTCAACCAGTTAATGCTCGAACACAGACATGAACCCAACCACCACCTCAGTCACACAGCACGCAGTCTCTACTACAGTAAAGCACAGAGAGAGAGAGAAACAGAGCCACTTGTAGACTTTAAAATGCAGAGATTCTCCAAAAGCCCAGGTCACCGTGGCGTAAGTCACCATGTTCTTGACATGTTTGTAGTATTTATCCCCTCAGCCAAGGCACTGGTTACTTGTAAGTCAAATAAAACAGACCCCTTCTACTCCAAACACAGCATACTTCTCCCTTACACACGGCCCCCAAACTCCCTTTTAGAAATTCCCTTTAAAGGAATGCTTCATCCAAAAACACGAACGCATCCTTCCTCCAATTCTATCCAGTGACTGACGGGTGGCAGTTCACATCTATAACGCAGCACGATCCTTCATTCTTCTTTCCCCTCCATCATGAGCACTGTTGTGTTAGCCTTCTGAGTCACGAAAGGATGCTTTATGGCGAGTTACGTTACAGGATTTATTTTCAGGGATCTGGATAAGCAACGAACATGACGGAGCGCGTGAGCCTTTTATGCCGGATTAAGTCATGGCTAGAAACGTGTCGATTCAAAGTGTTGATGTCTTACTGTACATGTAAACAGCTTTTTGACCTGCGGTTATTAATTTTATCGTACACCATACTGTACCGTTTGCGTTCACGTCTCTACTCTGAACAATAAACAGTTAATTGAAATGTTAAATGAAATAAAGAAGAGATTTTCCTTTTAGATATCGTCATGTGTAGGTAACCAGCCTCTAGTCTTAAGAATAACATGTATAAAATGCCTTCAAATAATTTACATAAGCTTCAGCAGAGGATCTTCTACAGAAGTTGAAACAGGTCATGTTTATAAAGCTCAAGTCACTGAACTACAGACCGTGTTTTTTTTTTCTTTCTTTTTTTTACTGGCTTGCTACAGTATGTATTTTCTTGTCCTTTCATAAGCATAAAAACATGCAGTAATACTAAAATAATATCCTTCTGTAAAATGTATCCTTCCATATGTGATCAGTTCAGTATTGACTTTTAGTCTACTCTATAGCATAACAATAACATTATTTAATAACATTGATTATCAGTTCAGACGGACCGGTGGTGTAGCGGTTAGCACTGTCGCCTTGCACCTCCCGGGTCCGGGTTCGATTCCCGGTCAGACTCGATCCCCTTCTCTGTGTGCGTGGAGTTTGCATGGTGCTTGGTGGGTTTCCACCGGGTACTCCGGTTTCCTCCCACAGTCCGCAGTATAGACGATGAGTGAGCGAGTGAGAGTGATTATCAGTTATATACCACTGAACTGGTGACAGGATCATGAGGTCCCAATGCTCACCCATTCCCATGGAGACCAAAGTCCGGCCCATCTGGTCCAATTCTTCAGAAAAGCCAATTGTGCACAAATTGTTGAAAAACGTCAATGCAGGCTACAATAGAAAGGCACCAGAACACCCAGTGCATCACAGCACACAGGCACAGCAGACAAACAACCCAAGGCTACTGACCCGGCCTCCAACATCCAGGTGCCAGATCCCACAGTCATGTGGAGTCATGTCCTGAGGAGCCAGAGCTGTCCAGGGGGCACAAGGGGAACCACCACAATACTGAGCCCGATGTTTAGATTTTTTAATAGTTTTTTTATTGACCATTCGTGTAAAGTGACATATGATACAGTAATATTACAAGGTAAGTAATGCGCAGCTTTTGTCTTCAGTAGGGCTGAAACGATTCCTCGAGTAACTCGATTACAACAAATGATGGAGGCAGAATCTCCTGCTTCAAAGCTTCTTTTAATTCATTTTAAAAGCTTGCGTTATGTTTTTGCGGAATTATCTGTTTGGCGTGACACAATTAACCTTTGTTTCTCTTATATATTTTACATTGCTGTTTAATTAAAATTAAGCAAAAGTCCATTTTATCCGATTAATCGATCAAATTTTTTGGTAGAATACTCGACTACTAAAACATTCGATAGCTACAGCCCTACTGTACTTCAGCGCTCTCTTCAGACGCTAACATGTCTGTTTAGTTCACTGAGCAGTTAAAATGTATTATTTAAATGTAATGAAAGTTGAACATCTGTTGGCCTCTACTATTTTAATGGCGTACAGATCACGAAGAAACAGTGCTGTTGGAGTGGCGCTCTCCGCCTCGGCTTCACCTCCAAAGACCCATCGCGTATCAACCCGGACAGCCTGCCCAAGTACGCGTGCCCAGACCTGGTGTCTCAGAGCGGCTTCTGGGCCAAGGCCCTGCCCGAGGAGCTCGCCAATGAGGGCAACCTCGTCGCCTTCTGGGTGGACAAAAAGGGCCGCGTCTTTTACCGCGTCAACGGCTCGAGTCCCATGCTGTTCTTCAGCGGCGTGCGCACCACCGAACCCCTCTGGGCTCTCATCGATGTCTACGGCCTGACTCGAGGGGTCCAGCTGCTTGGTGAGTCACATATCACACTGTAGGTGTTCATTAAAGCCTTGCCTCCTGCCTGGACACAGTCTTCTCACCTACGTCAAAGGAAAGACAGAGATAGAACACTGGGTCAGACACCCAGGGTAGGACATGAGACTGGCACTGATGATCAGTTTCATCACCTTCAGGGTTTACTCACATCCACAGTCCACACATATAATAAGTAAGACATATCGTATGAAGTGATAAAACAATGTGTATTAACCAGGAGTGAAAAAGAAGCTTTTCCTGTAAAGCACCAGTGAGCGAGAATAATTTTATTCCTAGCGCTTGATTTATAGCTTTTCATACTCGGGTGTCTACAGTTCATCGATATCAGGGCAGGATGTAATGATGTAATGGAAACTGCGGGCCAGTATGATTAGAAGCGATTAATCCACAGTGTAATCATAACAATGCTTACATATAGACACAGCTCTTAGAGAGTCAAAGCTGCGTGAGATTTAGGAACGAAACGAAAGTTTAAATATCGCCGGCGGCTATTTTGTTGTTCTAGAGTGTGTGTTGTGTGTGTTTTTCAGGAACAGGTCCCATCGAGCTGGGGTGTGTAATCACACTCAATCTGGCACACACAGGAAATAGCAGAGCAAGGCTTTGATGTGTCAAAGCCTACACACACATACACACACACACACACACACACACACACACACACACACACACACACACAGTCCCAAAGCATCCTTAATGCTGTCATCCCTGAGGTACAATTATAGAAGCAGGTCACATGCCATCTCTCCTAATTGTGGATTGTGCCAATTGACCACAACGCTCCTGTCTGCTGTCTGTCAAATATCTGGGACGTTGTTGTTGGTGGTGGTGGTGGTGGTGGTGGTGGTGGTGGTGGTGGTAGTGGTAGTGGTGGTGTGTCTATGTATATCATTATCCAGTCCTTTCTCATCAATCTCATCATATTTTTGCAGCAGCATGTGGTGTGTGTGTGTGTGTGTGTGTGTGTGTGTGTGTGTGTGTGTGTGTGCGCTGTTCTCCATGTCGGTGCATTGCACACCTTCCTCTTTTATCATCATGTGCCTGAGCAGACACATGAGCCTCCAAACCCTGCGCCGAGAGCCTCCAGTGCCAGGGTCTGTACAGCCGAGCGCCGCCGGGATGCAGCCCACACAGAGTTATCAATAGAAGGAGCCTTCAGGCTTGTAGTGCTTCCAGGGACAGATTCAAGTGCACCGATGTGACCGTAGATATATATACTGTACGTCTATGCTTGAGTTATTTCGGAGAAGCTTTTTCTTATCATTTTATCATCTGGCAGATTCTAGTGCTGCATGATGTAATAATAATCCACAAAGTTCTGAATTATCTCTGAGTTTTCCCAGACCACCCTTTGTAGTTATTTGATTTGTATCCAAAGGTTTGGTTGTACGTGTATCGTTTAAGTGTATCATCCATTTTTTTTGTGTTTGTTTTTGCGGTCGGTTTTGTTTTGTTGTTATAAAAAGCTGCAATGCCTACAAAGTGCACATGGTTGTATAATGACCTGTAATTTCATGTGTCTTGTTTTCCACTTTTTGCTTTCAGACTCTTATCTGCTGAGAGAGAGATAAGCTCATACAGTATGCTGCAGGCCTGGTCATGACAGGAATATAAATAAATAAATGTTAAAAAACATAAAAAAAAAAAAAAAAAAAAGCCCCCCCCCCCCCCCCCCCCACACACACACACACTAGAGGATTTGAGACACACTCGAAAGTACACCTACGCACACAGACATAAATGCGAGCTTTCCTCAGAGGACGTTGTGTATCCACCTGAATAAGTGTGTGTGTGTGTACAGAGTTTGTTTCCCTGAACCGAAGTGGCTCTCGATATAATGCACGCAATTCCGGACTGGTTTATCTTGCTAGGATGGTTTGACACACGTCGATGTTTCAGTTTATTCAGAAAGTTTGTTGGATTCGCGCCAACCGGCGCAGCTCTGCAAATACACTCGCCCTCCACCTTCCTTTATTCTCTCCTCTCGACAAAGGCGTCTGTGGAAGGAATTATAAGTGTAAATTCATGTCGACACGGTAGTATACTGTAACTGGCTCCACACTGTACTGTAGGTCATTCATTCTTTAATTTCAAGCTGGAACAGACAGGATTAACTCAATAATTATCAGACGCTTATACAGTAGAATGAACCTCAGTGCAAAAGCCACACCTCGTTTCTTCATAATAAATTCAATTCGATTATGTCGATTATAGTAAGGAACTAAATTTTAGGTTTTGCTGCAACAAGCTGCAAAGTGCCTATTAACAGGAGCAGCAGCCTCATTTCCCCTCTCATCTCTATTCCAACCACTTACTGTACTGCTGTACCAGTGTACTAATACCAGTGTACTAATACCAGTGTACTAATACCAGTGTACTAATGTACTAATCACCAGTGTACTAATACCAGTGTACTAATCACCAGTGTACTAATACCAGTGTACTAATGTACTAATCACCAGTGTACTAATACCAGTGTACTAATCACCAGTGTACTAATACCAGTGTACTAATGTACTAATCACCAGTGTACTAATACCAGTGTACTAATACCAGTGTACTAATGTACTAATCACCGGTCACCATCTGCACCTGGTTCTCACTGGTTCGTTCACGCCTTACTGTACGTAACTGCTGTTTTTTTAATGCTTGAATGATTCACAGGTCACTGTGTGGCTTAACAAACGAAAACCCGTTCCTCTGAAACCAGGAACTGGACTGAAAACGCGATGGCAAAGTAAAGGCCATCAGGATCCCTGGAAAACTATTTCTTAAGATTAAATAAAAATGACAAGACATCCTTGCAGCAAAATCTGCAGAAGTATTGCTCCACCCCTCATTTCTTCACAGTACGTTACAGTAATTAAGCAGTTTGTGTAAGTTAATGATGTATACAGCCATGGCCAAAATTATTGGCACCCCTGAAATTTTTCCAGAAAATCAAGTATTTCTCACAGAAAAGTATAAAGTGAATTAACACATGTTTATTCTCTGTGTGTGTATTGGAACAAAAGCAAATTTGGCCTGAACAAAATTATTGGCACCCTTTCAAAATTGTGGATACATAAGATTGTTTCAAGCATGCGATGCTCCTTTAAACTCACCTGGGGCGAGTAACATGTGTGGGCAATCATCAACTAGTTCGAGTACTTTTCTACTGTAGGAAATGAAAACTCCTTTGTGCTTCCTCATGCATGTTAGACCTTTATAATTATTCTACCATAAATCACTCCGCGAAGTTTGGCCCATAATCAAATACCGCTATCTCACCTACGTGGTTTCGCGCGATGGCCGTAAGTACGGTTCATCATAATTCACCCCGAGTTCTGGCGCTATGATTATGTTTCTATCTTTTCGCGCGTCGGTCTTGATGAAAGCAGGCGGATCTTGCAGAACTTGCAAGTCACTCGCGGCGGCTCACGGTGCCTTACACCGCTTTTCACCGCGAGTCAAACCGCATAGGTGAGATAGAGGTATAACAGCAGGAATAACAGAGCGGGGTGGGTTATTGGGGGCGGGGCTTGTAGGACGACTTTCACAGACACACACACACACACACACACACACTAACGGATTTACTGCTGTCTGGCTCAAGGATTACATAAATTGTCTGAATAATGGATTACATTTTTAAAAATATAACTAAATAACTGAGTACTTAAATGGCGTAACGCGTTAGATTACTCGTTACATTAAAAAAAGTAATCGATGTGCTCTAACGCGTTACACACTTCACTTCAGCCCTCCACCATTTATAGCCATAATATCCAGTCCTAGACTCTTCATAAAGCCCAGAGGCTTAGCAAAGTGTTACTGTGATGACCCCACGCTAGCATTTGGGACGGCGCTGTGCTATTAGTGGCCTTGTGAACTGGGTTGCCACAGAACTGCATTGTGGGTGTATGAATATAAGTAGAGAGAAATGAAGCTGTGGACCAGCAGAGAGGCAGGAATGTTGTTTAATAAATACCTAAGCCGAGGTTACTTTATAGCCCTGTCAGTCAGAAACACACACACACACACACACACACACACACACACACACACACACACACACACACACACACACACATACAGCACTGTTTCTGGTGGTCCTGAATGGCTTCAGATGTAAAAACTTTAGTGTGGAGTTGTAGTTGGATGCAGGCCCTAAAACATGTTGAAAAGAAGTGTTACGCAATGGATTCACCAAGGTTGAATTAACTCTTACAGGGTTGAGTTAACGCTCAGTATTTTGAGCATGCAGTATACTCGGTGTTAAGCATCAGCAGCTGGTAGTGCATGTTAGGGATTACCGTTTTTATTACTGTAAAATGATCGAACATTTTAATTCCTTACAGTCTCAGTCCATAGTTCAATCTGAAATCTTAAAATGTAGTATAGTTGTTGGGGTCAGACAGGCTGGTTTGAATATTTCAGTAAGCGCTCATCTTCTGGGATTGCCATGTATAGCATCTCCAGACTATATTTAGAAAGGTGCAGAAAAAAGAAAACATTCAGTAAGTGGTAGTTCTGCATGTTTGAAGGCCACATTAGTAGCTAAAATAGCAACTCTTTACAACCGGGTTAAACTTAAAAGAATGTCAGAATCCACAACATGCTGAGTTTCAATAATAGAAGAGCACATAAGGTTACAATGAAGGCTACAATGGGCATAGATACTCTAAAACCAGACAATTTCTAACCGACAATCATGTTAACACCAGAAAACATTAACATTGACCAATCATTTATATACCAGTGAACTGGTGACAGGATCATGGGCACCCAAGGTCCATCTGGAGCAAAGGGCACTACTGTCCGATCCCACTGAAAAGCCAATGCTACACAACCTGCTGAAAAAATTTAATGCTAAACATGATGGGGACGTACTAGAACACCTAGCACTCCACAGGCAACTATGCAGAGGATCCTGCAGGCAACGAGTGCCAGCTTACCAACCCGCTTCCAACCTCCATGGATTGGATTTACCGCACAAGCCAGTCTTATCCACAGAGGCTCTACCTCACAACCCACATCACCCAAATGATCAATGCCCATAAGCCAGACACCACAGCACACCCCTGAGGTCTTGTGGAATCATGAGCCAAGGGGCCAGACCTGTTTGAATGCCACAAGGGGATTCTACTGTACACACTACTGGAATAATGTTTTCCATTATAATGTAATGGTGTATGTTAAGGTGTATACAGTTTAATACTGTATATAATATCTGGAGGAACAAAATCCGCCCCTCTACAATTCCTTATACAGTCTATGCTGAGAGGGATTGAAGCTATCCTGGCTTTATTTTGTCCCAGGCCGTGTATGTACAGTATAAAGAAGGCCATCACATATGACTTGGACAACTTTTTCTTATCCATGTCATCCTGGAAACGAGCAGTCCAATCAGGATAAAAACATTTAATCGTAGGATAAAGGTGATCAGGCCGAACATTTTTCCGGAAGAAATCACAAGATTATATCTTAAGGGAAGTAAAAATGCATCCTGAATTTGAAAAAAATTATCATTTAAATTGATTTTAATTGTTCATTGTTCCTTTCCACAATGTTTGTAAACCGTTACACTGCAGTCCAATGGCTTAGAAGGTCTAGATCATTTATCTTCTGATACTTTTACATAGTCAACCCTATTACTGCGGTCCCTGCTAATCACTGCTTGAAGATTCCTTCGAGGTCGTGTTGTATGCAATTATTCATTCCATTCATCCATATTGTTGGTAAAATATTGTTTTCTTTAAAAGGTGTAGACAAGCATGCTATATTCAGGGCCCATTAGTGAGAAATGTTGAACTTGGCAGTCTGAAGTACAATCAGAAAAAGTGATGGATCAACTGTATAGTTCACGCTGATGGAACACTTTTTCCCCTCCATGGTAATTGTATTGGCTGACGTTTAAAGCAATAATAAAATAATTGTATGTTTGGTGTTCAGTTATAGCCCTAGCTTCAAATATAACCTACGTATCTTTGAGATATCATTATATTTTATAAAAGCAAACATGATGCTCTAAAATACATTTAGCTGGGTATCTGTTCTTATCGGAATATGATTGTAGTTGTGGTTTTGGCAGCTTAAATTCTTACACATTTTTTTTTTTCACTTACGGTTAAAGGTTGTGTGTTTTGCTGGACAGAATGAGCCGTGATTGCTGCACGCATTCCAACGTCGTGTATGATTGTGATATGAGGGCCCTAAAGTAAGAAAAATGAATGTTTTGGACCAAAAGAACAAGTGTTGAAAGCATGATTGATAAAGCTGAGCATATACATTATCATGCCTTTTAGAAGAACAGGCCAGCATGTTACTGTAATTAGCTTACAATGAAAAACAATCCACAAATCCGACTAATCAAATCTCTTTTGTTCCAAATATGTTCCACGATATATTTAAAGGCCAGCGGCTTAACCTTTTTCTTTATTGTGTCATAATTCACGCAAGAACGAATTAAAACAATTCTCGAAATTAGATTTTACACACAATGGTTGGTCAAGCCATCATACATAGTTTCCTTTACGTCTGACCTGAGATCACTCTCAAAGTGGACATGTTTCACACCTCAAGCAAAATGGCACCTACAGTACAGTGAATCTGGTTATAACCAGATCATCGGTTATTAGCCAGACTCTGAGGTTGTCTTTTGTGCTTAGAGCGCAAGTTAAGACAAAATTTCTTTCTTAGGATTTCAAAGCTAATTAAAAAACTAAGGATTGTTTAAAATAGCAAGAAAAACAAAAATAGGAACCTATGAATGTTTACTGCATAATACACATAATCGGTATGAAAAACTGGACTAAATTTAACAGCCAGGTTAGGACAAGTGTAGAAAGTCCTAACCTGACAGAATGTGTGCTGTTATTAATATGAGGAGTGAATAACCGTGTATTAGATGATATGACACATGCAAGGAGCTGATTTGCCATAAAATACATTCCACATTATGAAAACCGGGTTCAGAAAGAAATAGGAATATAGAGAACAGATACTGTATTCTTCCAATTATGTTGGGTAAACTTCATAAAAACATGATATTGTAACAGAAAATGCATGCGGCGTGAGACTGAGTACGTAGAGCATATGGTGTAAATACGGATATACAGTGTATACAGTATATGTTTACACCAATCAGCCAATCAACATTCTGGTAAAGTGAATAACACTCATTAACAACTCCACACCCGCAAACTGGTGTCAGGATCATCAAAGGCCGGGCCGCATGGTTGATCCTACAGAAAAGCCAATATAGCAGAAATTACCGTAAGAAATACAATGCTGGCTCAACCCACAGCCCTCAAAGCATCTGTTGCCAGGTTGTTCTTGTGCCAGACACCACAGTACACTCCCAGAGACCCCTCAGAGTCACGCCCGGAGGGGCCAGAGCCACCCCGGTGGCACAAAGGGAACCCAAAACCTACTCTGATTGATTCCAGAGATGCATAGTTTTATTTAAAACTTGTGCAATGTGCTGAATTCAGGTTTTTAGGAATTTAGATTTGGACATAAATCTAGAGTATATACAGTACATCATCTTTGGTTTATGAGGGACTGAAATGAACGTCTTATTGTATAGGCTGGAGCATAGCCGTAGCTGTTGTCGATGCATTTGCAAATGAAACACATGAAATAAGTGGTTCAATTCTGTGTACGACACCCTCTCACCCTACTGCCAAAAAAACTACTTCGGTTCTGCTTCGTAAACTTTCCTATTGACAAAGCAATAAAAAGAGAAAAGAAATTCACAGAGACTAGGTCAGTCCACTTTTTATTGTCGGATGATTTCCAGTAGCATCGACTTTGTGACTCAGTAAAGAATTTTAACACCGATAAGGTTTGAGATGGCTGAAGAAGGTTATTCCAGGCTGACAAGTTTAATTAAAAGTCTCTTAATGAAAGCAGGATTCTCAAAAATGAACCAGTAAAACGGTCTTTTTTAACTACCTAGCTAAGTGGAATTAGCATTGCAGTGAGGATCTGCAGTCTCTGTGCTCCCACTATTAGCATAAACATTGCTAGTTGTATTTGTTTAGAAGACCGGCTGCTCCAGGGCTGGAGAATTTAGGAAATTATAACAGCAGATGCTGTGCGATTTGGTAACTCTGCGAAGCAGAATGTCTTCACTGGATCCTTATTGTGTCCTCTAAGAAAGAGACGGGAAAAGGAGACCAAGTGTCAGTAAGGTTGATTATATTTCCTGCACGAGCTTCACGCGTTGACAGGAAATTCTATGAAGAGCTTTCAAGGTGCCGGGAAAAAATGCCGTGACCTGTTCTAAATCAGAACACAAAACTTTTTCCTGTCTTTATGCGTCGTTCCAGTTTGCTTTCCCAAACTTAGATCTTCGCTTTTCCTCCCTTTTGAGCCATGCCAAGTCTTCTGGGTGGCCAAACATGGAGCTGTGCAGCTGAGATAAGGTGTGGCTTTCTCAGATATATAGAGAAAAGCACTTCAGAACTCGTTAAAGAGCCAAGACAAACAGCAGTTTATAGAACATCAGATAAACATCCATGTCGGATGTGCGAAGGCCGGAGCGGAGAGTGATTTGTCGCCTTAACGTCATTACATTGACATACAAATAAAGACGCAATCGTGCCAGATCCTCCAGCGCAGAGTTAATACTTAAAAAAATTTTTTTTTAATAATCTTTTGTCGTGGAGCACTTTGTTAAAGTTTTCACCCAGAACCTGGTTTCCCATATGTTTCCCCCAAAGAGACAAACCCAAGAGTCATCCAAGATTCTAGAGGTTACCTTTGTTTACCTGCTCATAGAAATAAATATTAAATCTACAAGTTTCATATTTAAAAAGAGTCTAGAACACTAAGAACATTCTTCCACATGTCCCACTGTGGGAAAGTTCTTTGTAAAGAAAAAAATCTTTCCGATTCCATTAAGAAGGTTTCCAAATATGATCCCTTTGAGGAGAATGTGGAATTATCCAAAGAGCCTTAGGGGAACCTTTTTTTTGCTTCAGATTGATAAATCACCGCAAGGTTGATGTCTACTTGGAACAGTCTCTGAGGAGTTCCTTAGCTTGTTCCTCTGCAGCAAATCATAATGATTCTATGTAGAACTTTATTTTTCATCCTATCAGAGTGGCCTCCAAGGATAATCTCTTTAGGAAGAAACTTTGATGGACTCCGTTCCCCCCGAAGCATAGAAAAAAGAAGAAGAAAAAAGTTTGAAGTCATGCCTCAGTCTAATAAAAGATAACAAGCTTGAGATCTACTTGGAACCATGTCTGACAGGTAAACACCTTGTTTTAGGGCTCCTACATCGGCTGTGTGGGCTTCCTCAAATGAGTTTAAGATTTGTTATTTTGGGAGTGTAATGCACCCTGCTTAATCTCGAGCCATAAAGAATATAGTAAATGATCACAGAGGAAAAACCCAGTGAAGTTCTTTACCTTGTACGTCAATGCTAAACACTCAAGAACTTTAAGTCTTTGTGGAACTTTGAGAAATCTTTTTGTTTGTAGATGAGAGTTGTAGTTACGCCTTTAGTCCAGGAACTGCTAACAAACATGGAGTCGGTGATTGAGTATAAAACTCCCAAGGGTTTATATTATGAAATCATATGATTTGTTCGTTATTCCAGAGCTGCACATATTTAATTAGCAATTGGTGTGTTAGCATGCTGCACTGGCCAGGCCTGTATTCTGAGCAGATCTTCTGGGACAAAGAGGGAGAAAAGACAGAGAGAGAGAGAGAGAGAGAGAGAGAGAGCATTATGTCCCAGGAGGAAGAGGCTTTTGTGATTTATTGAGCATTTGTTGCGTCTTATTGTCGTGGCCATGTGTTGCCTGGAAGGCTGCTGCTCTTTTCAAAAGCAACGCAGTGGCGGACGGCCAACGTTCCCCATATAAACCTTCAGTAACCTTTTGTCTGCTGTCTCTCTCCGTCATGAAGTTTTGGATTTCTTGCTTGTCATTCGATCACCGTTTTCCTCCACGTGCCTCGTTTTTCTCTCAGGTGCGCCAATATAAGCCTCCTTCTTTTTTTTTCTTTTTTCTTTCTCATTGTTTCTTCTTTCGACTCATGCTGTCCTGAGGGCGAAGGATAAAACCGGACTAAGCATCTAAATCTTTCCTTCACAGAATATGGAAAACAGAGAGATTGATATGGCTTTAAGAAAGGGGGGGGAAATAGCTAGAAAACGGAAAAAGCAATAACAAGTGAGTGAACGAGAGTCGTGACCTCGGCCAGCTTTTCAGCTGAAACTAGCACACCAAAGCCGATCCATCACACCACTGCCTTATTTGGATTTTTTTCCATGGCGGCCTCTAAAACAACGTTTAGCTCGAGTCATTATTTAAGCGGCAGATTCTTTTGTTTATCAAACTCGCACATCTGCTTGTTTTCTGCCTGCTTTTTGTGTTTACCGTAACAGGTGATGGGGGTCGGGTCGTTAAAGCTGCGTGTCGTTGTTTTGTTTTTTAGTTTTTCTTAATTTAAAAGAAGATAAGCGTTAAAAATAGGTTGCCTTCTGTGTGTGTGTGTGTGTGTGTGTGTGTGTGTGTGTTTGTGTGTGTGTGGTGTGTATTTGTGTGTGTGTGTGTGTGTGTGTGTGTGTGTGTGTGTGTGTGTGTGTGTGTGTGTGTGTGTGTGTGTATTTGTGTGTGTGTGTGTGTGTATTTGTGTATGTATGTGTGTATGTATGTGTGTGTGTGTGTGTGTGTGTGTATTTGTGTGTGTGTGTGTGTGTGTGTGTGTGTATTTGTGTGTGTGTGTGTGTGTGTATTTGTGTGTGTGTGTGTGTGTGTTTTTTTGTGTGTGTGTGTGTGTGTGTGTGTGTGTGTGTGTGTGTGTGTGTGTGTGTGTGTGCAGCTGCACCCCATCAGTTGCAGTGTTTTTGGTCAAGCTTGGTTTCATATCGCCTCAATAAACAGCCAAACATTCTGTCTATTTGAAGTCCACTCTTTCTTTGAAGGAGATTAGGATCTCGCCTCGGCCAATCAGCTCGCAGCAGCGCCAGCTCTTTTCTGAAAAGTGCCAATGAGACAAAGGGGATGGAGGCGAATCGGCGGCCGAGCAGGTGCGGGACAATTAGCGGGGCAGCAGCTGCTGTTGGTCACACACGTCTGTGTACACCCTACACTCTCCACTATGAAACCGCCCGAAGCCGGTTCAGACACAGACAGTGACAGTGATTTTTAAACAAGGAAGGTATACAGAGTGATGCAAAACGCAAGCACAAAATCAGGTTGTTGCAGTAAACTATACAGTATTCATATAACCAGAACACATTAGTTGTAAGTACGTCTCCTTTAGGTTGCATCTGACACGATGTGTGAAATCTCCATTCTGAGATCCTGATTAAGCAGTAGACCGTACAGACGAGGTACAGACGAGGTACAGAGGAAGAAAAGCCGAGGTCACTGCCATCGTCGTCTAGATTTACATCTCGACTCACAAAAACACAGTTCAATTATTCAGCAATAAAAGTTCCACATCGATCGTAAATCACTTGTGTTATACTGTATAAGTATCAACCGTCCTCATCACCTTCTTCACCCATTTCCTTCTCCGTCTTCTCTTTTTATTATTATTATTGCTTTTTATTTATTGCTCATTATTATTATTGCTTTTAAAAAAAAAATTTTTTTTTATCATTATTATCATCTATCCTCTCTCTGTCTGAATCCTCTACCCGCATGTCCTTTCTGCCCAAATTGGATTCTCCTCTGTGGTTGTCCCCAGGAGGACGAGGCGGTGTCTCCAGGCAAAGATGTAATCCAATTTATAACAAGGCTTTACAGTAATGGGTCTGGTCTAGCATTCACGTGCCAACACTGTTCTGATGATGTCACCTCTGGGATCCCTTAAGCACACAGCTAAAGGAAAGAGTCAAAAATAGAGTACTGAATAAAAGAATGTTTTTATAGCCCGTGTAGTGAAGATCTGATGGGAGCGAAAGGCGTGTCGGCGGACTACAAACAGCAGGCACATCATAATAACATAACATAACATTAGCCAGTTAAATAAAAATTCTGTTGGTGGCATATATCCAGCATTTTTCATGACGAAATGCATTTTTTATTTTGCTTTATTGATTTGTAGAGCTGAAACCGCTGTTAATATACAAGTGGTAACATTGAACATCAGTGAAAGAAGTTATTTGATCTGATCGGATTTGCATCTCATGACAGTTCACATTCATAATCACAAGTGACCTTTATCCGCCTCTAACGTGGACACATCGGTCTGCTGAAACGGCATGCATGCGCACATCGATACGTCTTTGCTCGGACCTCCTTGGTTTAAACACGTCATATTTATGCAGCCACTCATTATGCTTGGGGTTTCGTTCTGGACGACGGCACGCAGTTAGTTGGCTGTATTCATTGAGGTCCAGAAGAAGGACTTCTAAGAACCCCCACGCTGCTGGTACTGACTAATGTCACACATGTGCAGAGGCAGAAAGCCACATGATTCCAATCTACCCAAGTTTCATGACCACGTGTTGGATATATATCTGATCTAAGACCACATACTGTACAAAAGAGGCTCAGGTCCGAGCTGAAAAACATCAGATTTTTGCATTCAGACAGCCGTAAAAAATCTGATCTGCGTCACATTAGGATAAAATGGGTGCGTCACTTCAGGATGGTGATGTGAACGTAGCCAAACATTAACGTCACGGAAAAGAATCAGCTTCGGGGTGGCAGCATTAACACTTCCTATTATTTTCCTCCGTTAGTTATAGAGTAATCCTGACCTAGACATTCATTTAAACTTCGTCGAAAAAATGAAACAATATGGGTTTAAAGGGGGAGCAATTTTTTCTCTGCAGGAGACTTTGGTGAGGAAATGTATTCATGCGATGAGTATGGGCTGCTGCCCCGTCTGAAAAAAAAAATCATTTCTGATAAGCCCTCCTTTGTGTAACATTATCATCTCTTTAATTCCCTTAATCTAAAAATGCCTTTCCTTCTGCACTCCTGCCAGAGAATGACTTCAGTACACTTATCAGAAGAGTATCTTCCTCTCTCTCTCTCTCTCTCTCTCTCTCTCTATAGTCTCTCTCGTTCTGTTTGAAGCTGCATGGCTTTAATAAGCACTATCTGCAGTCTTGTAAGAGCCGAGGCCTGAGGGCTATCCCCATGCTCTTTTTTTAGGAGCACTCACTTTTTAGATAATTAGTGCAGACTACCTCGACCTCGATCATCTCATTTCCATAGACTAACAAGCTTTGAGTTTTTTTTTTTTTTTTTTTTAAAGGTCAACTTGTGAAAATTATCTTGTTTTGCACTTCAGATTACTGTTTAGAATTTTTAGTTTGTAAGGAAGAAGTCAGTGGCTAAGCTGAGACAAGACAAGATTTGACCTTTTTTTGTTTTTCAAAGGGCAATCATTTGGTCTCGCTGCACAAATGCATAAAATATACAATTTTAACTATTGATATAAAAAATATAATAATAATAACTGAGTGTAACAAAATCAGATGAGATATACACATGCTCATTCATGCAATTATCCAATCAGTCAAACATGTGGCAGCAGGGCAGTGCATAAATGTGGCAGCAGGGCAGTGCATAAATGTGGCAGCAGGGCAGTGCATAAATGTGGCAGCAGGGCAGTGCATAAATGTGGCAGCAGGGCAGTGCATAAGCAAAAATCATGCACATACTGTACAGTACAGGTAAGAGCTTGAGTTAGTGTCTACACATCACATCAAAAAAAAAAAAAATGTGATGGCATGGTTTTTGGCGCTAAATTCAATAGTGTGAATATTTCTAGGAGAAAAAAAAATACATCTTTATTTGTCACAAAAAAAATTATTATAATGTTTTTGTTGTAATTTTCTTTTGTTTGTATATCCCATCAGCATAGGGTCAAAGCACAAGGTCAGCCATGATACAGCATTACTGGAGCATATACAGTAGGGTTGAGGCCTTTGATCAAAAGCCCAGCAGTGGCAGCTTGGCGGAGATGGGACTTGAACTCAGCAACCAATTAACCTTAATTGGTCAGTTAACCATTGACGGGCCACTGAATGGTAAAAACACCATAAAAGCATCAAGTTCAGCTGGACAGGACAGCTACTGTAGCTCAAATAACCGTTTTTTACAACCACGATGAGGAGAAAAGCAAAACATCAAACAACATATCAAACTTCACTCCTGTCAGCACGAATGAGGAATCTCAGTAAGATACTTCGTTTGATCTTGGATACGAATATTACAGATACTTTTGCCTGTTTGTCATCTCTGCGTACAGTACCATCTGAGTAACATCACAAATCACCAATTAAAACTGCTTGGGGGGAAAAAAGATCGAAGGGTGCTTTCACACCTATAGTTGATTGCTTTAGTCCGCACCAGTCAGAAAAATGTTACAATGTAGTAAACAGACGTGGGCACGGTTTGCTTTCACATATGCAGAGTTCTAAATAGGGCTGCACGATATTAGGAAAATGTGCGATTTGCGATAACGATATTTCTTGCGATATAACATTTCCCTAGAGAAATGCATTATTATTATTATTGGCTATTTTTAAAAAATCATTTATATATGTAATGATCATACTAAAATAAACAGGTAATAGATATTCGTCTGATGTAATTAAATTTTATTCAGGCTAAAAAGAAACTATATGTCAAGGAAGTTGCAAATATTTAGACTTCAAAACACTATAAATGACTTAAACCCCTCAGCAGATATTCTGACTTCTGGTTTGCTGTTACTATAAACCTGCCAACACAATATGAAATACTTTCAAACATTACTTTTTATTTACGTGTAACCATACACACATCGATTTCATTTATCGCAGTTCTTTGCGATACAGATATTGCGTATACCATTATCGCGATAACGATAATTTTTCGATATATTGTGTATGGAGGAACAGGTTTGCTTTGCGCTCATGGTGCTGATCCTCGCGCACTACATTGTACGTGCAAATCATTATTTTCAGATAATTAATTTCGAACACGATTCGCGGCTGCGACTCCAAATCAGCTTCTTGGTTTATTCATCTCGCAGACGGCGCATTTGCACGCCACTTCAGGGAGAAGAGACGTGTCCTCCTCCTGAATGATCATTTTGTTATTAGCCGGCGATCTTCCTGCAGATCCATCAGGTAATCCGTTGGCCGATCAAAACAGCCCAGCCACACATTTTTCATCTTTAATGTGAATACAGAGGCACTTAATTTCTTCGGCACTCCACGTTTCTCCGCGGTTTGATTTCATCGCGAGTCTATAGCTTGAAAAATTTAATGTCAACAGGAAGTGAAAAGAATTTTACTCACAATCCCGTATCTCTTATACCAAAAGTGCATTAAACTATATCATTTCATCAGATTTGGTTTGGTTGCTTTCACACCAGACGAACTGCACCAAAGTAGAGCGGATAAAGCGGTCCGAGACCACCCCTTCAGGCAGGTCTCGGATCGATTAATTTGGTGCTCACCAAAGTACCGAGATTGCATTCACATCAACGCAAACGAACCGAACCAAGGGACCAAACACGTTTTGGTGCGCACCAAATGCTGTAGGTGTGAAAGCACCCTAAATCCGACATTATCAGATGATACATGGAACTCAATTCTAAAGCTTGTCAATTCACCCTCCTTATCATCCCGCCTGTCTTTATTACGGTTACCGGTTGATCAAGGGCTCGTTTCTCTAAAGTTAAGCTTTCCCTGCTGTGGTGCAGTGAACGTAAAAGTGGATCCCTCAGTCATATGTATTGGACATGCCCTATAATTAGGAAACTTTTTGGACGGATAAACACTGTCTCACATAATGAATCAGAATCTAGAACCAAACCCCCTGTTACCCTTTTTCAGAGAGGAGGGTAAGCATTTAACCCCAGCTTATTAACCCCAGATTACTGTCCTTTGCGTCCCTCTTGATCATTCTCCTTTATTTAAATCTATGGATGCCACCTATACATTTAGTTTAGTTTTTTTTGATTGGTTATCACCTGTGTGTGGATGTTGTTTTTTTTCTCTTTCTTGTTTTTTCTTCCTTTTTTGCATGCAAAACTCAGACTTCCAGTTCCTTATTTTTTTCTTGTTTCTTTCTCTCCTTTTCTTTCTCGTTTCTTTTTTTTTCACACAATTCCGCAGCACAAGACCATTGGCTCAGTTGTGATCACGTGACGCTCAGCATCAAAACAAGAAGCGCATGCGTGTTACATGATACTCTTGCTCGTTTTTCAAGTAAAAATTAATTAAAAATATTTGCTCGTCTTGCGGAACATTCGCAAACCGAGTTACTCGCAATCCGAGGTTCCACTGTAAAAGGTTGCGGGGCGCACTACGTTGTTATAAACAATTAAATTATTGTTGAAGCTATCGATCCATCCACTATATTTAATTAAAAGAGAGAGAGACAGTCATTTTTTTCATTTGCAGACACCTCAGATTAAGTTTGAGGTGTCTCCACTGAGTTTAAACTTTGCCCAATTAGAGATTTTCTTTAGTACTTCACTTTATATCTTGGTGTTTCTTCTGTTTCACTTCATGTAATTAACCTTTACTTCTTGTGGTCTTTTTATAGGCCCGTAAAGACCTTTCCCTTCAGGTCTGTCTGGATATCCACCCTGCCTACAGAGCTGTGCTTCTGTAGTTTCAGGGCTTATATTTTAGACATACCTTCCAGTCACAGTATCCAGTAACCAACGCTGGTTCTCTGAAGCATGAAAGCTCTTATACTGTACAAGGGGGTTTAAATTCAGAGTCAGTAGAGTAAACTTAGTGCTGGATTATCAGTTCTGTGAAGGCATAGAGAGCAGAGGATTGAAGTTTAGGTTCACGACTCACCCAGGAGCCATTTCTTTGAAAGGAGTGAAGATAACCAGAGAACCGTGACACAAGGAAGCTGCTAGATTTCCCACTGGATTCTGATGCTGAATTCAGGAGAAGCCTTTTATTTCTGTTTACATTCAGAGGGGTTTGGAAAGATCTCCGAGAGTTAGTAGGTGACAGCTGGTCGTAATGGAACCGAGCTCTTACTCCTGATGGAAATGAGCTTATTGGTTTATATATCAGTCAGTTTTACTGTAATGAGCGGAACGGTTAACGGAAACTATTCGGCCAGTTCTTATTACAGATGGGTACTGGCTGGGCCAAATACTCAATTCAATTATGTTTTTTCTTTTAACAATAAGTTGTCACAAAGCAGCTTTACTGAAACCCGGATGTAGATTTAGTTTCTTAATGAGCAAGAGCAAGGTGACAAGGTCAAGGAAGAACCCTTAAAAGGATCCAGACTTAAAATGGAGGGTTTCCTGATTATAAATCATCTTAAACTGTACAGTATAAGTCTAAGAAAGGATGTTCATTAAGAGTATCAGAGTCTTTATGAATAGAACAGAAGGTCTTGGGTATAATTCAACAGATTGAATGAATGAAGACTATTGTGTGGTTCAGTTAGACATTTATAAAGTAGACATGTGAACGTCGGTCACCTTGATAAAGCTCCAACAAAGTTGTCTGCTAAAAAGTAATAATCGAATCCAAATCGTTTATTATTATTATTATTATTATTATTATTAATAAATCTCTTGCTCTGGCTGGGTATCTCATCTTAAAAGCTTTGAAAATTATCCAGCCTCGCCAACCTTTCACTATAGTATGACTTGAAGTTTCTAATCTGCAACACATTTGTCTTCAACTAAAGTCTTCTTATAGATCCTTGGCCAAGTAATCCCCATCACTGCTTTAAAACCTATCCTATTGTTTATTTTGAATACAAGCCCTACCAAGAAATTTCTCAGCAGGAACAGGCGAGAGAGCATGGCATGGAGAGCAGATTTTAAAAGACTGCACAAGCACTAATGATATGAAATCAAAAGCTGGTGCTTGTTTGTACATCGTGAAGTCCAGATCCTGACAAGAAGACTAAACATTCCCATCATTTAGGGGATTGTGTTCTAATCAATGATGTTTTGACAGCAGTGTCAGGGCTCTGAAATGTTTCCCTCAAGATAGTAAGTGGATTCTTTTGTGTGAGCAAAACCAGCACTAGCAAGACGATGTCCTTCAAGTGCTGCAGTGTAATTTCTCCTTGACTAATTATGAAGGAGGGAAGTCTCAAGAGGGTACTGTCGAGTTATCTGGGAATTTGTACATCAGCCACCGCTTCAAACTCGAAAAAAGCCATAGCCAACTACAGGGGACATGAGGATCAACCCTGGAATCACTTTTAATTCTTGTGTCTGACAGCTTTGCAGGTTACACAATAATCATTTAAAGTGGATTCAACTAAGTGAGAGAGAGGCCGATAACCGTAAATGAAAAACCAGAAAAAGGGAACATCACCATTCCTGATAAATAACAGTTAAATCACTACTTCTAAAAAAACAACACTTAAATAAAATTAGTTGTAAAGTGCTCACCCTATCATCCGGAGATCGCTGGTTCGGTTCCCGGATGATGCTGTAACCTCTCGCAGCCGGAGGTCTAGAGAGAGCTGATTGGCCGAGATCTCTCAGGGGGGAGGGATGAGAGGTACTTGGTGCTCCCACATTAATCACGGCTCTACAGCCAATCAGGGGCGTCTTTGAGCTCACGCATGCGGAAGGAGCGGATAGCGCTGTCCTCCGAGTGTGTCGGCTGGCGTCCCATGGTCCAGAGGAAACACGTGATAGTCTTCGGCCATCCCGGGTGAGTGGTGGTAGTAGCTTAATGTGGGAGCCCCCTAGTGACGGGGAGGAATTGGACACGACTAAATTAGGGAGAAAAAATAATTAAAAAAAAGTAAATCAATCAAGATTCAAGTGATCAGTCCTTTGTATAAGTAAAGAGCGGTATTATCATACCATCAGTGTCCCTGAGATGACCAGCAGATGACATGCGCTTCCCTGTCTCACATACCGTATGTATGTTGAGTCTGTACCTTTGCTCCATTAGTGACTGTGAGGTGATGCATACTGTGATGTCATACTCTGATCGTGTCACAGTTGTTCCTTGTCGAGTGACTTCAGCTCCACTATTTCACTTATTTAACTTTACAGGTACACTTTTTTTTTTTTTTTTAATAAGCGTGAAGATGAAAATGTCCATGGAATTACATGAGGTCTGTGCATCACGTCCCTCCACTTGTTCTCTAACACATTGAAGCTAACTTAACGGATTTAAGAATGAATCGTTTCCTGGATATCAGCATTGCCAAAAGATGATCTGCTCTATTGGCCCTTGCATCATTTAAGATGTCTAGAGTCTGTGCTAAAAGTCATCAAACAATTAAAAAACAATGATCTAATAATTTTCCAATGACATATTTAATTAAAAATCACACTTTCAATGTCCTGAACAAAAAATTACAATAAAACTATAGTCAGTGTTTGGGAAGATCCTCAAAATACTACTACAAAATATGAATTACTACTTTCTAGTTATTTCTTTCAAGGCGTGTTCCTGTGATGTGCACCTCAATCTGGTGTCGCTCTTCGCTCACTCCATAGGCTCCCTGCATATAATTAATTAATGTTAAAAATCCTCCCCTTTTTTCCCTTCTTCCCTCCTTTAACTCTCTCCTTCCCCATTTTTGCTAAATAAAATTTGCCCTTTTCCCGTAAGACTTCGCCTCGTTTCCGTGTGTGTGTGGTGCCGCCCGTGCACAAAGAGTGAACCCATTACATCATCAAATGTAAAACTACAAAGACGATTGTTTAAAGCGCATGCTCGTTAACTGATGCTGCCGCGCAAAACATGGTTTTTAAATACATTTTGAAACTCTACATTTGTAACGCTAGTACTGTAATGTTATTGCCATTTAAAATGTAACGCGTTACATTACTACATTATCAGGAAAAGTAATTAGTAACGCGTTATACCCAACTGTGACTATAGTACAGATTTATTAGCTGTTTAAATTGTTCTTTTGAGACATTAAAAAAAAAAAAAAAAAGTCAAGCATTCCAGATATGTTTCAAATTAAAGTTTCGGCAAGGTTACATTCGGCACATTTTTTATCTAAGTTAGTTACATTTTTAGATTTGCGAATAACAAATGTATCCATCTCGGCAGTTGCGGTTTTCACGTGCAGTTGTGCGCTGTAGCAATAACTAGTGAGTCAGTCGCTGCACAGTGATGTCATATCTATGAGTCGCAATTTTTTTAACACTCAATTTAAACACTCACACTCAATCAGTAATATCTTTACAAATCAGAAAATATTTATTTATAGCATTTACTTGTAATCAGGCCTGGACTGACCATAGGGCATACCGGGCAATGCCCGGTGGGCCGACGCACAACTCCAAGTCGCATGCTCTGAACGCGCATGCAACCCGCGCCCCCCTCCGCATGCTCTGAATGCGCGCGCAACCCCCCTCCCTCCCCGGCCGTTACCCTGAACTGAATGCCCGGGCCGTTTTTTGGACCCAGTCCAGACCTGCTTGTAATACTGAAAAGTGTATATTATTATCACAAAAAAATATCTTTTTTAATCCCTCTCGCGACCCCTTGGAATTATTCCGCGACCCCCAGTTTGGGAACCACTGATCTAAGGGACACTGATGGTACGATAATACGGCTCTTTACTTATACGAAGGACTGATCACTTGAATCTTGATTGAGTTACTTGATATTTAATTTATTCACTATAGTGCTCATTACTAGAGAAAGAGTAACTTACGCTGTGATTGGTTTTTAAGTGTTTCCATGTATTCACAAAAAATGTAGTATGACGTTGTGTATTACATGTCTTTTAAATGGTTCATAGAATAGTATGTGCTAGTTAGTTGTGTTAGAAGCTTAGTTAAATAATTCTGTTGTATTTGTTTACATTTTATTTAATTGTTGTTTTTTTAGAAGTAGTGATTTAACTGTTATTTATCAGGAATGGTGATGTTCCCTTTTTCTGATTTTTCATTTACGGTTATCGGCCTCTCTCTCACTTAGTTGAATCCACTTTGGATGATTATTGTGTAACCTGCAAAGCTGTCAGACACAAGAATCAAAAGTGATTCCAGAGTTGATCCTCATGTCCCCTGTAGTTGGCTATGGCTTTTTTCGAGTTTGAAGCGGAGGCTGATGTACAAATTCCCAGATAACTCGACAATCGATAACCAGGTGTATACAGAGATCAACAGATCAGTAAGGTCCAGAAACAAAGCACTGCTGACACAGGTTAAGAGGATAATATCCAAGCAAAATGGCAGAAGAAGCCTTTGGAAAAACAGTTGAGCAACTGGAAAGGGAGAGAACTTCTGCACAAAGTAGCTTCACCAAGCAAGCTAACTTTCTCAACAGAGAAGCACATAATTTGCCAGAATCAGAATATAAAAAGGAATTCGAAAAGCTCTCCACTGGAGCAAGGAACGTTTTTGAAACCAATGAGGATTACAAGGCGGGGTTACTGGCAGAAATTAAAGCTCACCAAGAAGGCGGTGCAGAGGTTTCACTTTCAGCACAGCAAGAAGCTGATTTTAAAGAAGCAGAGGAAGAATGTAACGCAAGGCTCGAGGAAATTGACCCGCTAGTGCAAACTAACCTCTGGAACAGATATGGACAAGGCGAGATGGCAGCTACTACAGTATTCCACGGCAGAGACAGGTTGTGAACGTGCTATCACCATGCCTGTCGATACCGTCGGCTATAGTATGCAACTGGAACGTTTGATGAGACCGGTGAAAGAGGCAACCAATGCTCTGGTAAACTGGGAAAGGTGGACCCCGACTACTGTAAGAGCAGAGTTAGGGGGTCGCGTATGCAAGCTGAAAGAGCTTAGCAATGAGTGTGAAGCAAGAAAAATTCAATTTGCATGTACTCAAAAGATTACAGGGAATGCAGCACAAGCATCAGAAATGTGAAAAATAAGATGGATGTGATGGCATCTGCAGCTCAGATTATGCCAGTAGTAAAAATCAAACCTACAAGCTTACCTACTGTACGTTCAGTGGTAATAAGAGGGACTTCTACCGCTGGAAGAAGGACTGGGAAAACCTTCAGGGACAAGGAGAACCCACAGGGTCGGCTGAGGTTAAAAAGATTCGTCTGGTGGACAGCATCGACAACAAGATCGCCAAAGAGCTCAGGCTTCCTCTTACAACACAGTTCCTGACATCTACAGACTGTTGGAGAACCGCTATGGAAAGCGGACCACAGTCGCGATGGAAATTGTCGAGCTAGAAAGGATTCCTGCAGTGAGAGATCATCAGCCAAGGAGGGCTATAGAGTTAATCCAAATGGTAGAAAAAGCCCTGGCAGGTCTCACAGACCTTGGAGGTATCAGCGCAATCAAGAACCCACTTGTGACAAAGTCCATTGAGAGCAAGTTACCTGAGTTTGTGAAAAGACAATAGTAAGTCTATATGACGGATCCTGCAAATGGCATCACACCAGAGAAACACTTTGATGCACTACTAGACTTCCTAAATAAAGAAGAAGAAATTATTGAAAGGCACGAGCAGCTCAAAATCTCAGAAAAGGCAGAAAGGCCAGAAAAGAAGTCTGAGAAGTATACCTTCACCAGATCGAAAAAGAAAGTTTCTACAGAAAGTGGATGCGTCGTGTGGAGAAGAGAAACATGGAGACAAAATCTTCTTCTGCAAAAAGTTCAGAGGACTAAAACTAGCAGAGAAGAAATCCATTGTAAGGGAACCGGGTGCATGTAAAAGGTGCTTGGGATGTCACAAGAATGGTGACCGGTGCAACGACAACTACTGCATCTTTGCAGAAACAAAGACTGTAAAAGGGGAGCCCCGTCAGACCACCATTACCTTCTTTGCCCAAAAGGGAAACGCAAGAATATGGGTGGGGAAAGAGCCACCACCAGAGACCTCAGGAAAGGAAGTAGATTTTCAATCCACTTTGAATGATTGTGTAACCTGCAAAGCTGTCAGACAGGCTGGGAGGTGGTTATCTTTACTAAATAAAGCACCTCGACTAAATAAAGCAGAGAACAACAATGATGTTAGGATATATTATTGGCAGTAAATCAAATTTTTAAATTTTCCGAAATTGAGTCATCCAATGGGTTTGTCTACAACCTTAGTCACGCCTTCAACATGTTTCCTATTTTGTATGAGTTTCCTTCTTGGAAATCATTTCAGTATTAATTGAGGCTGAGAGGGTTTATCTATTGTCAAAGTTTTCTTGGCTACCACTGATATAGAAGGATGGAAATCAGCTTTTCTTTCCTACGTCTTATTCGTAGTTTTGCACACATTTTGTCAATGTTGACTTTCATGGCCCTGTTTTCTCCAGCGCAGGACGACATACACGAATCTTTCTCTCACGTCCCGTATGGAGCCAATAGGAACGAGATGATGAACTACTATAGCTACATTTAGCGCTGTTATTTTGGGCAGGTGTTTGAAAGTCTTTGAACGTGCAGATGAAGGCTAAATACAGCACACATGCGAGCCTATCTCACTCTGGAGCTGGAGGTCTGAGTATACTGCTGGATAGCGTAATGCCATGCTGGTATTTCTGAATGCAAGGGTAGAGGTTATGCGTAGCGCAAAGCTATGGCCCATTAGCAACCATCACACACAAACAGTAGTAGACCTGCTATTCTGAGCAGCAACAGTTATAAAAGGAATAGAAAGTAAAAAGATACTTTTTGGCAGCCATTTTGGAAAACTTCTATTTATAATGTCACTGACATAAAAATAAATTTGTCCAGCTATGAATGAATTAGAATCCATTCACTGAATTGCATTAAGTCTAGTCTTATAGTCTAGAATTAAAATTTTAATTAAAAAAGATTTTAGATTCTAAGTTTAGGTATTAAGTAATAGTTTGTTTGTGCAGTATGTTTCAACAAACAAGGCAACTTTTGTAGAGCTTTTGATTTAAACACAAAGTTGAAATACATTACAGAGGACATTTAAGTCTTGGCTGCATGGATTTGACCTTAACTTTTTAACAATTTTTAACACCTGCTTTTCTGTTTTCTTCTTCCAGATAGTGAGATCATCCCTCCGGACTCTCTTCGTCCGCGCTCCTTCACGGCAGTACGAGGTCCCTCGTCCCTTCGACGCGAGGCGGAGTCCTCCCGCCTGTCCGTCAGCCTCTGCGACCTCAACCTGGCCCGAGACGAGGCCAGACTTCGCCTCCCGTGCGCCCCCATCGCCAACTCCCGCTCCATTCCACAGAATTCTCTAAACTCCTTCCTCCCAGCTACCCTGGAATGCGAGCTGCGTTTCCATCAGCTGCGCAGCAGCCACCTCAAAGCTGTGGACGAGCAGACAGTGGCACGCTGCAGTCACGGGCACGAAGAAGAGGGCACACTGGTATTCACCGAGCGTCCAATGCGCCTCTCAGAAACCATCTACATCACAGTGAGCAAGTCCAGCCTGGCTCGTTCAGGCTCGCTCTCCTACGGTGTGACCTCGTGTGACCCCGCCACATTGCGTCCGATGGAGCTTCCCTCCAACCCAGAGGAGCTGGTGGACCGCAAGGAATTCTGGGCTGTGTGCAAGGTGCCCTCTTCACTCCACTCCGGAGACGTCTTGAGCTTCCTGCTTACACAGGAAGGAGAGCTGATCCTGAACCAGAACGGCACCAGCGCAGGCATGCAGGCATGTGTCGATAACTCCCGCCCGCTCTGGATGTTCTTTGGTTTGCATGGTGCCATCACGCAGCTAAGGATTTTGGGTAGGTGCTTGTTTCGACCTGCATATGTACTTAAAATAGTAACATATTTCAGTATATTGATCTTAAATTGAAATATCAGATAAGTTATTTATTATGATTATTAAGAGACTTAAGTGGTGGCTCAGTGGTAGGTGTTTCTCCTGCCATGCGGAAGGCCCGGATTCGATTCCCAGCCAGTGCCCAAACCCCAACCACTGGATACAGTGCCGGTCCCAAGCCCGGATACAATGGGAGAGTTGCGTCAGGAAGGGCATCCGGCGTAAAAACTGTGCCAAGTTGTAGTGCCGACTGGATAGTCCGCTGTGGCGACCCCTCGTCGGGAGCAGCCGAAAGACCAAAAAAATAAATTAAGAGAGTTAAGTGTAAGCTACATTGCCTTAGTTTGAAATATAACACTGACAAGTTGGATCTCATTTCCCTGCTAGGAAAAATGTCTAAAATTAAAAGTGTAGTTTAAATTAAATTTAAATTAATAAATTCTCAGCCACAGTTATAGCTACAGTAGGTTTGACAAGGTTACATGCAGCATGCGTTTGTCTACGCCGCTTTTTGTGTATTAAAACCTTTATGAGATTATCTCAGAGCAATTTACAATCACTTCCCATGTAGGCAAACATGCCGCAATTTTTCACTGTCAAAATCATATTAGTTTTCACACATTATTTCACCTCGGCTGATATTTTGTAGTGTTTGCTTCATTCCTGTCATTATATAAAATCTATCTGAATGGTTTCTTTTTGCATAAAGTGTGAGTGGACAGTATGCCTTTCTCTATTATCATGGTTACGTTCATCAGTGTAATATTATCAATCTTTAGATTGACAAAATTGTCTAATTGACCATTTAGAATCACTATTAGACTATTAGGCAATATTAAATGATGGACCGCGATCTGGACCCGGACCAAGCGACAGTTCTAGCCGGACCCTGATGCTTTTCTGATAAATGAGAAGAATGAATTAACCAGCAATCTAGTGCTTCTTCCCTCGAGGTGGGCGTGGCTATACGTGTCACTTAACATAGCCAAGTGTGACACAGTATGGCTTATTCCAAAAAAATGAAAGTAGACTTTGAAAACTGAATCTTCCAAGATGAACCGGACAGATCAACATACTGTATGTTTATTCTTCCTGCAGGAAGTTTAAAATCAGTTTGTCTCCTAAGTTTCGAACCCGTGGCGATAATAAAAAGCAGTAATGTGCCAGAAGTAGAAGTAGCGCCACTATGAGATAAAACATGGGTCATTTGAGCAATAATATCCACAGCAGTCCTGAGAGCCAAGTATGACTGAGCAACCAGCGTCCTCTCACAAGCACTTACAGCCCATGAAGATTGATTAAAGATTGTTATTTTTATTCTATATTGTGTATTAAAATATACAAGACATTCAGAAATTAAACTGTGCACATGTTTAACACAGTTACTGAAAATAAACGGAATCAATAAATCAACCACTACAGATTGTTTAGATTGATTATAGATTGATGTTTGCATTCCATGCAAGGAATTACAAATGCAAGGAAATGAAATTTCAAATTGTCCAACGTAGTTCAACGTAGTTACTAATAAATTGAGAATAAAGATTCGTCATGAAATGCTATGGAAAATTTCAATAGCTTTTTTTTTTATACACTTACAATTAGGGCTGCACGATATTAGGGAAATATGCGATATTGTTGAATACTGCGATAACGATATTTCTTGCGATATAACATTTCCCTAGAGAAATGCATTTTTTATTATTATTATTATTGCCTATTTTTTTAAATATTTTTTTTTACATGTAATGATCATACTAAAATAAACAGGTAATAGATATTCGTCTGATGTAATTAAATCTAATTCAGGCTAAAAAGAAACTATATGTCAAGGAAGTTGCAAATATTTAGACTTCAAAACACTATGACTGACTTAAAACCCTCAGCAGATATTCTGACTTCTGGTTTGCTGTTACTATAAACCTGCCAACACAATATGAATTACTTTCAAACATTACTTTTTATTTACGTGGAACCATACACTCATCAATAGTGTCTTAAAACAAGAGCATCTTTTAAACAAAATATTCTCTTTGGCTTGTCTGTTTTTTTGTTTTGTTTGTTTTTTTTTTAAATTAAAATAAATATTATTAAACAAAAATTTAGAAAAAAATACTATTTGTCACACACACACACACACACACACACACACACGCGCGCTCCGCGACCGGCACTAGGACCCGGAAGTATAAGAGGAGTAAACAAATCATTGCATACAGCTGAGTCACTGAGTTTGCGCATGTCGGTGCAGATTGTTTACTTTCTGATTCGAGTGTGTGTTTATAGGACGTGGGTTAAATGTGTGTTTTTCCCTTGCTCCCCTTCTGTGAGAGTCCTTAAACTAATTCACGTGGTTATCCTGCCTACTCGCTTGCTTCCGCGTTTGGGTTTACCGTCCACGCTACAAAGGGCTAACGGCTAATCGCTAAGTCTTCTGATCATCCCGGGTTAGTTTGCGACAGAATGAAGTATGAAGATATAAATAAATAAAAAAATATATAAATATATATATAAAAGCAGGTATAAACATAGTAAGGGCCCATCTGATTGGTCAAATTTGGAAACACAAATGCTTGGCAAATAAAGTATTTATCGCAACTCTTTGCGATATGGTTATCGCACATGCCATTATCGCGATAATGATATTTTTTCGATATATCGTGCAGCCCTACTTTCAATGACTGCATATATACTGTAGAGATCTGAATTCTGGACCTTATTTCATTTTTATATACAAATTAGCAACAATCGTCTACTGTATGTCTGCTATTATGCTTTTTAGCTTCTGTTACTGTAAATAGATCTACATAATTTCTTCACTGCAATTGGATTAAGTCATTGTGATAAAGTAGCAGACTTTTCAGATTAGTGTAATTCCCTGCTTATGTCATTTGCCTTTGAAAAGATCATTTTAGAGTCTTGAATCCACTTTAATGTCTTGTTGGCATCACCCACACATCTTGCTTCAATCAGAGGACAGAGGTCTACATAGTCAAGGTAAATGAGCTAGTTACAGCAGAGAGAGAGAAAAAGAGAAGAAGTTTAATAACAGGAAGTGCAACAGGAGGGTGTGTGGGCGTTCTGTGAGCCACAATCGCACTCCAACACGTCTGTGTCACTTGTAGCATATTCCTCTCCCTAACACTCCACTCAGCACGCCCCCTAACAAGTACGCCGACTCTATCCCCTCATCTCATTAGACTCTATCCCCTCACTTCGTCTCATGAGGTGGCACAAGAGTGGGCGATTTGCACTTCACACTCCAGCTCTAATATCTCGCGCCTTTTCCTTTCTCCTGCATCCCCTTCTCACACTTTTTCCTCCGCTCCTCTCCTATAGTCCAAAAGCTTCTTTCAGCCAGGCTTCCTCCCGACTGCTGTCATGTTTCATTCCCCAATCATCCAGCTACTGTAAGTGTAGGAGCACGACTGCCCTGTCTGTCAAGACCCCCAACCGATCAATGAGCACACACGTTTTTTTATTTTTATTATTATTATCTTGTCAGCAGCCAACCCACAATACCTTGCAGCAGCATAATAGCCCTGAATATGGGCAGTCTCACCTGACTTCTTACAGCAGCCTGTAATTAAGAAGTGAAAGAGTGACATTATGCAGCCCTGACTTGTCAGCTGAGCTGTCCTGACCATCATAATACAAGAGAGATCTAGAAAAAGACTGAATTTAACCAACTGAATCAAACAGTTTTGGTGGTCTTTTAAAAAAAAAAGTGCGTTATACACGTTTTAATGCCATAAATCTGACCTGCAAAACAATCCGATCTTAATTGTTCAATATGATGCTACCTCATCTACAGTAAGGTTGTCCTTTCCCAAGGAAGGGAAGCAATATTTGTCTTGTTATTAACACATTGAGAGGCAGCAGTGTGATACGAAATCTGAAAAAAAGTTTTTATAGAATCAGGATATTTACAGAATCGCAATTGACATCTCAGTATTGTGATAAAATCGTATCGGGTGCTCCATGGTGATTCTCATCCCTAGATAACATGCGCTGTCAATCACAGTAGCACTAGCCAATCAGGCATCTTCGAGCGTGTATTTATGGAGAGGGGAAGGTAACACTTTCATGGCCTCAAAATGTTGGATGGCTTCACACGTTTCTGAGGAAGCACATGGTAGCCTTCATCCTCTCCACTCACGTACTGTATTGGAAGGAAGATAGAAGAACTTAAGTGGAAATTAGCAGGTGACCAAAATGGAACAGGCCAAGGTCATGACAACATGACAGTCTGCGATACATCAGAGATCAAATCCTAAGAGAAGCTGAAAGTGTTCAGAATTTACATCTACTGGCAAGAGTTTACAGTGTGTGCATGTTCGCCTGCGCTTTATATAGCATGCAAACAGGAAGGGATGACATAATGGCAGGAATGTCCTAGTATTAAGGGGTGAGAGACCGCCGCAGACTCAGAGGTGTAATAAAATGGGCTTGATTATTTATAGGTATGAACTGATCTGTACTGAGTGTAAGCATCAAAGCAAGATTATCCAGACTTTTTGGATTTTTCCCGAATCAATCCACTAACAAATATTAATAATGTAATGTAGAATTTTTTTCTCTCTCGTTAGATTATTATTTATAGACATACCGTAGACTTATAGCAACAGATTCATTAATACTGTATATTACAGTTAATCTGAAGTACTAATAAAGTACATAACATTTCAGCACAAGGTGGAAGGTAACTAAATACCTTTACTTTGTTACTGTACTTAAGTACATATTTCAGATATTACTAGAGTAGTTTTACTAGTAGATATAAGTAATAGTAGATTTCACTCCATTACATTCATTAAATTTCTACTTGCCGTTGAATTCGTAGATATGTACAGTAGTATTTGAAGTAGTGATATTGCTCCCTGCAGACTTTTCTTCAAAGTTGTACGATTTGCCTTCTTTACTCGCGTAGCAGGTGTTTTAAATCCGAGATCCGTCTATTATGTTATCATAGAAATATGCGTTATGAAAGAACTGCATTATGCCTAAAAATGCTAAAATGTTTTAACACTGGAGCAAAATGTGGCTCTGTCAATAGAAACTAATGTAATATTTAGACCTAAATCTTCAGATAAACATGTGTTCTAATTTTTTAAACTACATGGCGAATGTAACTGATACATCCACCATAATAATGATCAAAATATCAGGAAGCGATTATGCTAATCAGAGTCTCATGCATGTTCTCAGAGCTTTCACACTCAAATCAACACCTCTACCACCCACGTTCATTTCAGCATCATCCTTCCCCCCTCTCTCTCTCTCTCTCTCTCTCTCTCTCTCTCGGTCTTCCTTCATCACTCTTTCATTTTCTATTTGATAACGAGTCCATCATGTGCTACCCACTCACGACCGTCAAATGCGCAGCTGCACGATGACTCGGATCAGTTCACCATTCTACCGCGCTACCGTTCACTTCGACTCAATCGCTGGTCTTTTGATGAATTCTCACAAGTTGTTCATGTTCTTCACATGCTCAGTTCTTCACAACCTTCACAGCTACGCATCATCTACTCAAGGTGTCCAAGTCTCCACCTCCGTCTGCATATCAATATCATAGCCAAGAAAAGACAGTGGGAAATGAGGCTGGATGATTGTAGTCGTAACGATCAGTACGCTTTAATGAAATTCCTCCTCCGTGCACATGTTTTACAAACACATGAGATCTTCAGTAGATGCAGAGCACTACATTATATAACAGTTAGTTCCGAACGAGTAATCTGATTGGACGAAATGCATTACATGAGTGGTATATAACAGAGATAATAGAGCATAACATCACTGGGACGTCGGTAATTGCACTAACTGACGGTCACTAATCGTAGGTCATCAGCTCCACCAGTTGCCGTTAGTTCCGTTCTGATTGTGAGCGGTGCTGATATTCAGCACAAAATCACAATCTCAAGTGCGATATCGCTTTCCAAAAAACCAGTCCCTCCTGTAAAATCGCTTAATTAATGAATTCAAGAGATGCAATCAATTTCTTTTTTTTTTTTTTATTATTAAAAGCTGTGTCAAGGTTTTTTTTTTTATTATTATACTGTATATATTTTTCTACTGTTTTATATGTTTTAAATTACATACAAATGTCTAACTTCATAAGAGAAAATAAAGATTGGTGCTGGAGCATTATGGTATTTTCTACAGCCAGGATCTAATAAAAAATTAAACTAATCAGGCCTAATTTAGTTTACATCATTACGACACATAGCCCCGCTACAAACCTGTGACAAATCAATGCATGACATTCAGTGTGTGAGGAAATCCCACAAAGCTAGCAGTGCTTTTTTTTACCACCATGTCTCGTTTCCTAACAATTTCTTTGCAGACAGATATCCTAAGAAAGATGAAAACATGAATAAAAACATTTCTACATTGTTTTGGTAACAATTTTGTAAGGTTTCTTAAATTTGACATTTTAAATTGTTTTCTAAAATAGATGCTCACATGTATATCTTCACAATTATGAATATAGAAAGGTGCATTATGTCCAAGTTGTTTAAGATCCAATATCAGCAAAACAGCGTGAACCTTTCAGATGGGCGAGCACTGAAACCCTTTAAAATCCTCCAAATATATACAGATGTACTTTATGAGGTCCGTTAAAGAACGGCGTATTCCTTGGATGTAGGTCGGCTTTGCAACCATGAAGCCACATACCGTAGATCTGATTATGCACATAACGAAGGTTCTCTGGACTTTTAAGGTTCTTACTGTACATATCCTTAAAGGTTTCTCTCATTTCCTTCTTCAGTCAACATTCTTGCCTGTTGTTAATCTGATAGAGATGGTGTGGATCCGGCCAGGCCTCTGCAGTCTCCAGGCGGTTGCTGATGACTCACAGAAGAGGATTTAAAATGGCTGGTTGTGTGTAACGATCAAACAGTGCAGTGGCATGAAGTCCAGATGTCCTGATGGATCACTGTTTGTCTCAGTCCTACCCTGTGTAACACCCAACACTATGTCGAGCTTCACATAAGCTGCAGGACTTGCGTGACGTGGACGCTCGACCCACACTTTCATTGCGCTCAATATAGATTCTTGCAGGACCAAGCGTCCTAGGTGTCTCATTCTGGACGATCTCAGGGGAACACTTGTAAAACCATACAGTATCAGTGTCCCTGTTGTTTTTATAGATATGGTAATAAACTAAATATTTCCATACAGCCTCATTCCGATGGTCACTTTTTGTTGTATTGTTGTTACATTATGTAAAATATTCTGTGATTTTCTGTTATTAAATGGTTTATATTATTATAAGTACTAGTATTAGTAGTAGCGGTGGTGGTTGCATTAGACGTACTAATAGTTGTAATAGTAGTAGTTGGATTAGAAACAGTAGAAGTAGAAATAATTAGCACTTATCTGCTTTGTTTACCTGCTAAGTGCTACTCAAGCAGCTCAGTCACATTACTTGAAACATCGCCTCAATAGTGGGAAGTGTTTGCCCTCCTGTCTGTGTTAATGATACACCACCCTCCTCCCCGCAGAGGTGTCATATTCAGATTCCAGCCTTAGTCCAGGACAATTTATAACCCGCACTAGGCACTGGACACTCCCTGCCAAAACAAAACTCGTAACAAGAGTTATGTGGACTCAGCACATTCCAGTGAGTGCATGTCTACTTAATCACAATCAAATGCCATCTTGGTCACCTTGGGCAGCGACTAAATATCAACCAATGATCAGGGATTGTGCAGTTCAGGTTTTTATTTGGGGATTAAAGCTGTGAAGGCTATTCGTTATTGATGTCAGTTGCCGAGGCGAAGAAATGCCAGAATTAACATCTTTTCCTATAATGTTTCAGGCTCCATCCACCCGAGCGATACTCAAGGCCCATCCAGTCCTAGCTCACCCTCCTCATCCTCACCTCACACTCTTGGAGCAGGCCTTTGCAGTGGCAGCTCAGAACCGACCCTAAACGCCGGCTGCTCCGGAGCGTTCTGCACCTCCGTCACAGGCAAGCACATGATCACTATTATCGCTATTTCATGTTAAGGATGAATGAAGCATGGCGATGCGTACGCCGTTAGAGGAAAGTGCTCAATGACAATGAGTATCATGTTTCATGCTGAAAATGTATTATAACAAAATGCTGACATTGGCGACTATATAAAATGATAAATAGCAGCATATTTTTATTTTTGCATTCTATATCTGTTTCAATCCAAGCAGTTGAGATGTTTCAATATGACTAATACTGTATTAGACATTAATATAAAGCTCTGTTTAAAATTGCAGCGTGAGCTACTGTTCGAGCTTTTGTTGTAAGTTGTAAGTAATTTCCCTTTTTTTTTCCCTCCCACCTTCCATCTTTAAAGGAACAACCCCAAGCTCACCCGTCCACCTCACCAAGTCCCCCACCTTCCCATCATCCTCCAGCTCATGGCTGGACGAGTGCTCGATCTGCTACGAGAACGCAGTGGACACGGTTATCTATGCGTGCGGCCACATGTGCCTGTGCTACAGCTGCGGCCTGCGCCTCAAAAAGATGACCAACGCCTGCTGTCCGATCTGCAGGAGGGCCATTAAAGACATCATAAAGACCTACCGAAGCGCATAGGAGCCGTACCCCCCCCTCCCCCATTCTGTAATACATCATTCAGTTGGCCCACGAGAGCCAAAACAAAGACGCGTAACGAGACCCTCACATACAGGAAAGAGGTTTCTGGATCAGGGACATACTTCATGGCCTTTCATGGTTCCCATGGTGATGAATTTGAACCTTACAGGCTCAGGCATCCATCCGCAAAAAGGTCTCTTGCACAGTACAGTTTCATGCACAGGGCTTTGTTGCTACAGTAACCAGTCGTGACGCTGCTCAGGAAAAAGAGGATTCTGACTAAAGCCGTCCACATAGGAGAAGACGGAGACGCGCGACTGTAAATAGCCACGAGCAAATCAGGAAGTCAAAGGAGACGTTAGCATCTGAAATGTTAATATCTCCATCTTATATTCGACTTTATTTGAGCCATAAGAGACCGGAAGAGTCTCGTCACAGGTGGAAAGCTGGAAACCGTATTTAACACAGTCATAGACATGGAAGTGGATCTTTTTTCTTTTTCTTTTCTTTTCTTTCTTGCTTTACCCTGTCGGCCGCCCGTCAAAACTCTGTCAGATTCATGTTCAATGTTTTCAGTGTCACAATTTCTGTCTGTGTACAGCTGAGATTAAGTGTGAGTTAAAACAAACACACATGTACAGTACAGTATGTCCCAAACCTCCTCCTGCTCTAACGCTCTCCGAGCTAACGCTTCTGCTACTATTCCAGATAGCTTGCTAATGCTACATGCTTTGAAGTCCGAGTTGCTGCATTCAGTCGATGTAAGGATGTTGGAGATCTGATGACGGTACAATGCTAAGTGTTAAGCAGCGTAATGTGAAGCCTCAGTTCCCTGCTGAAACAAACGGATGAGGAATTGTATTGGTGCTGCAGTGCGTTACAGAAGTACAGTATACTTTGAACTCATGCTAGTTGTAGGTTTCTTTATCAGGTTTTTAAGATGGTAAACATTTGAAATAGATGAAGCATTTTAGCATTTAGTGATCTCGGACAAAATTAAGTAGAGCTAAGTAGAGCTAGCTACACTTTTGTAACAGGACCATTATGTGGCTGTAGTAGTGTACAGTACCATGCTAAGCAGGCGTTATGAGCTAGCTGCTCAGCCCATGTTTTTCCTATTGGTGTGATATTTTTGTGGTGGTTTTGGGAAACCTACTCAGATATCTCTATGGGGTTTGTTCCCCTAAAATTGGCCAGGATACCAAAAATGACATGGAATTCATTCCTAAACTGTTTTTGGATCTCTTAAGGTAACCCTTAAGGTATGTCTAATGCGTTAAAGTCAAGAACTCGTTCGATTCTATTTTAACAAGCATTTCAATCCACACCAGACGCAGAAGAGTGCCGCTGCCACTGTTTTACACCTAATGTCTATTTCTGTCATTCGCACCTTTGAGTGAAGAGTAAACTCCTGAGAAATCAACTGAAATCGCAGAAGCACTTTTTCATACAGCGCACATTTTAATGGCAAAGTCTACAAAGATCATTTTATAGCAACGAAACACAAACACACCAGTTGTTCAACATCCAAATGTCAGGTTTTCAGATAAACTTTATATACTGTTATATCTTTTTTTAGGATTAGGTTCGACAGGGTGGTGTAGTGGTTAACACTGTCTCCTTGCACCTCCAGTGTCGAGGTTCGATTCCCGTCTCTGTGTGCATGGAGTTTGCATGTTCTCCTCGTGCTTGGTGGGTTTCCTCCTGGTACTCCGGTTTCCTCCCAAACACCCCAAATTGCTCATAGTGTGAGAATGAGTGTGTTTGTGTGTGCCCTGCGATAGATCATGTCCTAAGTCTCCTGGGACAGCCTCCAGGCCCCCCACAACCCTGAATAGAGGATAAAGCGGTATAGACGATGAGTGATTGGGCGAGAGTGATTGAGTGAGTATATTTGCATCCCCTTCATGGCAGCTTAAAAGGTAGCTGATGGAGTATGGTGCAGATTCCCTTGTCCACAAATAGTTCCAGGCCACTACAGTAATTAGGTGCCCTTAATGGTGTTATGACGCTTTTCCACTGCATAGTACGGCACGACACGGTCCAGTTCAGCTCACTTTTGGGGGGATTTCCACTGGGAACAGTACCTGGTACTTTTTTTAGTACCACCTCAGCCGCGGTTCCAAGCGCGCCGAACCGTTACCAAAACGTGACGTGTAAACACGGCTGATCACTGATTAGCCGGAGAAAATCGTCATTACTGCGTCACTGAACTTGCGACACGAGACACAACAGAATCGCTATATTTAGAAACAGCCAGAGAAGGATCGCACGCACCTTTTTGTATTAACCAAAATTTTCTTTGGCTGCCATCAGCCTCTTTTGAAACAAACTCCTTCGTCTCGCTGCTAAAAACATCCACATGCCGAGAATGAAGAACACCATGCCGTCGATATGTTCCATTGTTGTGTGTTTGTTTGTGGCACGTTTACGATGATGTCACGGCAGTAGAGGCGCCGCAACTAAAACGACACTTGAGTAATCCCGCCCACTCTAAAGCGTTACTAAACTGCAGTGGAAGCGCAAACCGAGCCAAACTGAGCCGAACCGAAGTGAGCTGTACTGAACCGTGTCGTGCCGTACTATGCAGTGGAAAAGAGGCATTAAAGGACTGGATATACAGTATACAGTCCTTTCTCACATTCTGCTATTTATTCCCAAACCAGTGTGATCTTGAGATCATAGGAAGTTGCAGAAAGATCAAGAATGTTGTCACAGTTCAATATAGCTTGTCGCGTTTTGGCAAAAATCATAGCCATCAAAAAAGAATTTAAAAAATTGACCATGCTCAAAAATGTGAAATGGAGTTGTCGGATAAAAAACACTGTAGGAGGTTTTAAGTCATTCAAAGCTGGATGGTACAGTAGCAGTCTGTAGGTGGTTTGTAGACTCTGTAGGTGGTAATGCATCATTGAGTCCAAAAATATGTCAAATTCCATGTTTATGTGAACAGCTTCGAGCTTTCGTCACTGCTGGAGTGCCTGTGAAAACCTCTCATACAGGGATATGATACATACATAAAATCCTATGTATGATAAACATATACAATAATTTACTCTAAAACGGCTAAATTCAACTCACTAAGCTAGCGAATAGGATGCTGTAATGGATGTTTATTACAGAAATGTGCAGTAGATTCATCGTGTACTGTAGCGTTTGTAGTCACAGGTATCGAAAGCATCCAGGTCGCTGATCTTTACCATTTATCACAAATCACGAGTTTGGCTATTAGTGGACTCGTAGGTGATTTACATTGTACTTACAATGTAAACTGAATTGACAGTAAAGGTTACTTAATCAATATTAATTTCTTAAGCCATATTGCACTCACAGTCATGCTGTTATACTCAATATCAGCACGACTGTGTGATCTTATTATAAAATTTTATATAGCATCACAAGTTGAAGATTATTTTTTTAATGAAGAGAATCCCATTGGTTTGGCAGGAGTGGGTGTGGTTAATGCAATAGTTATGTTGGTGGATCTCTTGGAATTATTAAATGTTAAGCAAAAATGACTGGAAATATATCTTCATTTAATGTGAATTGATGATGATGATGGAGTTGCCTGAATTGGTCCTGGTGCCGTTTCTCCTCCTGTGAGGAGATAAATGCAACTGAGAAGCATCTGGTGTGGAATGACGGGTCTTGACGCAAAACTTCGACAGTGTTTCCGTGTGAACTCGGAGCTACTGTCTAAATGTCATGCTTTGATTAATTTGTTGGATAGTTATGTAATGAAATTGACACAAGCCAAATGAATTCAGTTTGGAGCGTCCGTGATGCTCTTGCGCTGCAGTCGGAATTAAAAAAAAGAAAAAAAAAAGAGAGAGAGATCTGTGTGAATAGATTTGTGCAGAATGACATAAAGCGGTAAAATCTCCAGGGGTTTTCACGCCACCACAAATAATACAAACATACAGTCTTTGCATTTTTCACAGGATTATAGGAATTGGCAATTCTTGCATTGTAAAAGTCAGTGACCATGTCTACAGTACTGTGTAAACGTTTTGAGCCACCCCTCATTTCATCATATGAAATTAAATAGTGTTTAATTTGAATGTTTATGTAACAGCGTCAGCAGCCTCATTTCCCCTCTCGTCTCATCATCGTTCCACCCGTACACTAATCACCGGCCTGGTCATCTGTCATCATCTGCTCCCGTTTCTCACTGCTTCATGCCACTAAGTTAGATTGATTTATGAATTTTTTTTAATACTTGAATGATTCATAAAAACATTCCTCTGAAACTGCTCAGGTACAGGGACTGGACTAAAAAGGAGAAGAAATGAGGTGGGCTCAAGACTTTTGCATAGTATAGTATCATCATCAGTTCGTGACTGCACTGTAAATCATAATTATTCCTTATAATATACATTAGAAATTGGTAAATATGATTCGTTTAAAAAGAAATGTGGCGAAAGTGCTCGAGCAGAGCTGTGTATGTGATAGCAGCATTTCAAAAGCAAACAAAGAACCAGTTGAATCTTTTGAACTGATAAGAATTAATAATTCATGCTTTTATAAGTCTTTAGAATTGAACTGTAAGGATAAACAGCCAAATGCTGCATTTGTTATTTAAAATGTACATTTTTTACCAATTGTGAATTTTTTTTTAATCTGTCCAAATCAGAGTCAACGCGAACACGCCGCGGCTCTGTTGTCGGTTTCGCCGTTCAAGTGTTGAAAGCAGCTCGTTGAAGCACTCAGCACATGCCATCGCCATGGAGACGGAAATCTCGGGAGCGCAAACACAGCCTTGAGATGTTAAACAATGAAAAGATCACTTGTCGGACGAGGCTGTTCGGGTTTGCCGATGCGAACCGTAATTCATCAAGAACGCTCTTCATTCAAGGCCAGATACGCGAGGCTGAAGACGCTACGCTCGCATGTGCTTACGTTACTGCAGTTGATTACAAGAGAACGTAGAGATGTTGAAGATGACATGATCGTGAGCGAGGAGGAGTGTAATCGAGCTGATGTGATGTAGAGAGAGGACAAAGTGAAAGGTTTCAGCAAGTCATGTTGCCTTAAGAGTTTTTCTTAGCCATAAATTTCACAGCTCCAGATGGACCGATGATGTCATGACGCGCCCTCTTTAGGCGTAGAATAGAGTTCAGTCTACACTGAGTGTCAATAACGTTCACATACTGTAGTTTAGCACATCGGCATGTAGACGCAAGGACCACCGCCGCACATCAGGGACGTTATCGATGAGGTGTTTTTGTAATTTTTTTGCTTTTTGCGGAAATCAATCATAGCAGCCAGGGCTAAAATCTATGCTGCTATAGCAACAGACAGTTCATCTTCAGACAGCGTTCCAACGGCGTGCATCTGGAAAATATTTTTATTCGCTGCTGTCACACACACAAAAAAGAAAAAATCTCAAATTTTGACGTTGTGTATATATTTAAAAGCTGGGCATCCTTCTTAGAAAGAAATCAGTTTTTGTAAAACTTAGACCAAGTCAACCGAAAGCCCAGTTATTCTTTTCCTTGGACGGAGATACTATACACGCAATATTTTTTATTTCTTTTCCACAAGAACTTGGAAATGATTTGCTCGCGGTTGGTTCTTCACTTTTAAATGTTTATTTATGTCCATTGATCTCGACCTGAATTTGGATTCTTGCTCTCTCTCTCTCTCTCTCTCTCTGCTACGAAATCAGGACTCTTTTCTTACAGTAGATGTTCCTCTCTGATTATTATTTCCTGAATCTCGGAGCAAAAAAAACATGCTTAGCTTGTATTCATGAGTTGTAACTTTGGACTTTTGCAGTAAACAATCATAAATACTGTATGTTTCCTATGTGCGTACGAAATAAGCACACGACGGCGGCGGCAATGTACAATCTTAATGTTAAGACTCGAAGAAAACGTATTTTGTGAATAAATAGTTCTACATTTCTGACTAGGGACGCATTGATGCCTCACAGCGCCAGAGTACAGTACGTGCTTTGATCCTGAGCTCGTGTTTCTGTCCGTGTGGAGTTCGACGTGTTCTCCGTCTGTGGTCATGTAGTTTTCTTCCAGGTTCTCCACCCTTTTTCTACTATCCTAAAACATGCCAGGTCAAGCTGAATTGCCCCTAAATGTAAATGTGCATTTGCTAAGTGCCCCGAAACGGACTGGTGTCCCATCCAGGATGTGTTCCCACCTCACACCCAGTGTGTATTCCCAGGATAAACCTCTACAACCTTGACTAGGATAAAGTGATGACTAAAAATGGGGCCTTGTGTTCTGAAGTCACTTTATATACAGTAGCTTGTGATTGTACATTTCTAAACGTCTCGCTCTCTCCACTTGGAGACATGACGACCTCTGGTCCACTTTATTTTACTGTCCTGACCAAATGTATTAATCCAGCATTAGATAAGAAGCGTGCTAATCTCGCCCTCGCCGTGATTTAATCCGCCCTGTTATATCGAGTAAAATCAAACTGTACATCTGTTCTGGCTTTACTCCGGACCCTGTAATAACGAGTTTATTCCTGTAGTGTATGATGTGTTGAATGTTCAAGTAAATGGTACAGATGATGATAATAGCCTTTTTACGTCTTTGAATAGCTCTGCTTGGCGAGAACGTACTGTAATGTTGTAGTTCTCGCAACGTGACTTCCTTAATTCGTTTCCTTTTCGCACCTTATTCGAGTTTCTTTTACGTATCACGTATCTCGCGTATGTGATTAGACATTTAAAGGTGCAGTGTGTCGTTTAAAGCCCCCTGCTGGTGGCAATGCAAACTGCGACCACAATAAATAATAATAACTCCACCTTCATGCTGCAACTATTGGTAGATGTGCACGGTGAGCTGCATGTGAAGACGCAGCACTTGGCAGACGTTCTAGGTGGAAATAATTTATAGGCCAGACAATTGTACAAACAAATAAATAAATAAATAAATAAAGATAAAAGAGTTATTGTATGGCAATATTATAAATAATATTTCCTTTTCTAAGCAATGATCGAAATGATATTTATTATTACAGCTTTAGAAACCTTTCCCGCACCTTTAGTTTTATTTCGCTGGCCCGCGTTTGATTCGCGCGTGTAGCTGTTCTGCAGTCCGAAGCCAGACGAGTCAGTGATTTACTGAACTGAATCCTTCAGCAGCAGCTCACCCATTAGATTAGTTATTCAGTGTGTGTGTGTGAATCTATTTTCTGTCGTGCAAATGTTGTCCAGGGTGTTTATTTTCACTCCAGTGCTGCAGACGGTGACTGATTTGTAAGCTTTGTATAGTGTGAGTCATAGAACGATTGTGTCAATAAACTTTCCAAATGTGTTTCAGCTACACTGCCGTTTCCCGTTTCTGTTCTTGTGTTCGCTTCTCATTATGATTGTTTGGAAGATGATCGTTGGAGAGGTTACAGATGATTATAATCTAAACACACAGGAGTAAGGGTCTCAGCGAGTCTGGGACAAACACCTTGATTGGTTTTAAAAAGGTTTACACAAACACTGATGACAGGAACGGGTCTTCCAGCGCACTTCACGATCGCGGGGAGGAATAAATGAGATATAATGATGTAATGCGTTGTTTAACCGAGATGACTTTTCCTCTGGGACTGTAGACAAGTTGATTCAAAAGTTGAAGCCATAACGTCTCTGAGGACCTCTAGTGGCTGCCGGGGATACCATTTTTAGAGAGTAGGACAAAATACAGTATGCACATGAGCTATAACGTTATAACTGCTCACAAGTGAACAAAACATTGATCAGGTCTCAAGTTAAATGGGAATGATGGTGGCTCAGTGGTTTCGGCATTGGTCTACTGTACACTTCGTGAGGTCCCAGGTGTAAATCCCACGTCCACCAAGTTGCCCCTGTTGAGCCCTTGGGCAAGGCCCTCAATCTGAGCAACCTTAAGAAGGGATCAAAATAAATCAGACTCCTCAGGGTGCTGTGGGAATCGGCCTGGTCTGGGGAATGACATCCATCACATTAAGCCACATTTCCCAATATGTGTGCAAAAATTGAGGTGAACACAGTAAGAACTTTGCAGGAACACAGTACAAACCGGTAAGGATGTGGTATTGTCTCCCTTGACATGGAGCTCCCACACTTCTTTGAACATGAGGACAAACTCACAGTTGGGACCAGCACTGCAAGGTGTAGTAACCCACCAATGGCGCGAGGCTCGAACCTGGATCCTCAGATCCCCAAATTAACAACCTGGAGCCTTACTGTAGATGCTAGACCAACCACCCCCTGTGCATTTTGTGATATTTAGGCCAAGCAATGACAAGGTACAGTAGTAAGCACGCACAGTAATAAGGATTGCGGCACAATCTGATCGGACATGGAGATAACTCGGGTCAGTCTCATTTGGCCTGGGGAGTGCACGATCATGTGCATCAAAGCAAATTAGTGACACATGATGGACGCATTGTGAACCTGACAGTGACGTGGCTAGGAAGTAGTATGGACTTGATAAATGCACATTTTGACCCCATTCCTGCTGTGTTCTTCAACATTTTTAGGACGCTGTGGGAGGTTCATGGTCTTTATGTCAGTATGGCAGGACGCTTTACATCATGTGGATGACTGCGGGCATTTAAGAAAAAGAAGATACCAGGATGCACTATGGGAAGGAGACAGGCCTGCAGATGCTCTTGGCAGTGTATACCCCCACCTACCCTACTTGCCACTAATGGCAGTGTCCTCTTTCAGGAGGATAATGTGTCCTGCCACTTTGCAAAGCTTGCTCAAGATTCCTCCACATTCCCCAGACCTCAATCAAGCATCTGTGGTACTGTATGTGCTGGACAAACCATTCCAATCCATGGAGGCCCCACATCACAACTTACAGGACTTGGACCTGTTGTTCAATCTTCCTGCCCGGTAACACCAGGTTTTACAGTGTGACAGAACTCATTATTCAGCTGAAAGAGGCCTCTGCCATTAAGGAATAGGTGTACTCATTTCTCATGCCCGTGTCACCAGTTCACCCTTTGTACTTTACAATAAAACGTACATGGGACCCCAACCCAAACCTGATGCTCTTCACAGTTCACAGCTGGATCAATATAGAGACATTATAACTTCTTGAGCAATGCGAGTGACACAAACCAACACTAACTCCATAATAATCATTACAATAAATATTGAATGTATGATCTTAGCAAGCTAGCGATCAGCGCTGTCGTCCTGCACCTCCAGGATCAGGGTGTTCTCCTCATGTTTGGTGGGTTTCTTCCGGGTGCTCTGGTTTCCCCCCACAGTCCAAAGACATACAGATTAGACTAACTGGCGTTCCTAAATTCCCCGTAGTTTGTAAATGTTAACCGGAGGTCCCACCACAGTCGTAATGTGAGACTAAATACAATGATAATCAACATTGGCCTCCACAGTCCCTAGTTGGGCTACAGAGGTTCCTAAATAGATGGATGGATCCCTTTACATTACATTATTTTTGATTTAATAACAGTGTAATAGTGCGCACGATCATGTCCCCTCTATATGATTCTACAGACCAAGCATGCCATGTTCTGCACTCATATATTACAGTCATTGCATTACACACATCTCCCAACAGCATGTCATCCAGGATTCATGCGTGTGTCACCAAAAGGGTCATCATAACTCATCTGGTCACGCTAAAACCTCGGCAGACCTGAAAGAGCCATGAAGTAACTGAATCAAACAGGTGTATGAGTGTGTGTGTGTGTGTGTCGAGCGATGGATTGGAACCCTGTCCAGGGTGTACCCCGTCTCCTGGGATAGGCTTCAGGCCCCTCGTGACCCTGTATAAAGGATTTCGCAGTATAGACGATGATGATAATCCTGATCAAATCACTGCTGTAGGAGTGTTCATGTTGTGGTAGCTTGTGTAAGGCTGCCCCCTAGTGTAGAAAAATATATTTGCACTGTCTTTGGATGATAATACTGTACTACTACTTCCAATGAGAATAAGAAAAATACCAGATACAAAATGCCTTTTTAATGTAATGCAATTGGTGCTTTAAATGAATGATCTGATAAGATATAAGCAAACTATTTCACTGAATTAGTTCTGACAGTCGGATTAAAGAAGAAGAATGATATATTTTATTGTGTGTGTTTTTTTTAGGGCAATGCAGGGTACAATGTAAACATGAACAAAAATACAAAATAGATAAAAAACACTGCTGAAAAAAAAAACATTAAAGCTTTAGATCACCTGCTTTCGAAACATACTGAACATTGAAGTCGATTCCTCTAGGAGAAGGAGTCTATATAACTGTCAGAGACCCGATCCTGAGGGCGGGTTATTAAAGGCCCCCTGCTAGTAAACCCAGCTCTAGATGGCATGTTTACTGTCGGCAGAGTGAGACTCGATGCAACACACAGCGGTCGATGGCTTTTGAGCGAGTCGTCGTCTGCCTCAGTGTGACGTTATTTGAGACTGTTAATTAATACAAGAGAAATGATAATTAGAGCGAGGAGTCACGCAGAGACGGAGCTAGCAAGCGGCGAGACATTAGACAGAGCCAGCGTGTTCGACGTTCCTCGCTGCTTCTCATCAAGAAGACGGCATGAAAAACACAGCACCCTGCCACTCTGGATCCAGCTCTATCGCATCAACAGCGCCGGATAAACCCCCAAACATGAAACGAACACCTACAGAAAATTCCTCAGAAACACTTCACACTTCTCACCAGACCACACATACAGAGACACACTCTATCAGCTCCTCGCCATAAGGTCTTTCCAGGCGACCATCACATGAAAACGTCACATTTCGGGTGGGAAGACGTCCGTCCGTCCGTCCGTCCCCCCCCCCTCTGACACATCATTAATCCGTACGCTCTCTGTATCCTCAGTTAGCTGTCACTGGGATTCAGGATGCGACCCCCTAAGAGCTGTAATTAACTGGCTGCTTGGCTAATGTGATTTCACAGCAGCGCTCGCAGCCCGCAGTGCTCCAAAAGCGGGATTTGTAATGAAGGCCGCCCACAGTCGATCCGTACGGAATACAAAAAGGCCCTGACGCCAGACGCAATAATCTACTAAAGCACTAGCAATAAGCCATGTTTTTTTTAAAACGGAGGCCCGAGGCAAAGCTTCAGCAGCTCGCGCTTTCTCTAAAGCCTGAGACGAGCTGTCAGGGCTTCCTGGCTCTGCTATAAATGATTCACGGAGCTACACACAGGCCACAGACTGACCGTTAATTATCTCTGAGGCCCGGTCATCTGTTTCCTGCAGTTTTCCCCGACACCTGTCAGATTTCATGTCTTCGGGGCTACAACTCGAGCGAATGCGCCCGAACAGGTACATCACAGCTGTCCGACTTGATCTTGTATCACCCGACCGAGCTCAAACCAACCACCTCCTAAACTAACCAACACCTTCCATCCATCAACGTTCGCTTTCCAACTTCTCGTACATCCTACCGACATGCAAACCATCTCCGCACACACACACACACACACACACACTCTTACCAACACCGTCATTCGGGATTTATCCCATGCTTGAAACATAGGCTGAAGCAGACTGATTAGAGGCAAGGAGGATGTAGAAACACTACTCGAAAGCACAAAAAAAGTAAGTCTTATAAACATGACTAATGGGATAATGAGTCTTTTTTTCTTCTTTTTTTTTTTAAATCTTTGATTAAATCAAGGAGCAAACCAGAGACGGATTATAAAACATAATGATATATTAGATAAAAAGTTTTCTCAGAAGTTCTTTGGATAGTTACCAACTTTATATGTGAATTATATCCTTTTTTTCAGAGTGCTTCATGGAACATTTACATTTTCCCCAGAAGGACAAACTGAAGAGAATTTAAGAATATCATGTTTTGTTTTGTTTTGTTCCAATAATGAAATGAACAGTGGGGAAAAATGATCCAGTAAGAAGAGTGAGCGCGAACTGCAGTGCTGCATCAGGTCTGTTTCACTCAGCCGACTTTTCAAACTGCGAAGGCTCGGGCCGTCATGAGCGAGAAAGCTGTTCGCTTGTAAGAACAAGAGTATCTAATAGATCAAAAGGCCTCTGAAATCCTGCACTTAAAACAATGTTTTGTCCTTTAAAAGCTGTTGGATTTATCCAGTTACGCACTTGATACTCTCAGTAATAACTTGAAAACACAGCACTTTTCCTTGGTGACCGGGTGGTACTGTACCATCAAGGGAACGTATTTATTATTTATTTTTTTTACCTTTAGTATAATCTTTAACTGGGAAACATGAATATAGTGTACTTTTAAAAATGCTTAAAAGTGCATACTTGGATCTTAATGGCCAGCTTTCATTTATTTCTTTAATGGTACACTATATGCAGCTTCCCAACATGTTTCCCTACATCAAGAAAAAAAGGGTTATCTTTATTACTGAGAGTGCATTCTCTTAAAACAATGAGCTTTGTTACATTCAAACAATGCTGATTAGAGTCACACGCATGGGGGAGAGCGGGGACGGATCCAACAGCGCAATGCTTTCTGACGCCTTAAGTACTGTATAGATAAGAGGTGACGAGAATTCCTATTCTGAGTGAATCAACAGAATGAAGCTATGGCTGGTCATGAGGTCCTGCTTTTAAAGTTGAGATAAACTGGGTTCAAGCCAAGTGGGATGGACAAAAACGTAAAAACCACTGGCAGTGTGATGGAGGAAGACTCCAGTGTCACCCCCCACTTCAAATGTTTATCCCACTGGCAGGAAGAGAAAAGATTATTAAGGACATTATTATCCGTACATGTGGTCTTGTGGCGATTAGGTCAAAGAGTCCTGCTATGAAGTCAGGCACCAATGTCCATCTGTCCTGCGTAATCGGGACATTCAGAATATGCAATTGGAACAAATATGGCAGTTGGTGTTCGTTTGACTTGATGTGAAAAGCTGACATTAGAAAGTTAGGGTTTTGATCCAATATCAAAAAACCTCCTTGTTTTTGGTGAGATGCCGATTTTTCTATTGCACATTTCCTCGTTATATTTGTGTTACAAAAAAAAAAAACATATGGGGGATAAAGGAAATAATAAACCACAATAAAATATATATAACAAAAATGAAGACAGGCAATAAAGAATAGATGATACACAATAACATGATACAAAAAAAGGCCTTGCGTGAAGTAATATTTCCCTTGTAAATTTTTGATGCAAACAAAATGAAGCGCAAAATGTAAATGGAATTTACTTGACAAAAGCGCAATATGCATTAAAACTGTTGGAGTGAGTCGACACATTTCTTCTATAATGCCTTCGTCAGGGTGAAATGGGGGGGAAACGAAACTAAATTAAAATAAACTTTCTTTACTTTCCAAATCTTTTTGGCAAATAACACATTACTAATATTTCTACAGAGAACAGGATAAATGATCTGTGTACCGAATGACTGAATCAATTCATTTGAAAACTACTTCACATTGATCATGTAATTGGTGTAAGACAGTTTTAGTTTTGTTCGCAGTTGTAACTTTCATATAAAGGAATTGGGGTATAAGCATGAAACAAATAAAATATCTGGCATTACAGAAAGTCCAATAATGAGAGAGGAAATGTCCATAGTTGCTAAAGGTGCAGCAATCTTTTCAGCTTTGGGGGAAAAAAAAGATAATCTTACAAAATAAATCCTACTGAATAGTAATTACATTTTAGCTGCATTTTTATTTAAAAACAGTGGAGAATACAGGAGTTGGCCTCAGATCAATGGCAGTACAAAAAATATAAACAAGAATATAGCAGTAGCCAATCTGTTTCACTAGAGGGCGCCACTGAGGATTCATTATGCAGTGGCAAAAGCACTGAATGCAAAATGAGAAGAGGTAATGAATATTTTCTTTAAAAAAAATTTAAATAATCATAAATACAAAAAAAAAGAACATTTTTGTTCAATAAATAATGTGCTAATAATTTTTGATTTACCAAAAGAATGCACCATCTCACAACAAATGAACCACTCCATTCATCATTATTGTCCTAGTGCGATCACACAACAAGAACATACAAAAACAAATCCGAACAAACAAACAAACAAAAAAAACTAACTACTGCTTAATAGAATATATCTGCAATCTAGCAGGTACTTAACTTTGTTTAATACTATAATACTGTCCAGCAGAAAAACTACACAAAAAACATTAGTGCTTGACCCGACTAAGAGTTCACATGGCACTGTTCGTTAGAAAAATATTTCAGCAGTCTTGAACATCAGCCTTTTGACATGGATCATAACCATATATTTATTTATTATTTGTAATAAAGGGGGACTGTTTGTTTTTTCTTTTTCGAGAAAAAACAAACCAACTTATAATTTGGGAAGGAATGAATATACAAGCTGTATTAATCTACAGAGGAACTTCTAATTTAACGCCAATTTTGTTAGTCAATCAAAAAAAAAAAAAGAGAAAAACTAAATTTAAGCTGAACTGCTGTGTAACTTCAACTTTGAATCCAATACTGCCCAGCAATATCGTTATATGTTGAAATTAACCGTATCAATGTGCTTTTTGTGGGTAAAGGATAAAAAATCAAGTGCTTCCAGATATAGTAATTAAATATCTATTTTTGCTCAGTTCTAAAACCTCGTTTGGGTTGACTGACTACACCAAAGTTTTGTAACCAAAAGAAAATAAATACTAAACTAAAACAAAACAAACTAGCAAACGTGTTGGTATTTTGCTTTCGTTTGATCACATTTTGGGCTCATTTCTACGTAACTAATTCCCTGGGAAAGAACGGCAAACATTATGCCATATGTTCCAGTATGAAATTTTAAAACAGTACCTAGAGCAGCAATATTACCTGTTTTGTGCAATTTTGTAAACTTTACTTTGTCTGGGCTTGATACCCAGATATGAGGTGGGTAAAAAGTATTAAAACCAACTTATCCATTACTATCAATTTAGATTTGACTGTCAGAGTTACACATAATTGCACCACATCTTATTTTTTAAAGAATCAGTGATCTTTATTCATGATGGCTGGGCTTTATATGCAAGGAACGGGGTAAAGGAAAATGGAGAGCCAAAAACGTAAAGCCAATTCCGAAAACCTCATCAGAGACACATCAGAAGACATGAAAGATCACATGACAAGGATCTCGATGAGGGACTTCTTTTTCCAGGCCAATAGAGTTGCAGGGATGTCACAAGAAAGCAGAAATACATCTCTAAGGAAGACATGAAAATGCACAAGATACGATAAAGCAATAAAAAAAAAAAAAAATGAACAAAAGTTTCAAAATATGAAAAGCAAATGTAATCTTTAAATGCACTCAACGGTAAAGACCATTTGTTGTTTGCGTATCCGATGTTTTACATTCTCGTTTTTGAGTGCTCACGCATTGTGTGTTACTCTCATAAGGAAATCTCTCTTTTAACTGTAATTTTGTAGCAAAAATAGTTTTGGTTGATTTCTGCACTCATAGGCCTATGGCACCAAGTTGAAGTTTGGTACTTATACTGATTCACTGGTGTTCAAATTTTTCCTTTTGACATTCAGTCAATGATGGACAAAGGCACCCATTTGGCATAAAATTTCTTTCAACATTTGCCTACCATTCTATTAAAACCATATCTGTTCTTCTTCTTCTTCTTTCGAACTGGAGACATTATCCTCCAGTGATGTTTAAGACACTGGGATAACCCAGTTTTGCATTTTCTTACTTGCGTACTCCACTTAGACATATCTGATCATCTTAGAGTCTTTATGTACTTTTAGGTAAACCAGCACTAAAGTGTCACATATTAATACAAAAAGGTCCTCCTCATAGAGTTTGATAGCAAATGTACAGTTAAATTTAGGTAACATTCTTTGGGGAGGTGAGTGGATGCTATTTCTTTCTTTCCAGGTAGTTGGATGGCACCCAGCCTTTCCTTCCTTGTAGGCCATCTAGAACTTGGCAGTACCACCATCCATTAGGGTTCTTTTCTAGAACCTCCAGACTGGTGCCTTCAGGGAAGCCCATAGTCTCCTCGTCTCCACGATAATCTGCAATAGAGACGTAGACTTCACGTAGGTTGTTATGAATGAGATGTGTCTTCTCTATGGGCTTGGGCTTAACGGTAGAGACTGGAATTCCATTTCTCTGGGCAATCAAGGGGCTAGTACTTCCTGCTGGTGCACCTGTGGTGGTTCCCGACCTCATCCTTACATCGGTAGCAGGCTGCGGCCGCACAGCAGTGAAGGAGGAGTTTCGGCGCACACCACTACTGGACCTCATGTGATCGCCGGCACCTAGTGATTCATTGCGCCTTAAGGACCCTGTGTATAAATTGGTATCCTTCACAGGCTGTGGAGGGGACACAAAAACTGACTGTGGTCGCACAGCTGCCTGGCGAACGCCATTGCGCATTCGTACACCTGAACCGTTGAGCTGGGGGGATGGCTTACTAAAGCCACCGGGTGGCTTATTTGGAATAGGAGGGCTGGGATTTGTTGCTCGACGTAGATTCTGTAGATTCTGCTGATTTAGGTTATTAAGAGCCTGGACACGTTGCTCATTCTTTTCTAAGCTGTTCGACTTGCTGGTATTGCTCAGCTCTGCCAGGGATCCATCATGAGACTCCGAGACACCTGGATCTGACGGTTGCCTAATGGGTTCCAGGTAGAATGTAGGTACCCAGCCCTCATGTACACCCCAGCGGACATACCACCAGCCACTCTCCTGCTTTTCTAGTACCTCCACCTCCACACCAGCAGGAAAGCTGAGCTCAGATTCCTGTGCTCGCTCATATGAATCTGTAGTACGGTACAATGCACCCTCATAATCAGAGTCCCCTCTGCTACCCTTTGAATAGGTGCTGGAGAGATCTGAAGTACTACGAGAGCTCACAGAATCCTCTGATGACACCACAGATGCTGTCTCAGAGTCTTCTCCACCACGGGCGCGGACTATCCCATGTCGAATTCCAGCAGGGCGCAACTGCCGCCGCAAGCTACTGATGTCCATTCTCTCTGGGGTTTGCGTTTCAGACTTGGTCAATAGGGGCTTGGGTCGAACCACTGGCTTAGGACGAGTTGAGGGGCTCTGACCGATCCGAAGTTCCACATCCTTGCGCAAAACTGGCTCTCTTTTGGGATTTCGGCCACATTCATCTGAAAACAATCTTGAGCTGGTCTTTTCACCACGGGTTAGGGACTGAGTGCGCAGATCTGGAGGGTCCCTGTAAGATCTTCCTCCTCCAGATGAGGACCCCAGGGGTCTACGTCCCAAAGTGCGACTTCTTGGGGATTCTGAACCCACAGAGCTAGAATCTCTGGCAGAGAGAAAGTCATCAGAGGAATATCTAAAACCATCATTCTCATAAATTGCCTCCTCTTTGGTAACTTCTTCCACTTTGTGTTCATTTCTTAAGGGGGAAGTCTTCACAGTAAACAGAGGTGACGCTTTACCTGTAGCCTGAGCAATCCTCTCAGCAGCAGCTTTACTGCTTTTTATAAGCACAGGACGAGGCTCCTTTTTTATAATGCTTGTGTCCACTTCCAGATCACATCCGATCGCAGGAATGTCATACTCTGGCTCTTCATATACGGGCCTACTGGGGGATTCTGGAGCTTTGGAGGCGGAAGCACTGGGGCAAGATGTGTCCTCTGAGTCCTGCTTTTTGACAGGTGGTGCCGGGGGTGGAACTTTGGGCCGAGTAAGTGTGCTAGTTCTCCTGCTTAAGTTAGGCTTCTTGCGCTTATCAATGTATGAACAAGGTGCCCAACCCTCCATGTCCCCAATCTGGACATACCACCAGCCACCAGAGTTCTTCTCTATTACCTGTAGATAAAATTACAAGTTATTTATTACAAAGCTTTATCTGGTGAAATCTTTTCGTAAATTTTTTTATCACCTATTTCTTATTTAGGTTTTAAACTAGGCTTTAAAAAAAAGCATGCTATATACAGGTCCTTCTCAAAAAATTAGCATATTGTGATAAAGTTCATTATTTTCTGTAATGTACTGATAAACATTAGACTTTCATATACTTTAGATTCATTACACACAACTGAAGTAGTTCAAGCCTTTTATTGTTTTAATATTGATGATTGTGGCATACAGCTCATGAAAACCCAAAATCCCTATCTCAAAAAAGTAGCATATTTCATCCGACCCATAAAAGAAAAGTGTTTTTAATACAAAAAAAGTCAACCTTCAAATAATTATGTTCAGTTCTGCACTCAATACTTGGTCAGGAAACCTTTTGCAGATTCTTGTGTCTCTCAACTTTCTCTTCACAATATCCCACAGATTCTCTATGGGGTTCAGGTCAGGAGAGTTGGCAGGCCAATTGAGCACAGTAATACCATGGTCAGTAAACCATTTACCAGTGGTCTTGGCACTGTGAGCAGGTGCCAAGTCGTGCTGAAAAATTAAATCTTCATCTCCATAAAGCTTTTCAGCAGATGGAAGCATGAAGTGCTCCAAAATCTCCTGATAGCTAGCTGCATTGACCCTGCCCTTGATAAAACACAGTGGACCAACACCAGCAGCTGACATGGCACCCCAGACCATCACTGACTGTGGGTACTTGACACTGGACTTCAGGCATTTTGGCATTTCCCTCTCCCCAGTCTTCCTCCAGACTCTGGCACCTTGATTTCCGAATGACATGCAAAATTTGCAACCTGTAGCCCATTTCCTGCACACGCCTGTACACGGTGGCTCTGGATGTTTCTACTCCAGACTCAGTCCACTGCTTCCGCAGGTCCCCCAAGGTCTGGAATCGGTCCTTCTCCACAATCTTCCTCAGGGCCCGGTCACCTCTTCTCGTTGTGCAGCGTTTTCTGCCACACTTTTTCCTTCCCACAGACTTCCCACTGAGGTGCCTTGATACAGCACTCTGGAAACAGCCTATTCGTTCAGAAATTTCTTTCTTGCTTGAGGTTGTCAATGATGGCCTTCTGGACAGCAGTCAGGTCGGCAGTCTTACCCATGATTGCGGTTTTGAGTAATGAACCAGGCTGGGAGTTTTTAAAAGCCTCAGGAATCTTTTGCAGGTGTTTAGAGTTAATTAGTTGATTCAGATGATTAGGTTAATAGCTCGTTTAGAGAACCTTTTCATGATATGCTAATTTTTTGAGATAGGGATTTTGGGTTTTCATGAGCTGTATGCCACAATCATCAATATTAAAACAATAAAAGGCTTGAACTACTTCAGTTTGTGTGTAATGAATCTAAAATATATGAAAGTCTAATGTTTATCAGTACAGTACAGAAAATAATGAACTTTATCACAATATGCTAATTTTTTGAGAAGGACCTGTAGCAGGATTCTAGAACTCCACTCTTGGATCACAAGTGTCCAGCACAGTTTGGTGTTTTTTTCTGCTCAAACACACCTGATTCAACTAATCTCTTAATTTCCAGGTTGAATGGAGGTGTGTTAAGGTGTTGGTGGATTATAAACTGTGTTGGACACGGATACTCCTGGACTGATGTTGAAGAACCCTGCAATAAGGTCTGCTGAAAAAGGTTCACTGTTACAGAGTCTTCACCTTTTAATTTTGTAAATCACACGGGGGACCTACAGTATAGCATTCATAACCTAAAACTTTGTGTTAACTGCTCTTACATCAGCCTTTTGCCCTCCACGGAAGCTGATGCCATCTGAGATGCAGGACTGAAACTCTGCAATGGTGTAGTACTCTGTTTCAACAGTAGGGGGCTCTGGAGGTTTCGGCAGCTGGAATCCCTTAAGGTAGCATAAGGGATGGTTATAGTGTTACAATTTCACTTGGTATAGTATTAATTAATTATTACTTTTTTTTTTTTTTTTTTTAACTGACCAGATTTGTATCTCGTCGAGGGGGAGGCTTCTGTCTGAGGTTTGGAGATCCTGAAAAAGAGGGGAGGGAAAAACTTGTCACCAGATGATAGTAAGAAATGTAATAAACGTAACAAAGATGTAATTGGTAAATGCTGCCCCATCTTTTTGTAATCGAGCAAGCCAAACATTAGACTGGCATTTGTATGAGTCAAAACAACAGTTATTTGGTACAACACAGATTTAGTGATATTTTTAGTGACAACAAAAATCTGCTTTGTTTTAATTAATCAAACCACAGTCAGTCAGAACACACTGTTATATTGTGCTCACAGGAATTCTGGCTTACCTATAGCGTCAAAGCCTATATAAAATAAAACAGGTACATAGTTTTAAGTGGATACATGGATACAGTTAGGTTATGTGAAACCAACAAACAAGATAAAAGAAAAAGCAGATATATTTTGCATATATTCTTACCGATCTCCACTCGGTGTGGTGCCACTCTTGCAATAGCAGGCGAGCCCGGCTCTGCCTTCGGCTTAGTGTCTTGTAGGGTGGCACTACATGCAGACTGTAAGGCTACCTTTGGGGAAGTGCTGGCTGTCATTGGAGCTTGGTCTGTTTCAGGGGCACATGGCATAGGAAGACTAATCTCGCTCTTGGAGATGTGACGGTCCGGTGTGGTGGGTTCTCCATCCGTCTGCACATCCTTCTCGCTGACAGCTTTCTTGTTGAGCAGATTGCTGATCTCCATGATGTTACCAATGATCTCCACAGGGCCAGTCAGGGTCTTCTTCCTTGGGGACAGGTCGTCCTTCAGCTTCTTCAGGTATGAAGCAGGGGCCCAGCCCTCCTTGCCCAAGTACCTGTAATATTAAGTAAAAAATTGTATCTTAGAGTATGTTAATCCATACTGACTTATCTTTAACTCTCTTTTGTTCTTAAAGAATGTTCTTAAAGCAGCAAGGGAAAAAAATAAGATCACAAATTCGTGTTTTTACACTGAGAATACTCTTCTTAATTCTTGGAAATAAAAAAGCGATGGCAACGGCAAATCTTAGATCATCGTTAAAAGAGACACCTAGCAACAGCCAAGTTGTCTTTAGCTTTGTTTCTTCTTTTTATGTAGACAGATTTTTTATTTTTATTATTATGAATAATACTTTTCCCTTCGGCTTCATGTTTGTAAACAGGGTCAGTCTGTTAGAGGGGAAAAATGATGATCAGGGCATGATCAGGGCACTTAGACAAATTTGCCATATGATAGTTGTTCTCATATTTTTAGCTGAGAGACTCCCTCCAGGGGGAGAAAAATTATATACAAGGCAACAGCACAGAAAGAGAGAGAGAGAGAAAGAGAGAGAGAGAGAGAGAGAGAGAGAGAGAAAGGAAGCAAAGAAAAAAACAAGTCATGAAACACAAAACTCTTCTTTAAAACAAGAGAACTATGGACGATTGTGCTGAGGCTAGAACTCGTGGTAAGAAAAAAAAAGCTTCCACTAACTAACTTTGGCTAAACTGTCAAAAGAAGTTAAAATATTACTGCCTCCAAAAAAAAGAATGCCCACAATTGCTCAGAAAAAATACCAGGTTTGTTACAGTATGTTTACCTGATATACCACCATCCCTCCAGGTTCTTCTGAATGACCTCCACGGTTACTCCTTTCTCAAACCCGATCTCATCCTTACCCTGACAGGTATAGGGCTGCACAGTGATGTACTTCTCCTCTGAGAGTAGCAAAGTCAGACAGAGAAAAAAATGTCAGTCAGGAAACTTATTTCTTCATGTTTTTCCATTGCTCAGCGATGTCACTGTCTCATGTCTCTTTGTGAGGTGCTGGACTAACAGTCTGGGATCTGCTTACAGCTAAGTACAAGACAATAAACACAAAACTTCATTTAAGTAACAAATGGATGATATTCTATAGTATTTGGAACTATATTATAGTGTGTTACATATTCAACCATATTCTACTCTAGAAGAAAGGATAATTTTCTATACCTGTGATTGCAGCATTGTATAGTATTAATTAATAATATATATATAGTAAATAAACAATGCACATAAAATAACTGTTTATTTTTATTAGCTCTTGATTACTATGTACTTAAACAGTCTCTTTAAACAGAAAGGTTGGCAAAAGAATTATATCTAATGTTCCTCATATGAGGATAGCACAAGGAAATATACAGTAGGTGATGTAACTGGGGGGAACATTTTGGACCCATAGTCAAGAGACTATGGTTTGTGATGGTAACAGCCTTCTGTATCACACCCACTCGTACGAACGTATATTATGTATTATGACAAAATGCCTGCTATATCGCACTATTATTAAAAAAACATCTTGCTGAGACGCAGTGAGAGATCAATCAGGTTGTAAAACCTAATTAGCCAGAATGAGTTTTATTTAATCATAATATGAAACTTACATTGGTTGAACATTTCGGCATTGTTGTTCTTCGAAAGGACGATCAAGATGGTGATGCGACATTGCCGAGGCAATGCCTAAGACAGTTTTATATTAAGATTTTGAGTAGATAAAACCAATCATGCTAGCTGAATCCAAGATCAAATTATCTTTTTGGAGTTCACTCCTGTGAAAAAGTATTTGCCCTTTTATGATTTTTTTTTTAATTATTTGTCACATGTACTGTAAATGACTTAGATCATCAAACTAATTTTAATATTAAACAAACATGAGTAATAGAAATAGAAAATGCAGTTTTAAAATTATGATTTCATTTACAGTATTAAGGGCTGTCTAAAGCTACCTGGCTCTATGTGAAAAAGTACACAGCCAGGCTTGATAACTGCCAGACCTGTAGAATCAAGAAATCTGAAACACACCAATAAGTGCACCTTTGAATGGCTAAAAAAAAACCCCCACAAAAACAATAAAAGGTTTTGGAGTGGATAAGGACTGGACTTAAATATGTTTGAGATGCCGTGGCATGACATCGAAAAACCCTCAGATGTGACTGAATTTGGGCCAAAATTACTTCACTGCAATGTGAAGTAATACGGCCAGGTAAAAAGAAAAAATAGCGACTGCTTTTTCCTTTAATAAATGAAATTATCATTTAAAAATTGCTTGTTTTATTTACTTATTATCTTTGTTGTAATATTACAATTTGTTTGATGACCTCAATCATATAAAAGTGTGACAATTGTGAAAATAAAACGGGGACAAAAAGGGGACAAACACTTCTTCACAGCACTATAATTACAGGAGGCTATTCTTCATTATTATATAATATAATATTTTCATTAGTAGGTTCCCCAGGCATTCAAATAGGAATAAAAGATAAGGATGAACAACAGTATGTATGTGAGACACGTGACACTGCTAGCTTACATAAGCTTTACACAAGAGGAGAATCTTTCACTTCTGAACATATACAGCAGGAGATTATAATTAACTATACAGTATAGGACTGAAATTAATTAGAAAGCTAGAACAAATGTAGGTCCTTAGAAATGTAAAGATCTTCCCTTAACCATTGTGGAGGAGGCATTTAGCACACAACACTTTAAATCTGGCTTTTTGGCTATAAGAAAATGTGTTACGGGTTGTGAGTGGGGAGCAAAAATGTTTTTCTGAGCAGTAGTGGTATTGCAGTGGTGCGACTGTTTCCACCTAAAGGGTGGAAAATGTCAATTCGCTCCAGAACACATTAGCTCTGTATACAGTCATGACGTGGTTGGCCAACAGAAAAAAAATAGCAGTACAAGCCTTGAGGCTTATTTGTTTTTCTCTCTCTGGCCTTCAAGAACGAAAAGTTGCCACTGGTAACCTGTGGGTGTACGTTCATTGCTCACTGGATACAAAGCTCACTTTTTAAATGCATGTGGATGGGATGAGGATAGAAATCAAGTTACCAGGAAAGCCTGACTTAAATCTTATGTTGTCACTTGCTTGAGAGTTGTTTTGTTTTCAGATTTTGCGCATGACTAATTTGCGTTCAAAGCACAAGAGATTACAAGACAGCAATGCACACTTACATGCACGCATATTCCTTTTTAGTTTCACACTTTCCATTGTGACTTTCCAAAGGGTAAGTGCGAGCGACAGGGAGATAGAGAGAAAGAGAGCTTGAACTAGTATTTAAAACTGCCAACACAAAATGTATTCAATGCTCACATTACTTAGCTCAACAGGCTTCATGCCAACACATAAAACCACACACCACCCCGACCCCCGCCCCCCACCCCAAATGAACAATGGCAAAGTTGAATCAGTTGTTACCATGCTAACACAACTTTGCTCAATAAACTGCGCTGTTTTGCACAACCTTGTCTTATATGCATGTTTGTGTAGTCCAGATGTTCTTATACACACATTTCTATTTTACACACTGGTTGACCAAATCAAATTCTGACGTGTCTACACATTGCGTCCTATAATCAGGCAATCGGTTAGTCAGTGTTTACAGGAGTCAACAAGAAGTTATCTAAACAAGAAAATATCTAAGCTTTACTTTAAAATGTCTACGCAGCACATAGATCTCTATATAGTTGAATTTGGTTTCAATTTCACAAATCATAGTTAACTTCAGTGATCATATCTGGATGAAATTCACATGAAGTTTAGATTTGAAAAGCTAAAAGTAAACACAGAAGATCCAAACGTCTTGGCATCAGGCACCAGCCGAACATTGCTGAGTGACATCATTTTAAACTGGCAGAATTTACATCGTTCAAATATTCGCATAACTTAAGATAATAAAAGAAATGATTCCAGCTAGAGAGAGCATCTGCTGCAATAATCCCTATTGGCAATTCCACTTAACCAAACACATAACTAAAGCAAAACGCGTTCGGCCTTCTTGCTATCTAAAAATCTGTCTCGGCACCTTTGCTATAGCTGTTAATACAGAAATAATAAGCTATAGAAAGCATTTAATCATAAAGGCATGTTTGAGCGTTATTATTAACTAGTAGTAAAAAAATATCATGCAGCCTCTTAAGCGAAATGCATTTGTTAAAATTCTTAATAGCAAACCAGAATTAAATGTTAATTAGCCTTTTTGAAGTCACCTAGATCAAAAACTTAAATGACCGATCCAGCTATTCTGTTTAGTTCATCAAGCCAAGTTTTTCAAACAAACCAAATGATTTCAAATATTTAAATGATTTATACACTAAAGTTTTGCATGTCATATTAATAAAAGTACACATGCAGTATCTGCCTCATTAGTTTTATGGCTGCTGTAGGAGTGTTGCCTGCATTTACTGCTGTCTAGGGTGAGATGGTTTAGATTAGGAGTGCTTACAGACCAAGGGAGTGTGTACTTGTACACGTGCACATGTGTAAGTATGTGTGGCTGACAGAAAGCTGACAAAAATGTGTTGGACGTCGAAGGCTTTCGGCATTAAATTATAATAAACGGTTTCGATGGGATGGGATTTAAACGGACATTCAGCATTTTTTTCGGAGAGCAGTTGTGCAATGCAATGCTAAGATAAAAAGTGTCCCTCTGGGGGTATTTACTTTGGCTAAATTTCATTTGTCTATTCTGATGCAGACAATCTTGTAATGTTGTTTGACAGATATTAAAAGAAAAGAAAAATACTTCTTACTCAGCTAGTTATAAATGTTTTTTTTTTCTAGTTGTACCCAGCTCTTGAAAAACAGCTGTAGCTAGTTCTAGTTCGGAATCCAACTAGAAAAAAAAAACAAGTAGCACATGCCCAATGTCCTGCATAACAATTTTTTTTCATGCTAGCAACTGCTGCATTAAAAACAGGACATGTTCACCTCGGTATGTTTACAAGAACAGTCACAGAAGAAGATAAACAGCCTTCAGGAATTCATGACTTTGAAAATTGTTCACAGATTGGGTTTTAACCCAACGTCGATGTTTCTTCATATGTGCTCATGCATGGCTAATGCTTTTGTCTTTTTCCTAGTGTCCTACTGCCTTTTATACATAATAGCTGGATTATTCCCTGCCCAACCTATCCCTGGATTCTTCCTGAGCCTCTTCCATGGCCGATGTATTTATATAAAACAGTCTAGCTGATTATTGTTCACTAAAAGTAGACACCATAATCAATTTGTTTCACTTAGCCATGGCTGTAACACATTGCGGTTTTGAAGCATCTCAATGTCTTGTTACTGTAAAAAGTGATAAAACATTCATATAGAATGTAAAAAAATCCAGGCTCTATAACTTCCTTCCATAACAAGTCCAACTGCAGCTGTGAGGGCTGCTAGGCAACAGGAGCGCTGCTCTGTGATCAGACTTTAAGGATAGAAACAGCAATTGGCGCAAATAGGAAATCCTCCGTAGACCAGGATTCGGTTCGGTCTTCGTGGTCTAAGGAGTCAGCGAGCCTTGGAGACCGTTTCCTTCGAAGGACGCGGCCCCTAAATTGAGACGCAGCTATTGTGTATAATATAATTAACTTCAGTGTGCTGGTAAATCATTAGCCTCAATTATAAACTTGTTTAGGCCTGACTTCTATATTTCCCAGTTGCTAAGCAACAGCGTTCACCTCATTTTGAACTCATCACGGATGTTGAGTTTCTCATGTCTTTTCCTTCCATTGATAAAAGTACAAATTTACATTAGATTTTATTTCAACACAATTGTTTAAAGTTTTTTTTTTTTTTTTTTTTTTAATGGTAATGCCCAGCCTTAGAATTTGTTAAGCGCCTTAATGAAAATGCTGATACTGTTCTGTTAGCTGTTGTGATGACACCGGAAGTCATGAACCTGAAACCAGGTTCTTTTCCTTTTTGTTGAAAATGCAGTCCAAAGACATTCTGTATTCGTTTACTTAATGTAAACAAGTTCCATATTGAATTAAAGTAAACGCTGTAGAAGAATTAGTGTTCTGTGTACACCAGGATGCAAGCACACACACACACACATACAATCACACAGCAAGCGTCTGGAACACACCCACCACCTTGTGGACATCCCATGTCTCGATGCATGCGTGTGTATGTGTTCACCTCGACTCTGTTGGCGGTTGACTATGCCCCCTAGTGTCCACCTCCGGTCCAGTCGCTTCAGATGGGCCTTGCGCCGCTTAGTAACTGACACAGATGGATGAGGAAAGGAGAGAAGCAGGGGAGAGAAACAGAAAAAGGAAGGCAAACGGCAAACTGGACATGAACAACTGAAGAAGAAAACCCGCATTAGTAACATGAAGACAAATATTACGGGAAGGGAAAGAACAGTGATGGCGACGATGTTAACGGTGTGGGTTTCTGTTTGGTTAGCGACTGGTGGATATAAAGCTCTAATGAAGGGAGAGATGGCAGGTTAAAGAGGTTACATGTGTTACGACATTTATAGAATCTTCACTGTACTGTAGCAGCGTACAGTGATGAACGTTCTGCCTTGTACAGGCAGAGTTCAACTCAAAAGCACATTCAGAACGCCGAGTGCAGAGACTGAGCACAGTTTCAAGTAGCTGGTGTAGGCCAAAAAATGTCTGCATTCCACTAGAAATAACATTTTAAACAACTGTCTATAAGAAAAGCAGTGAGTTGTGGATGCCATCTAACGAGGACCACTGATTTGTTGCAGCACTTGAGTTAAGAATAGTATGGTGGCCTGTAAGTGTCAAAATAAGCTCTCAAACCAAAAATGCAACAGACAAAAAAAAAAAGAAAAAAAAGAAAGACGCAACAACAAAAACACCCAGAAAACTCAAATGGAATGGGGATGTCCTTATGAAACTACCACCTACAGTACTTGTTGCTGATTGGAGAATTCTCATGTACAACTGTATAACTGCAGTTTTATAAGGAAATTAGGTACCAAAAAAAGAGGAAAGTGCAACAGGTGGTTCTGCGAGATACTCCGTATTCACCCACAGTTCTTCTGAGGACTTTTTTTTTAAATGCAAAACCCAGCAACTTCCATTAGTTTATTTATTTATTTTTATGTAAAAAGTGGTCTCTTATATGCTAATTTCTTTTCTACCATACAATATTATTTTATTTAATTATTTTTATGATGGTTTTTGATGTTTGAAAATCAGAAATGTTTTTGTACTTACTCAATCCTAAAAATCAAAAACAAAAGTTTGTACTAAAAACACCAGACCGTACCCATGGTCCCTTAAGTTTCTAACAGGGTTTAACATTCTGATCAAGATTGGGATGGACACAAAAGCTTGTCATGCACATCATTTTCCCTATTTTCTCCGTAATTTAGTCGTGTCCAATTCCTCCCCGTCACTAGGGGGCTCCCATTAGGGCTACTACTACCACTCAGTCAGGAGAGCCAAAGACTATCACGTGTTTTCTCTGAACCACGTGACGCCAGCCGACCGCATCTTTTCGAACTGCTCACTCACGCACCGTTGGGGGCGGCGTTACACACTCGGAGGACAGCGCTATCCGCTCCTTCCGCATGCGCGAGCTCACAGACGCCCCTGATTGGCTGTAGAGCCGTGATTAATGTGGGAACACTAAGTACCTCTCATCCCTCCCCTCTGAGAGAGCTCGGCCAATCAGCTCTCTCGAGACCTCCGGCTGTGAGAGGTTATACAGTAGCATCACCCCGTAATTGAACTAGCGATCTCCGGGTGATAGGGCGAGCGCTTTACCACTGCGCCATTTGAAGGCTTCTTCTTATTTATTTATTTATTTTCAGAAATATTAACGTAACCTATCCAAACTTCCAAGCATCATGTTTACTTTCACAGAACAGATCTCACTCATTAAGCAGGTTTTTTTCATTTTAATATTTTGGTAAATTGATGTCCAGTATTTTTTGTGGTGCTCATTGTTACTATATGTAGGTGCTTTTAAAAACAACCTAATATTAACATTGTACCAACATCTGTAACGTTGCCAAATTAACGTCACCACGTTTTGACAACCAAAAATTTCTCCTACGGTTGATTTTTTATTTTCCTACTGCAATTTGCTTTTGTTTTTATGCTCTCGTGTTGTGACTTTTTTTTCATTTATTTTTTTAGCTTTCTTGTTTTTGTTCTTGATTTGCTGTTGCCTTTTCACAGCTACTGTGACATTTTTTGGTTATGCTGTCATGTTTTCTGATTTTCTTTTGTTTTTTCCCCCTTTCTTTCCACAAACTAAAGTTTTGCTTTCTTTCCCGAATTGGTGATGCTTTATTTCACATATATTGTGAAAAAAATTTGTCGCTCTTTTGTTTAAATGTTATGTTTTTTCTGATTTGCTGCTACTTTTCCACAACGACTGTCATACAGTATCTTTGTTTTTGCTCTCACGGTTTCTGATTCGCTGTTTTGTTTTTATGGATGCTGTTGCATTTCTGGATTGCTAATGTCTTTCACATATACAGGCCAAAGTAAAACGCAGACACGGAACTACGTATACGGAAACGTGCTTCTACAACATTAAGCCAAGATATTTTTCCAACAGTGGTTTTAAGGCATAAAAGTAACTTATTAAGAGTGTAAGTTTTTTTTGTCTCTTCCAAGGATGAAAAAAAAAAGGAATGTGAACCCTCATAAGTAATAATATAACTGTTACACTCATCTTAGACCTCTTTCTCTCTACTAAATCAAATTGGACAGCAGGAGGGAAAATCTAGTTTAATGGGCTGAACAGATTCTCGACAGGAAGCTCACAATGGCACATTCTGTGGTCAGATGAAATACAGTGTGTATTCCTTTTAGCTGCAACTGTAGGAAAATGGAAAGTGTGTGAATGTGAGGCACTGTATGTAAAGTGTGTGCCTGTGTTGAAAGACTTCTTAGGCCCGGATAACGCTCACTATGCTGCAGTGATCTCAGGCTGTGGGGTTCTGTGACTGGCTGCTAAATAAAACACAGCAGTCGTGGCAGCTGCACCTGTACTCTGTTTGTGTGTGTGTGTGTGTGTGTGTGTGTGTGTGTGTGTGTGTGTGAGAGAGAGAGAGAGAGATGGCACAGCTGCATGACCCACCCACTGACAACATTTATGTGTCTGTATTTCCCTGCCACCTCCAGTCTAAAAGAGAGATTAACTAATAGCACTCAAGTAGAACACAAATCAGATTAGTCTCAATTTGCACTGAAACAGGGCAAGTGCCTGGTTAAAAAAAAAAAAAAAACTGTTACAAGGACGAAATCATTCATCCCAAAAGGGAGTCAGTGGACATTTGGACGGCTCGATTTCATGGAGAGGAATTTACATTCTGGCCAAAAATCCTTTTCTATCACTGACAAGGGCGTGCCAGGATACGAGACGAATACATGTATGTGTAAGTGAGTTTTGCCTCCCACATGGCCTGGTGGATGCCAAGGGTGAGCCTGGACAGCCTCTGTTATGTGTCAGGGACTCGATGAGTGCGAAAGGCGGCTGGTTTTCACACGAAGAGTGACCGGTCTCTCGATAGTGCATGATGGACTACAACAAACAACCATTCGAAATTCTCTCTCCTGAAAACCCCGTCCCATGTTTATTTGTGGTATCAAATATCCTTGTTATGCTGTGTATTCATCTGAATGAAAAGACTGAAAGAGTGTATCTGTGCTTCATTTGAAGGTCTTACCTTCTCCTGATCTAGACGTGCCTAGGTCCAGATCGTCTCTAGTGCCGGTCTGAGCATCCAAATATGTGGCCGGAACCCAGCCTTGTTCTTCTACAGTACTGACGAACCACCAGCCTAAAGAAAAACACACACACTCTTTCCTTACTGCCAAAGACAATAAAAATCCACAAATTATAATTAAAAGAGGTCTGGTTGAAAAGAATTCGTATTTTCCACACTTACAGTCCTTGCATGGAACAGAAAAGCTCATAATACCAGTCCTGAGGTAGACACTACACAGATTGTATTCCACATCAACGGGAAACCTTCTGCAAAGCTGTAGTGTGTGTGTGCACATGTATTTCATCTATTAATATACTGTATATTAAAAGAATACTCCTGAGTTTTTCAGCCTCCACTCTTTCCATTGCATCATGAACAAGACCTTGGAAGTTTTTCTCTATCCTGAGTAAAAAAAACAAAACAAAACAAAATCTATTGACTTCTATCAGTGATAATAGAAACCTACAGTAAGGGCAGATGTGTGTGGCAGTCGCGATATTTTTGGGAAACACCTTCGTGAATTCTTCATCTTTACAAGTAAACTTTACTGTTTTAGTTGGAAGAATCTGTTTAAAGTATAACACACATTCAACAACTACCACTCCATTCCTTTATATGTACGTTTCAAGTAAACAGGCTCTCTGTTATTTGGGAAACTTCTGTCGTAATCGTGCTTTTCTTACAGATGTTATGGACTGAAAGCCATCTGTCCTTATTGTTAACTTGCAGAACTACTTGTGGATTTTAGAAATGCTGTGAGATGCACATTGTGCCGACACCTCGTCCAAAATAGCTCTTTTGGAAGATGTGGTCGGTTACAAACAAAGCCAGCAGCCACCATGTAGGACTATGAACTCACAGCAAACACACAGACATGATCTCAAACTCACTGTCTTTGCTGATTCAGATTTTGCGAGGTGTGTTTATAAACTGGAGACTCTGGAGAAATAAAGGCATTTCCTGTGTAAAAACTAGACAGGGACTTTTTTTTCCCAGTTTGTTTTTTTACAAATTGACATTTTTTTTCCACATTTATAAAACGGATTGCGTGCAATACTGAAATATAGATTTACCAGCACTGATAGTGTATTTGTGTGTGTCTGTCTGTGTGTGTGTGTGTGTGTGTGTGTGTGTGTGTCTGTCTGTGTGTGTGTGTGTGTGTGTGTGTGTATATGTGTGTGCGCACACACCCATTGTGTAATTGTTTATTCCGGTCTGTTTGTGACTAAAAGTCCATTTTAACAACAAAAGTAAAATCCGGACTTGAAAGGCACATTTAAATACCCACTTATATCCATATTAATTCTTAAGTCATTCAAGTAAAATGATGCAAAATTGATACTCCAAAGATAAACTCCAAGAAAACTGACATCACGCCAGCTGACAGAGAAAAGTTGGACCAGGTCAAGCCTACAAAAACAATACTGCTGATCGTTTCATTCTTTTTCTGTCAAAGTCTGAGAGCTTCACATTTACTGTACATTAACAGTCATGAACACTTGATAACTCGATTTTATAACAAAAACAACAATAAGGTTCTATTTCTATTCTATAGGTTCATTCTATTTAAGACTATAGATACTGTAGACTTAAGAATGTACCATGACTTTCACATCCTCTCCACAAGGATGATGGACTATAACTGCAACTTCATCCATACTGTATCTCCTATTTATAAAAGTTGTGGTTCATCTATAAGGTATCCACCCAAAGACATTTATTTCGATGACATATGGGATAATTCGATGGCACGGTGGCTCAATGGTTAGCACTTTTGCCATACACCTCCAGGATTAGGGGCTTAATTCTAATCTGGTCTTTATGTGTGTGTGTGTGGCCTGGTTGGTTTCCTCCGGGTACTCTGGTTTCCTCCCATAAACCATAGACATGTGGTGTAGACTTACTGGCATTTCCAATTTTCCATAGTATACAACTGGGTGTTAGCCAAGCTGATTACTGGGTGTGAAAATTATGTAGAAAAATCATTGTGGGTTCGATTCTCGCTTCGGGTCCCTGTGTGTGGAGTTTGCATTATCTCTCAGTGCTTGGTAGGTTTTCTCTGGGTACTCCAGTTTCCTTACACAATCCAAGACATACTGTACAGATTAGGCTAACTACTGTTCCCAATTCGCCCCTAGTGTGTGCCCTCTGATGGATTGGCGCCCTTTCCAGGTTGTACCCTGCCTCGTGCCCTAAGTCTTGTGGGATAGGCTCCAGGCCCCCTGCAACCCTGTACAGAATAAGTGGTATAGAATATGAATAAATAATAATGTAGGTATAGCAAATGAAAGTCTACTTTAGTTAGGTACAGTGTTGGAGGACGTTACTTTTTAAAGTTTTTTCATTAAAAAGTAATCAGTTACATTCCAGCGTTACTTTCTGATTAAAGTAACTAGTTCGAGCACTTTTCCACTGCAGAAAATGAAAACTCCTTTGTGATTCCTCATGCATGTTGTTTTAATCAAGACCTTTATAATTATTCTACCATCATCACTCAGCGAAGTTTGGCCCATAATCTGGTAACTACTAATACCCCTATCTCAGGTATAACAGCAGGAATAACAGAGGGGGGGGGGTATTCGGGGTTGGGGCTTGTAGGACGACTTTCACACATACACACACACAAACGGAATGACTGCTGCCTGGCTCACGGATTACATAAATTGTCTGAATAACGGATTACATTTTTGAAAATATAACTAAAATGTTATATATAATGTTCATGAAAATATACTTAAAAGGCGGACATAACGCGTTAGATTACTTGTTACATCAAAAAAGTAATCCAAGTACTCTAACACGTTACTTTGTAATGCGTTACACCCAACACTGGTAAGGTAACATCCAATTTGTAGACATTGCAGCCATATTCATGTTTAAAGATTCTCTCCTCCCATATTACAACATAACATTAATTTACCTCACAAGTTTTGACATACTTGTCAATGTTTTACGCGAAGGCCTGACTGCTCTCCTGTTAGCATGTAACAAGCTGATTTGTTGCCTGTGTTCATAGCGAATTGCGGTCATCAATCAGCGCTGAAATTTCCGCTGTGCCGGCTGTCAGACCGTTAAACGTACCGACCCGGCCCACACGCCTGAAGTCGGGTCCAGCTCTGAAATCAGACATGCGTGCAAAATTCGAATGAACTTGATCAACGTGCCCACATATGCATGCTGACAGTCTGACTGAAAGTCCAGCTACATGGAAACTACAGTACAGCGAGTGCCAACAAGTGCTTTTCTTTTTATAGCAGGGCAAAAGCTTAGGTTGTAATTATGACCTCAGTGTTTCTTTCTGAGAAAATGTTGAGATCAAACCGTTTCTGTACGTCTCTGGATAATGTCCGCGAGGGTTTCGAGTTGAAAAGCATTTTGCTTGTGAGCTGAACTGGTCGTTACAGCACAGCATGGAACCGGATGGAAACTGATGCATTCGATATGAACTGTAAATCCGGCTACCTGAAATAACCTCTCAGAGATTTCTAATACCTGTGCTTACTGTGTGCGTGTGTGTGTGTTAATACTGGTCTTGTGCTCTCAGGGACCACCAAGACGTACATCTGTTTCGTGAAGATTGAGCCAACAGACCAGCACAGCGTTCGTTTAGAAATCAGTTTCATTCCAGCTACGGAGTACAAGCGCCTGATTGACGCCTATACCACCCTATTTGAGGCAAAAGTGTGTGTGTGCGCGCCTGTAAAGAGAGCGCCCTTACTGTGAATGAGATACTGTCTACCTGTCTGGCCCACTGGGACCCGTTCACGACCAGCACAGAGAGTCAATTGAGATCAAAATGCAAAACAGCAGCTACTGTTTGCTGGGTTTCTTACACAAAAACACTATTCAATAGGGCTTAACTAAAGAACAGGAACGTGATGAAATATGAACAATATTTTGGTACTTGTGATTGGGGTAATGCTTTAGAGCTTACAGCTGAACTGGCAAGTGTTAAAGCAGTCTTATTTTTAATTTATCTGTAAAATTTAATTGTTGATCCAACACCTACAGTACAGTAATAAGACCAACAACAAATACTGAAAATGAAAATGTGACCATTTAGACTAGATATTGTATAAGCCCTGATTAAAAGAAAGTGCAAGTCAGTAGGAAATAAGTGAACTATTTACTCAGTGCAAGCTATTCAGAAAGCGCTAATCTTGGCGCCCAAAATATCTATACATTTGTTTCAAAAATGTTTAATCAGCTTTACTACTAAACAAGCGAAATGACCCTGTAGACTGAGCGCCGTCAATACCGATCAGCCAGCATCGTCTCCAGCAGAGTATTAGCATCAATCTCTAAGTGAGAGCAGTTTAGGCGCCAGACCTTAAGGATAAACCAGATGTCTGCTCCTGAGGCTCGTCAGGCTCGCTCTGGTGCGTGATCATCTCCAAATTTGCCACGTGCTAATGTGAAAAACTCAAGGTAACGGTAGCTGAAGGGTTGCGTCGAATTAGAGTAAGTGATTTCAGGCTAGTTATTTGAGAACATGATGAATCAATACGCGTGTGGAATCCGGTCCTGACCTAAAATGACGCAAATGAGTTGTCGTTTCTGACGTTTCACTTCTAGAGCTAAAAATCATTTGCTGGTGCTCAGTAAGTCGGTTAAAAGGGGGAAAAAATGTAGCATTCAGGTTGAAATTATTTGCACGGTTGTGATGTATTTCTGATAAACGGAGATTATCTATATATTTATAGTAATATAAATTAATCAATAATAAAAAATAAGTCCCAGGTTCACAACGTCTCGGTTGTTGTGAAATGTTTCAAGCGCCCCTTCGTGAAAACAGGGTTTAAACTTGGTGCGGAAAACAGGTTCATAAATCTCGACCTGACAGTATGGCTCTATAATATATGCTTTTGACAGGCTGCATGTGGTAACCATGTGGCTGTATATCTCACACACGTTGTGAAAGTTTCCTTATGGTGTCGCATGATTCGAAACGTATAAAACTGAATACTACCCATCTACGACATGTGTGTTAGTCACATACTGTAGGTTCGATCAAAGATGCTTCATTAAATAATACAGTCAGTGGGCAGCTAGTCTTGGATAAGAGCTGGTGGATAGAAACATAACGCGCACAAAGTGGAGACACAACAAAGACAGAAAGCACAACAATTGTTTAGTCTGTAAATTGATAGAGAGAAAAAAAGCGGAATTTTTTTTTCTACATTATTATTAGGGTCAAATCGAGGTTTTTTCAGGTTGGACCAAGTGCTAAGCAGGCACAATTTTTGTCAAGTGTCAGCAAAACTTTGTCCTACATCAGCCGTTCCACAAACAGAGCAAATAACACAGAACAAATGTAGCCCTCAGTTTTCTGGACTTGTCGTTTTTAGTTTTTTTTTTAAGTTTTCCAGTGAATACAGCGTTTCGCTTCAGGCTTGAAAAGTGTGCAAAAAAACTAACAAAAAAAGAATTATGTCACTACAGACTTGAACAACAGCTGTTTAAAAGCTACGTGTCAGCATGCTACATTGGGATCTTCGTCTAATTGAAAGCACGCTGAAGGTCATCGGAAAACACATACTCGCGAACATGAAAGAGTAGGCATTTGGGGGGAGAAAAAACTTCAACTCCATGTGCTCATTTCCTGTTTCTGAGTCACATTCTTTACCACTTCACACGTGTTCAGAACTTGTGTTGTACAGTCCTTTTTTATGGTGAAGAAGTTTCTAAAATGGCAGCAAAAACAGAAAAACCTCAGGTGGTCAAACTTTAGGTCTAATGAAGACGTTGGACCATTTACATCTGATTAGATTAGACAGAAGAAAGTCTGTACAGGATCTATGCAAATCTTTTCATGGATAAGAAGCTAAGGTACATTCAAAAAGTCATTGAAGTCAAAAGTTGATTATGCAGACTAATTTGCTCATGTATTGAATCATCATGATCATTTGCATGTTGAAACATTTTATTACAAAAAGGAACATTTTTGGAAGGTAACCAGCATGATTTGATGGGCTTGCAAAAAATAAAAATAAAAAAATTAATTTGTGCGGTAACGTTGATCATTAACTACACAATCAAGGGGCCTCTGACTGGCGCATTGATAAAGCGCGAGTTCGATTCCCGGGTGACGCTGTAACCTGTCACAGCCGGAGGTCTAGAGAGAGAGCTGATTGGCTGAGCTCTCTCAGACGGGAGGGATGAGAGGTACTTAGTGCTCGCACATTAATCCAGGGGCGTCTGTGAGCTCACGCAAGCAGAAGGAGCGATGCACTTACGCCATCATTGAACCCAACTTTCGATTCATCTTTGAAAATCCTTTTTGTCGCACTTGATGAACTACAGAATGTTTATGGTGAAGACATGATTGACAAGAACAGATGCATGAATACGTTTTACTGTTAAGAACCAGCATTGAAGACAAATCACGCAGTGGGAGACCATTAACTGCGGCAAAGGGATGACTCAATGGAGACTATGTATATGTAGAGTAGTACCTTTGTATAGCGGAGTTACTCTAACAACATGCGCATTTTGAAACACATATGGCAGTTGATTAAAAAAGTTATGCCCACTTTTGCATTATTTGTTTTGTACAGCCCTCATATATTAATATGAAAATTTTAAATGTTTACATAGAATAAAGATTTTTACAAAAGTTTGCCAAATTCACAAACCAACATTGCTGAGAACATTTGTAGCACTACATCAAATAATGACCAACAATTACAGTAGAAAGGGTCCATTTACTGTACGTGGCACCCAGCACTTTGGCAGAGGGATACACCCCATCCTGGTGATATATTTGTTGTTTCTACAGCAGTTACTTATTCTGTCTGACCATTTGGGGTCCAATAGTATCAGGGTGTCAAGCAGAACCAGGGCTCGAACCAGGGAGCTCCTGGATCAGCAGTCCAACACTTCAACAACCCAGCTACCACTGCCCCAAATATTACAGTACAAATGTGTTATTATTAAACTATGCATCATGGACTTTCCTGGATTAGTGAGAAAAAAGTCTCAGAGAAATTGTTCAGGGAAAAATTAATTAATAACTATATCTATTTCACCATCTCCTAAGAGTACAAAGACAAAAGCTGGCAACCAAAATACAACACTAATTGTATCAACCATGCCTATCAGGAGACTGGTGCAACCGGAGGGTGGGAGGCAAAAAGCTGGGGAGAGAGAGAGAGAGGAGAGAGAGAGAGAGAAGAATGGAGTAATGGGGAGTGTGCTAAAGAGAGTAAGCAGATGTCTGGCCTGTACTTCAAAGCAGCTCTTCTCCACACATTCCCCCCATCTACGTACAACAGTGGGGGGGAAAAAGAAGAGAAATGAAGGAAAAGGACGTTCTTTAAACTTTCTTACTGGAAGTCTATTGGAAGAAATACATCACTCTGAAGCATACGTATATGCATAACAGATACTGCGTGGAAAAGTTCGTAAATGATCTGGACATGGCCTTAATCGGATTTTTACCTGACACATCTGTTTCATTTTTAGTTTCTGATGCATCACATGACTAAGATACGGTATGTCTGCCACAGACATGCGCAGCATAGAAATATCAGGACAAGAGTATAGATCTGTGAGCAAGGTAGAGAAAGGTTGAAAAACCGTGCCTACTTAAAAACCGAAGTGAAAACAGCGAAATGTGGGAAGAGTTCATGCCGAACATGCTGTTTTCATTAAGTTTAGCCCGCTGTTAGTTTTACTGTAAACTTTAATATATACTTCGCACAGCCGTTTCACGGAAAAAGTAAACGCTATTTACAAAATAAATACTCTATCTACAAGCGTAGATCTCTATTTCAAGAAATACATCTCTATTTAGCTGCGTACAAGAATCAAATCCTTTCACTCTGCACATTAGGTGCAATGTGAAAGTGTGGTGATTATTATTAGCTTAACCCATTTCCATTCCCATTATAGAATGCGATTATACAGTAAACATAAAAAGTAGGGTGGTAATAGCTTATAATTAAGGAGCTAATACTACAAGCACTGGTGCCTTAATATACCAATAAAAGCAGAATAGGATTGTTGATCAGGGGTGTGTGGTTTGTTCATAATTATTTAAGATTATGACAAATTTGCAATAACTGTTTTTTTTTATGATATTCATTATTACACTGTACTATAATTATATTTACAGTTCCATACTTGGGAATGTATATAGGTAGCTTGCTAATTGCTGGTAAAAAGAAAACAGATGGTGTATCATGGACTGATCATCAAGGCCTCATTTCTTTTTTTGCAGGATCTACAGTTACAAATAATGACATCATCTGCTCCTGTGCATCATCACCATATTTTTCCTTTTTGTCTGAATACCATACTGAAAATTATACTATCTTCAGGCTAAACATACTATAAACCACCTTTAGCACATTGCAGGAAAGCTTAACTCATTTATCAAGGCTATTTCTGATCTAGAGTTAATTCGTTCTGAAACCTAAAGAGAATTTTAAAGTACAGTACGTAGGAATGCTATCCTGAATGCGTCCTACATTATACTGTAACTGATGGATTAAAGACAGGATCAGAGCCAAAATCAGCACTCCTACTCCTTTTAGTCTCAGGCCCTACAAGATGCATTTTACACAAAGTGAGGTTGACTGATTGGAACAGGTTGCTCTGTTCTGGCTACAAGGAAATATTGTCAGTTCACGTTTAAAGCCAAGCGCCTTTTAAGTCTTTAGAATGTACAGCCTCAACATCTTCCAGATTCTGCCATACATCAAGGTGTTGCTGACAATTTGTTCAGTTCCAACGCACAATCCTTGAGAGATGCAACACCATCAAAGAACAAAAACGAGTCAACAGATGATTCTGATGGCTGCTGTTTTGGGTGCATCTTGTTTTGGGGCTGTGGTTCGAACGGCATCTTAACAAATTCTTCAAGATCTTAACCAAATTCCTCAAAGACATCAGTAGTGAGACACTTCAAAACATTCCGGTTAAAAAAAAAAAACAGAGTTTCTGGAGGTTATTTAGTCTTTATAGTATGTTGCTTTTTCCTCAAAATGTCAGAATATCACATTTTTAGTTGAATGAAAGAGTCTTCAAGAAGGCTATGACTTGAAGAATGCTGAGAAAGTCTTGCTGGGCCTCTGGTCAAAACTTCATAGCATGTTATTATTACTTTATTTTTGACACAAAAATGGCCTACAGTAGTTTCAATACTAGTCATGCAATGCAGCAATCCTGGAAAAGCATAAATCAGAGTGCTTTACAGTATAAAGTTACAGCTAAGGGTTGGGTTACAGCTGGGGTTATGGTTTATATCAAAGACCAGGGCCATATTGACCAACTGTATTGAACATCAGTGGTTTTTCCTAAAGCAAAACCCAGTAGTTGTTCAAGAATAAGAACAAGACTGGGTCTAGATAGTGGAAGTATGCTGTATTCAAGAAATCTGAATTTAAGAAGCCTCGCAAGTTGACCTAGACTTGGGTCTTAGTACTTCCACTCAATGGTGTTTCCAGCACAAGCAATATCATTTATATGCTAGTGTGTAAGCATTGTTTGATAAAACACTGTATAAGCAGTTTCCTTTCCCCAGAGTTTAGCATGGAAACTTGACTCCACCTGCTCTGGTCAAGATCTAGTCTGGTTCTTGCAGTGGTTAGTCAACCGGATCTCCACTAGGAAGAGTGCCAAGACAAATGCAATCTATGAAGGATTAGGAAAAGATCACTCTAGAGGACATGGTGGGGTCAGTGGGGGTGAGTGTCTGCTATGACGAGTCCCAGGAGACTAAAGGGAGGGGAAGGGCGTGGAACTCAGGATGTTGGTAGCAAATGTTTGCATTCATATACTTACAGGGGGGAAAAAACACATTCCTCAAGAGTTTGTTGGACGGTTATGAATTTTTAGCTTTCTAAAGCGGTTCTACTTGGAACTCTTTCTGAAAGAGATGCCATCTGCTTGACCTTTAACGGCTCTCCCAAATAATCCTTCGGGCTTCTATATTTAACTAAAACTACTGAATAGCAGCAGACTGTTTTGTGAAGTCTTATGGACATATTCTAATACACTTGAATATTAGCAAACCTCAGCTCTAAAATCTCAAAGCGAGATGCTTTGTCCTGGTGTTGATTTGAGGTATGTGGCATACTGTAGTAGCCATTAGGTTTTATGAAAGCCAGGAAGAGAGGGATTTTCCATCCTTTCCTCTTAATGACACAGAGGAGAGCCAGAGCTGCCTAGCCTCCACCAAACATTTCCTCCAATGGCAATTTCAGATGCCTATCAGCTTGGTGTAATATAACACAGTTAAGGGTGCTACTAGCAAATACTGTACCTCCTTCCTGTCAGAGTAAAAACAGTCCATTGAAGCTCAAATGAGCTTAAGAAAGTATAATCCAGATACTGAAGTATATGTTGAGACTGCTGTTTCAAAGGCACCTGTTTTTCTTTTGAGGACATCTGCAGGAGGACTGAGAGCTAGATTCAGGTCTGCCTCTTCTGCACTTTCTTGGACCTGGAAAACTCACTGTTTCTCGCTCACTAAACAGCTAGCTTCAGTGTTTTACTAGACAACATTGTAGGTCGTAACACCAGATGGACATCCATAAGCTCTGCCAGACACATCCGCTCCAACATGTTGATAGTTTACTGAGTTCCTCCTCTATTCACTTCAGCTTTCCATTGAAACAGCTGGAGTCTAACTGGAACAAATGAAGCCAAGTGGTGAGAACTCGGGGACAACAACATCCTGAGTACTAGTTCCAAAAGACAGAACACTGATGTGAAGTTCTTCAAGGTTTATCCTCGACAAATGCCTTCAATAACCTCGTCTAAAATCTCCACGGCTGTGGTCCAGCATTATCCTCTTGCTGCTATAACTTTCTCAAAAAAGAACAACCCCTGGTCAGGTCAGTACATAAATATGTCCTTTGCTTGTAAAAGCTAAGAAAGAGAAAACCACAACAGGGAGGGAGGTAGTAAAATATCTATTGAACAGTTCAATGACAGCACTACATTTCAGAAAGCAACCATGCCAAAGGGAAACATAATACCAATTGCCACGAGGTGACGATAAATGTATAAAGAAGTTATGGAAGTCTGCACTTTTAAACAAGCACACATAATTGTTTGGTTTGGCACAGATGGACGATGATGTCATCAGTGCTCCAGTTTTGACTGTAGCTCAGATCCAGTAGAGGACAGCATGGCTCCCATGGACATAATAAAGAAAAAAAGAAAAAGCGTAACAAGAAGTACAGTATAATACATACTTCTTCATTTATACGGTTCTTTGCCGGTATGTTTGGAGTTTACCATGAAAAAAGTCACTAGCAAGAACAAGATTTCTTTTTCGATACTGATGTGGATGCCAGTTTTATCAGAACCAAATGTATTTCAATCATGGCTTTTGGCATCGTCAAAGTTATGCTTAGTTATCAATTGGGAATACAGCTACTGGGTATTTACTGAAAAGTCTCTGGCAACTAGTGCAGCTATAAAATGAGTTCCAGCAGAGATCTATAAAAAAAAAATAACATCCCAAAATACTTCAGGTAAATCCAGGGGGGGGGGAAACCTTCTGCTTGGTAAAACTTCACTATTTTTACTTTATAAATAAAAACTCTTTATAAAAACTTATGTACAGTAACATGACTTTAAATGCGATTGAAGAACTCAGGCTTTCCCATGGCTTTGTTCGTTAGCAGAAAACAATATACTTACTGTACTGTACTCACTGCTGAGTGAACGAGAAATACAGAAAAATTCTTTCAAATGGGGATAATGATAAAAACATTACTGTAGGAGGCTAGGTCTGCAGCACTAGCACTGGGAGCTTTCTGACTATGCAAAGAATACAGTATAATAAAATATCTGTATGTAATGCTTGGCAAGCTTGACAAGTGGCCAAGGTTCAGAACATTGGATGGAAAATACATGCAGAATACATTGCTGGTTCCAGACTTTCTGCAAACCTGGACCCAAAAACAATAAAAGCACAGGTCACATAAAAAGGTGGGGAAAAAAGAACAGTAAAAAATGGCTGCCTGAGATTGTTTGCCATCTGCAGCTTATCCAACTTCAAGAAAGCTGATTAGGCAAAATCTCTCTCTCGCTCTCGGTCTGTCTTTCTTGTCCATCTCAAGTTCTGCATTGCTGGAAAAGTGCAACCTTGGCCCACCTCTTGAGTCCAGAGCAAGGGAGGGGAGGGCTGGTAGTTATCATGCCTGGCTAGAAGACATTCCTAATGGGAAAGACAACAGTCTGGCCACTAGCCCGGAGCTCCGGGGGGGGGGGAGAAGAAATGAAAGCAGTTGATTGACCAACCAACCAACCAGCCAAAACAACACCTCCAGGTGGAGCCAAGAGCAAGACTGCAACTTTAGGGGGGGGTGAGGGGGAGAGTAAAAGAGGAGGAGAAAGAGAGGGATTCTTGAGGACAAAGACTAGAGGAAAAGAAGAAAGACTTGGTAACTAGCACAAGTAGCTACGTCAGTTCGTGTGTTTGTATCCATCCCAGGAATCAGCTTTCTAAGAACATTCATCTAAACCCATTTTTATTTGTACATGCATGCACGGCCACAGGTTTTTCTGTAATGCATATACATAAAGAGTGCATTCTGCATACAGTATACACCAATGTAAGTATATGGGAGTGACTCACCGCTCTCGCTCTTCTCGATTACGTCCACCGTCTCGCCGGCGCGCAGGCTGATCTCAGAGTTCTCCTGCCGCTCGTAGTTGGCTACAGCCACGTACTGCTCCAACACCATGGGTTCACTGCTGTCCAGGCCTGGCACCGAGGGGAAGAAACACGCTGTGAGCCATCTGCCTGCTGCCCCACTGCCCCTCATGCCCCTGCGGCCCCTGTACGCTGCCATCCACGCCTACACCCACACCCCCCTGCAGCCTAGCACATCGGAAGCCCCTGCTCTCGGCGCATGTTCTGCAGCGACTGGCCATATAGATTGAGCTTTCCCCCGAGCCAAGGCCGGAGCATTGGAAGAGAAAAAAAGTTGAAAAAGGAAAGAAAACGGGGGAGCTCCTTCAAGGAGGAGACTGCTGCGGAGGCTTGCGTTGGCATCGGGGCTCCATAGTGCAAATTCAAGCAAGTGGAAAAAAAGAAAAGAAAAGGAGGAATGGAAGAAGAGAGAGAGAGAGAGAGAGAGCGAAAAAAAAATCAGAAATGGGGAAAGAGAGGCAAAGCTGCTAACAGTCTGGGATGTGATTCTGGAGTGGAAGGCTGGAGGAGTTTTTCTGGTGGAAAATAAACAGACGAGAGCAAGCGAGGCCTCTCTCTCTTTCTCTCTCTCTCTCCTCCCATTCAACGGTTAGGCAGCAGTTGGGGGGACGGTGGGGGGGGGGTGTGCTGACAAACGCCAATCGGAGCAGTCTACTCTCCAAGCCTTAAATAGAAACATATGAGTGGACTCAGAGAGAAGTAAAGAGCAAGAGAGAAACAGAGAGAGAGAGAGAGAGAGAGAGAGAGAGAGAGAGAGGGAGTCTGTTTATGTGAAACACGAGAGGGAAGAACTTTAGCTCAAGCTCGATTGCTCTTTTGCTTCTCTCTATCCCTTCTTCTTTTTCTTCTTACTTTCTTTATTTCCTTCTCTCTTGCCTTTTACTTTGTGCAAAAAAAAAATATTATTAGACTTGCATTTGTTACGAGCTCACCTGGAGAATTAGTGTAAAACACGATCCAGAGCCTCAAGTCAGATTTTGTCCGACAATAAATTGGAAAATCACTCTAACAGTTTTGCTAAGTCTACAACCTAACTCGAAAAAATGTTAAACACCCTCAAATGCGGTCAAACCGTTTTTAACACACATTTTGTACAGTTTGTGGCAGGTTCCAGGTACTGTATGTGTTAAAGCTCTTCTTCACCTCTCTTTCTTCTATTTCGGTCTCTCTTCGCTTCTCTGCATTTGTGTTTGTCGAGGTGAACGACGAGCATATGGAATACAAACTTGCACGCTCCAGTGGAAAGTGATCCCAGATCAGTCATAAATAAGCAGTGACTAAGGAAAATGACATGCAGGATGGAAAGCATGCACAAGATGCCCTAGATACTAAGCGGACATACCATAATATGCCATGCTAATATGCTAGTGTTTACACACAAATAGCTGTACAAAACTAGCCTATAAAAGTAATAGTTAACACAACATATTTGCAGAGGCTCACATGCTACACAAACTTTCACATAGAAAAATTCCAGATGAAGCATTCCTGACCCCCCCAACTTAATGCCACTTTCTCAGCTGTCTCATCATGCGACTTTTCTGCAGAGAACTAGAGGTTAATGTTATGCTCCATGTTATATGTAATCATGGTATGTGGTTTTGAACTGGATTCAGGGATTCACATGACAGCAGTTGAATCTGATTTCCTCATGGACGCTCGTGGGTGGTTTATCGCTGCAGGTCTTGCTGCATATTGTTGACTATATCAAACATTTGCTCCCAAGCCTGGATGGGATGGGCCTTTTAGAGGCTATTGCAGATTGCCAGGCAGTAATAGGAAAATCATCTAGTGTGCATTAATGTAGATGTGATGGGTTTCACTGCAAAAAGCAATAAAAGCCTTTTTTTTTTCAGACTTTAATCAGTGTTGCAGATTATATTCAGAGCTTTGAACTCAGGCATTACATAGCAAAACACGATACGGTCAGAAAAAGGCAATCACATCACTTCTTTCTGTCATGCCTTGTATGATCTAAATGTGTTCGATGCTTTTTGGGCAACAAAAGAATGTGTACAGTCTGCTGACTGTCACTGTAGTTTCCTCTGCAGTCATGGACTACTATAATAAGGCACTGCTGTCAGCTACTGATGGGAAACAGAGACTATTGAAGTCGAAGGCTCTGCTGATGAAGAATATACTGTATTGGAGCTGCATTAACTTTTATTTAATGTTTTTAAATGTTCCCCATAATCTTTAACAATTGTAATTGAAAAGGTTTTGTGTACAACAAAACTCAAACCCATGTTGTTTTAACTTGCTACCAGTTTGAATAAGTTTGCTACATTTCTATTTAAATTAATTTATTCATCTTCTATACTGCGTATGCTGTTTTCAGTTTCTTTGGGGCGGGGGGGGGGGGGGGGGGGGTGGGTGCTGGAGCCTATCCCAGGAGACTTTGGCACGACGCGGGGTGCCAATCCATCGCAGTCAACCAACATATTATTAATAATGAATTGCAAGTTTACCTTACCACAAATGCAAGTGTAAGCTGATTTATCAAATTTGACAGAATTGTGAAAGGTGGATTTATAGCATTTTATAAAATAACAAAGAATCAATAAAAAAAAATCAGTTTGTTACACTTTTTGCATCATTTTCTCAAAACGTCCGAAATAGATTTATCTTATTTTCCAGTGAAACCCATGTGTACTTTTCGCTATTGTCTATATACTACATTATGTGTTTAGCTCACAAAAACACTTTCACGTCGAACAGATGGTGATTTGCTCTTTAATGAAAATACATCAGGGTCATTTTTTTCAGCAGTCATCTAGAATAAGCCTGCTGGCACACTGGTTTTCACTTTCACAAGCACAGTAGGTTTACCCCAAAAAATCTGTCCATTTCCTAGAACAGACAGGGGAGTGCTGTAGCGCATTTGAATAAAGTATTTAATTAGAATAGTTTTACACACTAATACGGTGTCTAATAACTAAACTAAACAGGATAATTGAGTTACCAGCAAAGAACTCAGACCTGTCTGAAAGCACCCTGCGTTTCTGAGTGTAAAGAGAAAATTAGATTTCTGTGTTTTATGTCTTTTGAAGAAATCAAATCAACTAAGGCCAATTTGCAGTGCATACGCAACGTTCTGGCAAAAGCTCATACGGTTTGCACCTCCAATTCATGAAAAAGTTCAGCTACTTGCATTTGCATCTGATGAAAAACATAATCTTTTGCAAAACATTTCCTTAAGCATTATATTGCTGCTTCAGCTTTAATTCATTTTATTTCTAAAACAAGGCAACACCACAAGGTTTCCTGCTTTGCCCCAAATAGACCGGTTGTGCATGAGGAACCAGAAGAAGATGTTCTCCAGATGGTTCCAGCCTCGCTGAACTCTATTTATTTCCAGGGGATGAAACGCAATATTGGCTGAAGTGTTTAATTGCACACCATCGGTCCAAAAAACTCATGATAATTGCATTCTGGTGAGGGATGCAAAAAAGGCCAGATACGAGACAGCAATTTTTAGATATGGCTTCACTGTGCAGGTTGATTATAAAATTAAGTCGTTGATGTCTTTCAGGTCTCAGTGCTTTAACAGATGCCTAACATCATCAAGCTACTCTACGAAATTGCTAAATCCTTAAAATGTGATGGACAGAAATAGGATGTGCCAAAAATGTACATTACATTCATGCTTTATAATGTTAAGTATACAAAAAAAAAAAGAAGAGCAGGACCAATGCACAGTGAAAAAAGAAAAGAAACAGCTACCTGAGGCCTCAGACTTGGTGGGACTGTCCTGTAGGCCATACATCCAAACTTGCCAGAGGAGAGCAGAAGAGGAAAAGGAAAAACAGTTAAGAGTAAAGCAGCAGCAAAAGAGCAGAATGTAATCAATCACTATAAGAACGCATGCAATAATTCATTTCAAAACTCACACACGTTAACACAATCTGCGCGCTCTTTCATTTACAGCAAGTGGATGTGATGAAGCAGGAATTGGTAAACATGACCTGCTGTTGCTCGGCCCTGGCTCTACCGCCAGGAATTCTGTGTATATTTATCCAGTGAATGCAATTAAATACCACACCCTACGGTATCTGAATGCCATTAACATTTTGAGCTTTGCTTCTAAGAATTGATCCTGGCTTGTTCTGGGCTGAATTTAAATGTTTTACCTATTCATCGTTCACCCATCAATGTGGTATGCATAGGTAAAGATGCTTTAATTTGATCCCTCTAGACGGGTTTGTCTTATGATTCTTCGACAATTATGGTGGTGTAGTGGTTAGCATTGTCGCCTAGTACCTCTAGGTACCGGGTTTGAATCCCGCTTTGGGTATGTGTGCAGGAAAGTTTAAATGTTTGGCTCCAGACCCCCCACGACACTGATCACAGGATAAAGCGTTATAGACGATGAGTGAGTGAGTCAGTGAGTGAGTAACTGCTTCATTCTAGACAGGGTCAGAGCGGGTCCTGAGCAAATCCTGGGAGTCGGACGACCATACATTCTAGATCACTTAATCACAATAGCTGCTGTTGAGCAAGGTTTAGAACGTGACCTAATAATCAGGTGCTTCATCACTTTTGTTTCATTAAAACCTTCCCATTCAGATGATGTTAAACATGATTGGCTCATTGGCATGAAGTTTAGCGTTGCTACGTTTTTGCAAACTATATCTGCTTTTATTGCCTAGCTATAATATTTTACCCCCTAATTTATTAAGAGTTCACTCCCTATGTCCTTCACCACATTTTCTACCTCTTTCAAAAATACGTCTAATCCTTGAATCACATAACTTAGCTGCTCACATTCTTAAACTGCAACACAGCAGATCAGTAATCTTGGCCAAGTCAAATAATCAAGGACACTAAGCTGTTCATTATTTAACATAATCCCAAACGTTTCACCTGAGAGATAACTGGACATTCATTTTCCAGAAGATGTCTTCAAGCTGATCTGTTTCAACTTTCTCATTTTATAGTAGTGGCTAAAAGCATCAACAAAGCATATGTCCAGTAATTTACGAGTAGTTTTCTTTCTGCACAAAACAGGTGATTTCACTTATTTGCTCCAGCCTATCTGGATGCAAGAGATGAAGAGTTGTGAAACCGGCTATGTGACAGGGGTATTCAGCTTCTGGAGCAATGGCCTGGGTCATCTCCAGACCTAAACCCGATTGCAGTCTGTTGGACAATTGTGAAGAAAGCAGTAGCATTTAAGAAACCGTCTTCTGTACCCGATCTTCAGGAGGCGATCAAGCAGGCATGGACTGAGCAAACGATGAGATTTGCTATGAGAAAACGATGGTATTTTGTTTCGACCTAAATCCTTATTTATTTCACCAAATAAATGCAAAGTAACAAAAAAAGTTTTTTTCACTAGACAAATATTACCTTATGCATAGAGGGTTACATTTTGCCTTTATACAACTTAGCAATCCATAATGTGGGAAATTTTGCCAAATGCACAAAAATAGTGATGGTAAGTTTGAATCATTTTAGTGATTCGGTTCTTTCAATCTTGTTCATCAAAATGAACAAATCTTTTTCTTAGTCATTTAGTTAATTTCGTTCTTTATGATCAGAGATCAAATAAAATGTTACATTTTCAATAAACAGACCCCCAACACGTCTACATACAAACATTTTGACTATGGTTCCATTAAGGAAAATATTACAATATTATAATAAACAGAATGAGTTTACTCTCATATCTTCTAGTCTGAGTCGTTTGTTCTTTTGAATCTATTGCACTACCATAGTGTCTATTGGAGTCACGTGACAAAGGAACGAAATGTTATCTGTTTCCTGTACATAACCTATGAGGGTTTTGAGATGCTTTGCGCCCAGTAAAAAAAGAAAGAATCACTCTACGAGACTACTCATTCTTCTGCGTTACATTAAAGATTTGTTCAAAAAGAACTACACAAAAATAGCTATGGCATATACAGTATATAAAGTCCCTGTCCTGACCAACAGCTGACTGAAATTACTTCTCCAACTCCAATTTCTCCCTCTAACATACAGTACATGTACAGTACGCACTAATTCCTTTCAGGTTTTGTCCCCGAGGCGAACAATCTCCAGTGTTTTTCTTTCACGTTGACCCTCAGTGACCACATGACGTGTTCATTAGAGCAACATTCCGTCGAAAAGGGAAGGCGCTTCTGATTAGCTGTCATTCCGAGTTTTACACTTATCCCCAAAGTCCATGTACACAATAGCTCCATTATAAAAAAGGAGAAAAACAAAGGCGGTAAGCAGTGTGCCTGAAAAACACCACCCCATATGGCTTCATTCAGTTATTGGCCTGTGTCTTTGAAACATTTCATCATTTCAAGATGACGATTCAAAACATAACTGTCTGTATTAGAGCGGTCGATCAGGACACAAGCGAGAGGTAATGAACATGACTGGTGAACTCAGTGAGCAACCACGTGAACAGGAGTCTTTAATGGATTTATTCAATCAGCCAAGTATTTCTACGAAGCTCAGTGCATAAATTTACATACTAGATACACTGCCTCGACCAAAAAGAAAGGCCACACTAAAACAGTATTTCATTGGACTGTACAGTATTTTGCTTTCTTTACAGCGTATAGTCGCCGCGGCATCATTTAGATGAGCTTATGCAATGTCCCTTCTGTCCAGAGTCACATCAATTTCTCTTCAAGATTTTCTATTGATTATGGGAGAGTATAACCACCGCGTAGTCGTCCACATCACATTCCGAAGATTCTCAATGGAGTTAAGGTCTGAACTCCATGTGTGAAAATGATGTCTCATGCTCTCTGAACCACTCTTTCACAACGTGAACCAGATGAATCCTTGTCATATTTATCTGCAGCTCTTCTTACCCTGAAGCGCACATTACTCTGGAACAGTAAATAAACTTACCAGATCACATGACTTTTTTTCCATTGTTCCACATGTCCATTCTTTATGCTAGCAAACTTAAGCCTTACACAACTGTTTAGTCCCAATCCTTTTGCATTGTACACGTGGAAATGCTCTTACTTTCACTGTTAAACATAGCTGAGTTCGACTTTTGATCTTTTTATTATGGTTAGATTTTGTGATCTCCGTCGTTCACAAAACAATTTCTGACCTTCGAGGAGGGGTCACCACTATCCTTCCGAGTTTTAATAATATGTTGAACATTTCTTAACTCTGTTTTAGTAGCTTCAGCAATCTCCTTAGTTGTTTTCTTTTCTTGATGCAGGCTGGACCTTAATTGGACCTTTCCGAAACAGAGTAACATCTTTGACATGACCTCAGGATATGTATTCCGGCGCGGTTGTTTAAGAAATGAGAAGCTACTCACTGCATTAGTTAGGGTTAAATAACTTGTTGCCAGCTGAACCATATTAATCAATTAATTACTGCAGTAATAATCTAGTGGGAGCTTCTTTTTTTTTTCTTTGGCTGGGGAGTATACTGTATAAGCCATGAGGTTCAGTTAATGTTTACCTTAACAATCAAAATGTCAAGATAAATGTCATCTCAATTAATTTGATAGTTGCATGGATTTTGTTCTCACAATGGATAATTAGAATTTTTTTTTTTAGAAACTGTGAATTTCATGCTAAACCTTGTAATGAAAAGTCTTGTCATGATGAACAGAATGAGCACACACATACCAAATATTAGTACAGATGAGCCAGAAAACCAAACACTGGGACGGTTAAAAACACTTGCAGAGGAAGCAAAAAGCAATCAGGCTGTTTGGCATCTGTTCTCAGTATAAAAAGAGTTTTGGATTTTTTTTTTCTCCCTCATCATGTGAGCTACTCCGTCCTAAGCATTTCCTCCTTCTAGAGAATGCATTTTTTTTTATCACATCATTTAATTGCCTTTTGGTTTATTTAACCCTATATCAGAAAACTCTCCAAAGTTTCTCAGATGTGCCGTTTCTTTTTTAAAATAAGAATAAAGAAACATTTGAATTAAAATTACTCTGTAGAGAACGACCCCTTGCTCTATCGTTCATTAACAGTTCCACACTAAGCACTAAGTTACAAAACTATTACTCATGTTTTCTTATGCTTGTCTAACAGATAATTTGGAAACATTACTCACGTTTGGACGAATCGTCATTTGTGGATCTGATTAAACTTAGTCTGTTTTGTATTCCTAGATCCATATTAATTATAGAATTTTATATATAAAACACATTAAAAACTACATTCTTTATATTCTGGATTGACTTTTTTTCCCAGCCTAGAAATAATCTCTGCCTTTACTGAGAGTTCCTCAGCTCTGCCTTTACTTAGTCGTCTATCAACGAGGCATACAAAAGACTCAAAGCAAAAGTTTCCACACCCCATATTTCAAAAACACAAAACCAACAAACCAGTTCATGGAGTTTTAGGCTTGTTTTTCTAGATTCTGTTATATCAAGTAACAAAGATGACTATGAATTTTATCAGTAGAGTATTTATAAAAATCATCTGAAGAATGTCTCTGAATGTGATATGCATGTACAGTATGCAGACAGTTTTTTGTCTCTAAGGACTTTTCACGTCTCCCGCTGTTGGTCTTTGGATTTCTGGATGATGTCTTCAGCTTTTTCACTTATTTTCCTTCCACTCTTTGGTTGCGTTTTTTTTGTTGTTGTTGTTGTACATTTTCTTACATTCCTGACTGATGGTTCGCACTGCTATGGTATGTCTAAACATTTATCTATTTATGTCCTCTTCCAGCTTTCTAAAAGGTCAACATTTTCTGGTTTACATCTTGTGGTAGCTTTTTTCTTGATTCCACTGACCCTTAACGTATGGCAAACTTCTCAAGAACTTGTTTCAACTTTTAATGCTTAAAATACTTATTTTTACGGGTTTCGACATCGCGGTGAAACTCATTTAAATTAATTAAATCTAGTTTTTCTTGGAATTAAGTGCAATATTAAATAAACATAAAATTCAGTTTTTATATAAAAAAAAACTCATACACTTTCCACCGAAAACTACTTTTGCACACTTTTGTAGCTTAAATAGACGGAGGGAAGCTTTGGATGTTCAGTGCTTTCATTGCAGTTGCGATTTTCTTCACAGGTATCAGGTAAAAAAAAACTGTTTCTTTGAACATAATAACCCAAATACTCTGACCTTTGGAATTTCAATGCTGTAACTAACAGATTCTAATCCACTGGCTTTAAAAAAAAAATACAAATTTAACTTTGACCACCGTGCTTGACACCATACTCGAACAGGCCGGTAAAGGGAGTAGAATTTTTTGCAAAAAGCGCACTGCATGCTAAATGCAAATTCGTAGTAAAACCACATTTATGACTGTTCCTCTCAATGAAAACAAGCATGCACGCACACCCTCTTACCCTGCTGTCCTGTAAAACTCTAAAGCCTACACCCCACCCCAATTCTCCATCTGTCCAATACTCCTACAATGCCCCCCCCCTCTCTCTTCCTTATCAGTATCATTGCCCCTCCTCCTTGCCCCCCCACCTTTAAGACTTGTGTAAACAGTATTGGCCATTCCTACGTCACACTGAAACTTTATCCCTGATGCCACGTAAGCAGGGGTCCGTCTGACTGACTAACATTCCCCCCAAACCCACACACATCTGGTTCTCACATGGGTCAATCCAAAAAAAAAAAAAAACATTGTGCAGCAAGAGAAGGGCGTCTGTATAGAAAACACAAACACAAACCATTCTCTGGTGAGAAATCTTGTTATACACACACATTATTATCCAATTCGACAGTCATTCACCAGAGCCAGAGCCCAAATACGTGGCATGACATCAGTGTGATTAGGGTCTTGTTTTGAATCTCAGAGATATTACATTTACATTTGCAGTACGTACACAATTGACTCTGAAATAATTATTCAATGCTCCATAATTTTTTTTTTTTTTTTGTCTATTTTTGCATTAATGTCTGAATAACTGTAACATCGTAACCCCTTTGAAATCTTTACATGATTCTAACAGTTACATCGTCAAAACTTCCTGAAAATCACGTAGAGCAGGCAGGTCTTTCTATTCAGTTTATTAATTTTTTTTTAATGACGTCATCTCTTAAACTATTATTTGTTTGAATGTTATTCAAACTGCACATTTTTGTCCTCGAGCTATCATTTCCTCATTTGCCCTTACTAAGAAACTAAGAAAAAAACACCCGGTTACAAAAAAAACAACAACAAAAAAACCTATTAAGAGCAGAAATATATAATTTTTTATGATAAATATAGAAAATTTGGGCTAAATGATGCATTCAATCATACTGTACAACTGAGCCTAGAACAGATCATTGAAGCAATTTTAAAAAAACAATAAACCTTAAAATCGACCTACACTTACGAGGTTTTCATTGTTTAAACCAAATTCTAAAAATCCGGATGACTGCCACGGTGAACAATAGACAAAAGAGCTATTTAATTCTGCATACAGGTACACAGTTTGGACAATAAGGCCACATGGAGACAGTAAAAGTTTTGTGTCTACAGGGGATTTGGAGACAGTAAAGGTTTGGTTTACCCAAGAGGAAAAGTTAAATGCTGTGTCATTACTTTTCACTGAGACACACACACGGAACAAATGCCTTTATTTTGTAGCTATGGAGCTAAACACACCACCACAAGTTGACAATTGTTGGTAAAGCACAGTGTTAAACTTAGCAGAACCCCCACTGAGTGGCTATAATGTGCCTGCTGTGTCTCAAAGATCCTTGACGGGTAGCAGTTTGTTAAAAATTCATCACTTTACCTTTTTTTTTTTTAGTGTTGTGTATCTCTGTGGGGAAAAAAATTCCTGACATTTAGAAAAAATTGATCTTTTGTTTGTGATATGTGATTTGGAAGTCACATTGCTAATCAGTTTCTATGGTGGCAGGGCTTCAATTACTTGACTGATTGCATGGAATCTAATGAAATGAGTCACATGGAAGAGGTACTGTACTGTAAAGGCATGTTCAGGACAACATTGTGAGAACGTGAGTCATTCATTGTCATTCAAGAAGGAATTTTTACTGATGACTGAAAAACCTGACCATTAGGGTTGCAAAAACCGTGTATATATATATATATATATATATATATATATATATATATGTATATATATCTTTCTTAACCGGTCAATAATCAATTTGTCCCTAATTATTAATGGTAACTTTTTTCCTAGCACCACAACCCCAACAAATTAGTTATGATAGACAAATTAATGAGCCCAAACAGTTTAAGGAACCAAATGATCATTTTTAAAAAGAAAGGAGAACAGTAATAAAGGTGTAACAGACTATAGTTTAACCCACAAGTGAAACACAGATTCCCAAGTTTAACAATCATAGTGCGAAATACAGTCCTAATGCCGCTGTATGCCATTATAACCTGACCTTCAATACTGAGCTTTGCTAAATGCACACGGATTATATTTTTTGATCACTCAAACTCTCACGTTCTACATTCCCGTGCTCTGTTCTCATAGGGTTGCCAGAACACAAAAAAAGAAATCAAGAAATGATGAAATCCTTCCCAAATATTAACATCACTTCTAGAACTCATGCTGTAGATCAACTATTTATGAACAAACATTATCTCAATAAAATGATCCCAATTTTGATTATCAAACTAAAACATATTTTCCAGCCAAAGTTAATGAAAGTAGCCCAGTTATTGGAAAACCGCCCAATCTGGCAACATTGCCAGGTCAATTTTGCACAGCCTGACAAGGTAAACTTGGATCGACTGTCCCTTTTATCCAGAATGTCAATACTTTCTTCCTTTAAAAGTACTGGTATTGTCTTTCTGTAGTCAATCAAAATTGAGGTCTATAAAAATACAAAGTCCAAACCTTCGCTTAAAATGCAAGAGCTCCCACTAAGTTAAGTTAATCGACACTGTATGTGTGCTATGTACCAACGTTATTCTACAAGTGTTATCATTTAATACAATTTTAAAAAGCCTGAACTAAGTGTTCACATACACTCTTCTACTGTATATCCATGCATCCACCTACGTAGGAACCTCTGTAGTCCAACTAGGGACCATGGAGGCCAATGGTGACCATTGTATTTATTCCCATTTTTACAACCGTGGTACGACACACTACTATTTAACATGACACAAACTGGTTAGTGTGTGGACTCTATTTACTAGAAAAAGGTGGCACCAAAAATGACCACCCCATATGCTTCTTGTGAGGCGAATGAGACAGCGAGCCTATCCTAAAGTCAGAGCTGATAAACCACAGGAGTCTCCTGTGAATACTTAATCACATTGACTCATCTAAGTAGTTGATCCCACAACCCCTACTGTATTTCCCAGAAGTGCCTCACAAATGTACATTCTAGATTTCTAGAGTCTGATTTCTAAGTCTGATTCTGATTCATGGATTCTAACTCTCACATCCAGGAGTATATGTATAAGAAAATCGATTATCTAAAAAGATATATTTTATGAACAGATATGTATGTACTGTATAACAATCTATACTGTATAAAAAGAAAAACAAATAGAGAAAGAGAGAGGACGACAGAAAGAGATAGTCTATATTTTTATGTCAATAAGGGGTGTTCAAGTCAAACCAGGACTTGATGAAACAAACCAGTCATGAAATTTCTCATGAATGCACCGATTGTCATTCACAGAAGTCTAGCTGATGAGACTCTTAGCCGTAGTAAAACATTTGAAAGGTACAAAGATTTAAAAGAACGCTGGAATTACTGGTGAAATCCTTGAAAATTGACTGATAACTTGTTACCAACTTGTTTGGCCTATTAAAGGAGTTCCTGGGAAGCCAGCGTTTCAGATGTGAAGCAAGCAGTCCGATCATGGCCCGGGTGTACTGAGAAAACTTTCCGCCTTACAAGCACCAGTGAATAGCTGGGCTGAGTGCATTGGTGTATATAGAGAAATAAAGATAAAGACTTTATTCTCACTATTTTGATATTCTGCACAGTAAAAAAATCCTGGTTTGACTTGAACTTCTGTCTCTATATCTGTCTCTACTATTTTATTAATGTTTGTGCTTGTTTATTCCATAAAGGGCACATTTTTTACTCTGCCAGTATTCAAGTTGGTTTTAACAGAGGAAGTTTGGACATATAATTAAATATCATTTGTAAGGAATTTAACTGAGCAATTTGGAGAGGATAAAGTATGTGCGTAATTTGCCCAAATTGCCACACATAGTCTGGACTGTCTGGCTGTGCATGGTAGTGTTACATGACTGCCATGCTTAACCAGACAGTCTAGACTAAGTCCTGTATGCATGGCACATCCTATACATACAGTACCAGTCAAAAGTTTGGACTCGCCATCAAACATGTGGACACAAATTTGGATTTATTTTTTACAATCTGGATTTCTTTCAAACCTATGAAATGACACATGTGGCATTATATAATTGAGTAACAACAACAATACAGTAACAGGCTGTTGTTATTATAAGCCACAAAGATCAGCTGTTCTGGAATAGTTCTTCCAAGAACAGTATTGACAAGTCCATTTGCAAAACCCATCAAGCACCATAATAAAACTGGCTCTTATGAAGACCATCCCAGGAAAACAAGACCAAAACTGACCTCTGCTGCAGAGGAGAAGCTCATTAAGAGTTAATCACCAATTAACAGATTAGAATTAATGAACGTTATAAAGGCTTTACAGAGCATAAGTAGCAGATACATCTAATATCAACTGTTCAAATCAGATTATTGCATACTTTGGATATCTTCTGCATTATTTTACAATGTACAGTAGAAAGAAGGACGAAAGACCATGGAATTAGAAGGTGTGTCCAATGTAAAAATAACCCAAATTCAAGTATTCATTCAGCTAGGATGTGATGTTTAAAACAAAACATTCACAAAGCTTTTACAGACGTGAAATCCTATGTTACAGTTGGCCCAAAAACAAAACGAAAGTACATTAAAAAAAAAAATTTCTTACCACTACATCATTTTTTTTCTTACAACCTTCCATGTTATGGTATACCTGAATTTCTTGGTACAAAATAAAAAAACAGACTCGATATAACCCAGAATGCCAGATGCTGCCCTGATAGTCCTATCCTTGGATTAACAATGTCGAATCAGAACTCCTGCTATTCCCAGAGCATGGAGCCACCTGTTCAAGGAGACGCAACACTTTTCCAATCCTAAAGATAATCCATAATATGCAATTATAGTCAGTTTGAGAGACTTGGAAAGCACACTTGTAACTACAGTAAAAGGTTTTGTCCTTTTGGCTCCCATTTCGAGATCATTTCACTAAAACAGATGGTCTTAAAATGCCTGATTAGTTAATGCATACTTGGAAGGGCTTGAAGCCAGTTAAACACACAAACACACACACACACACACACACAAACACATGTGACATCAACTTCTGCACATTATATTGGCAAAAAAAAAACTGTTAACCTACACCAATATCTCATGGCAAAGCAATCCTTCGTTCGAGTCCAACACACTCGAACCACAGTCTGACCCGTCCAAATTTCATGTTCATATTTTAATGTAAAAAAAAGAAAACAAAAAAAACACAACCACACATATTTTTCCGCTGATGGTACTTGCAACTTAATACCCCGATGAGCTCATCCTGAGTTTTCTGAAAAACAATGGGAGATGTGGATTCATCGGCATCCACATCTAACAATAATTAATTCTGTGTTTGTTTTGAAATCGCCACCAGCTAAATGACATTTTCCAGCTGTTTACTGGGGTTCCTCATGGCAACCCTGTCAAGGGGGGCAATTATTATGGAAAACAAACCGCCTTGTGTTTAAAACAACATGGGCCCAAATTAATTCATCTACTGTACAGTATACAGTATGTAAAAATGGACTTCAGTATGGTTCAGACATTTTACGTCAGGTCATTAGTAACTGTGGTGCGAGTAAAAAATGGATGCCACACTTGTGATTTGCTCGAAAGAAGAGCAGCGTGCAGTGATTCTTTTTCTTTGGGTGTACCTGGTGCCGAAACAACTTACGGAAGAGCATAAACAGAAGAGTGTGGGTATCTGAAAATGCTTTACTACACTCTAAGACAGGTGAAGGTTTCTTAAAGACAATCCTTACTGGTGACGAGACGTGGATTCATCACTACAAGCCTGAGAGTAAAGTGCAGAGTCTGGAATGGGAACATCATCAATCGGCGTCAGAGAAAAAGTTCAAAAGTCATTAAAACCATCAGCTGTAAAATTTATCAACGCTTACGGTTTTCCGGGATTCTCAAGCACCAGTAACATTATCAGGAAAAAGGTTTAACAATAAACAATGCTCGTTATAGTGAGACGCTTATTGACGAGTTGAAGCCTAAACGTCGGAGGACTGATATCCGAGAGCGTTGTGAACGCCCGCACACTTCTGTCCACATTGTCCACACTCAAAAGCAAAAAATTTGTTTTGAGGTGTTAAAGCATCTTCCCTATAGTCCTAATATTACTTCATCAGACTTTTACCTGTTTGGGTCTCTGAAAGCAGCCCTATGAGGATGAAGATTCACTTCTGATGAAGAAGTGAAGACAGCGGTGCATTGGTGGCTCGAAGCTCAGCTTAAAACATATTTTAACAAAAGCGAGTGGACAAAGTTTATTGAAAAGTAATGAGATTACAGTATTTTAAAAAAGTGATGCATTTATCTTTTCTAACAGTTAATCAAAATAAAGTCTACAATCAGAGTGCGGATAATTTTTGACTCACCCTTGTATTTAAATAATACATTGATATTTGTTTGTATTCCTAAAGGGAATATCGGAAATAAACTTTTTTTTAAATGCAGAATATTATGCAAAACTGCTTGACGTGTAAATATTTATTACAAGGGGGAAAAAAGTCATAGGGAATTATTTGGAAAAGCCCAATAGTTCCACATTTCAGATGGTGTATTAGGCTTCATGCTAAAGTATTACGCAGATATTTCATATTAGTTTGTATGCTTTTGCTAGGAGCTTTATCACAATATATATATATATATATATATATATATATATATATATATATACATCTTCCTTGCGGAGATACTGAAGGAAGAACAACCATTATATCCATACTGGTGTGGTCTATAATGGATACTAATGACTGCTGCTTCCTGTGTGTATATGCTTTGTCCAGTTGGACGACTGTGCATATGGTGAGCTTTAAAATCTGAATTTAGTTGCACTTTCACATGTATAGCCTGAAAACTAAATACATGCACATAGGCACTAAATACAAGCTCACACCCACACTGAATAAGAATGAACACTGAACCATTCTCATACAGTACATCTGGTCAGAGTCATTTTACAGAAAACCAGGCTGTAAACACATAAATCAGAATGATATCTGGGACATTAAGATCACTTTATAAACATCAATAAGGAAATACCACCAAGAATGACAAAGTAACAGCACATCATTCTTTACATGGCCTTTCTTGGAAATCTAGCCCGACTGCATATGACATGGCTGAATCCTTTTTGGATAACACTTCAAGCCTGAACTACCTCACTGATAGGGAGTATCCTAAATCATCTGAGTCACTGTGGCCTCAATTATCAGCAAAAGACTGATGTCGAACTGTTATCTTCTCTTTATCCCCGGGTTACACTTAAACCCCACCCTTTAGTCTGGAGCAGACGAGGTTTAAAATAAAAAAAATGATGGAAAGATAAAACTACAACCTAATCTTATTTATTACCGTACATGCATCATGCACATCATATATATATATATTTATTTATTTATTTTTTTTTAACATGTGGTGCAATTAAAGGTACAGTACAGTCAGTGATTTATGCAGACTAGCTGAAAGCCACGCCCCAAATCCTAAACATAACAACTAAACATAAGTGCTTTATATTATAAAAGGCAGCATGACTGACAGATGCGTAGAGCTGCCCAGTCGCCAATTTAATTAAACACTGGAGGTCTATAAGACATGGTAATATATATATTTTTTGGGATAAACAGCATAGAATCCATTTTTACTCTTAGTAGGAATGTTCATTCCTCAACATACTGTAAGGCCTAAAACACAACAGGTTATTGGCATTATTTTCCAATAACAGCATGTTCTCAAGTGTTTTATTCCTCTTATAGCACAGCAATGTCAACCCTAACAGCTGTTCTCAAGCACCCATATCAAAACCTGTATATTGCCATGTCGGAAAAAAGACCAATTTTTAAATGACCTTTTTTTCAACGTTATTTGGTCTTTACTACCAGCACATCAAGTACTGCTTTTTACTTTATTTTTCCAGCCCACAAAACCAACAAAGCTCAAATCTGTTGTATCCAATCCCCATGTTTTCATTTCCCAAGATCCTAATTATCTAGGTTCAAAAGTGTCGGGAGATATAATATAATTAATTACTGTACACTGACTGGACAAAAAAAAAAGATGCTGTTTCAGAAGGATCAACTTGTTGGGTTGCATTAAGCAAAGAAAACAACTACGGAGATTTCAAAGTACTGGAACTGGGTTAAGAACTGCTGAACACGATATTAAACCTGGAAGGGTTGTGCTGAACTTTGTGAAAGAAATGTGGTGGGGGAAAAAAATAATTAAAGATCACCTAAACACTTATTGAAGCTGCATCAAGGAAAATTGATAATATAAATCACAGCTATATTTAATAGTGAAATAAAGAATATTTCCACGCACAATGCATAGAATATAGCATATAGGCTTCAGTTTGCTGAGGAGCATAAAGATTAGACTTTGGAGCGATGTTAAAAGGTCATGTGGTCTGATGAGTCCAGATTGATGGGCGTGTTGGGGTAGGAAGGGAAGTACATAAAGCGAAGCCTTCATCATGTCCACAGTACAAGCCTCTGGAGACAGTGCTGTGATCTGGGGTTTGCTTTGCTCAGGTCTAGACTTAGCAACATTATGCGGCAATAAAATGAAGTCAGATGATGACCTGTGATGCATCACATCTCTGGAGTGTTTCTTCCTTAATACCACGGCGTATCAATATCACAGGACTCAAATAGTGAAGGAGCGGTTCCTAGCCATCACATTTTGGGCTGTTGATGCTACTCAAGCAGGCAACAAATACCATGTACAGTATGCTTTCTGCAACTGTAATCAAAAGGGGCAAACAAATACCTTCCAAAAATTTTTTTTACTTAAATGCATATAAATATCTTTCCCTTCAGTGTTTGTTGCACCTCAACATATGAAGAAGTATATGCAAAAAAAAAAAATCGACATTTTTTTCACACCTAGAAATAAAGGTGTTTTCTTTTCTTTTTTAAACAAAAGCTTCTATAGCTGTGCAGCACGAAGTAATTTCATATTTCCTCATCACACCTCGTCTAGACGTAGCCTAGACACTGTGCTGCATTTTAAGCCGACAAAAAACTGCAAGTCATTCAGTGGGCAAGCATGCAGGGAATGTGAAAGATGATGAGCATGAAATGATGTTAGTGCACAGCGCTACATACTGCCGGTCAGTGCAACAGGTTTAAAGATGATTGTGTAATATTCTCTCTCTCTCTCTCTTACCTGATTTGCGCTTGGTGCCATAGTCCCTGAAAAAGAAGAAACAGCAGAGAGACATGATTAGAGCTCTGGCAGTATATCCTCCAGCTGCTGCTGAGGTCCTTGTTGACAACATACGCGCGTTCACACACTCATGCGTGAGCGAGAATGCGATGTGCGGTGCGCTGAGGAGCGTGCATGTTTTTGATCTTGAGGGCTCGAGGACGAGCGGCTGATGCTACCACAGGCAGACAGCAGCTCATCATGTGACCCAAACAGAGCCACTCTCTGTCCCCCAATACCCTGTTTGCTCCCTCCCCTTCTCTCCATCTCATTGCTTTTCTCCAGAGGATAGAGGGAGGTTCTGCTGAACTGCTCAATAGATTAATGAATTGGATTCGACTCTTCAGCTGGTCAGGTACGAGCAGTTCATGTGTGTGTGTGTGTGTGTGTGTGTGTGTGCGTGCTTATGTGTTTAACACTGAAAACCTGTAAGATTTAGAAAAATAAGCAGACAACGGAAAAAAGAAAATTACAGAACAGAATCAGAAGATTAAATACAGTAATAACAAATGCGCATGAAAATGGGATACACTGAAATATTAAATAGAAGCATAACTGAAACCTGGTAAGAGTAATAACACATAGCATTCATCTAAAACCAAGAAAAATACCCAATTAATACGCACCTCCACAAGATTTGAAACCTACAGAGAATTAACTTCATTTAAAGGCCAGAATACAACAATTATTTAATGCATGATTCAGTATAACAAACACTTTTCAATTCTGTGTTTGTGGGCCATCTCAACTGATAGTCGTATACTCTTAAGTCACCATATACAGGCAAATTGATTGTATTTAAGACTAGTGCACTATGATCTTAAGACGATGCATTATACGATTAAGCTCTTGCCCTAACCCATTGGGTTTTGCTCTTAAGCCACTCCACTCTAAAGTCATACACTACACTATACGACTTATCTTTATAAGCCGTTAAAATATGCAGTTAATTCATTGCAATAAACACTCAAAGTTCTGCCCTATACCCTTATCCCTCTGCACAATAATCTAGTCCCATTCCACTATACTCTTACTGTATCTGATAGCAGTCCTATCCCATCCATCAAGGAACCTATCCTATTTTTTCCCATTTCATGACTGTGGTGGGACCTCCGGTCAACATTCACACGCTACAGGATACAAGGATTGCTTAATCTGCATATCTTTGGATGAAGAAAACCAGAGTACCTGGAGAGTACCTGGAGAGTACTGTAATGTACCTGCAAACTCCATGCACATAGACCGGAACGGAGCCCGGACCATGGAGGTGCAAGGCGACAGTGCTAACCACTAAGCCACCATGCCGCCCTATTGCTATCTCACCGCACTATATTTATCCCATCTATCAATTTAGGAACCTCTATAGTCCAACTATGGACTGAGAAGGCCAATGGTGACCATTGAATTTATTCCTATTTGTATGACCGGGGTAGGACCTCCGGTCAAAATTCACATGCACGTTCACACTACGGGCAATTTGGAAATGCCAATTAGCCAAATCTGCAAGTCTTTGGACTGTGGGAGGAAACCGGAGAACCAAACCACCAAGCATGAGGAGCAAGGCGACACTGCTAACCACTAAGCCACCGTGCCACCATATTCATCCAACTGCAATATAATCTAATTCCCTTGCACTATACCCTAATCCATTGCACTATACTCTCATCCCACTTCACTATAATCTAATCATATTCCACTTGTACTTTTATCCAGCCGCATTATACTCTTATCCCAGTGCTCTATAATCTAATTCCATTGCACTATACTCTAACCTAATCGCACCAGAGTATATTCTGCACATCACACTGCACTGTACTCTTATCCTACTATGCTATTCTCTTATCCCCTTGCATTGCATTTGACACACTGCACCATACTCTTATCCCATTGCACCATACTCTTATTTCACCAAACTATATGATTATCTCTAATTCTGCTGCACTATCCTCTTATCCCAATTCACTATACTTTTATCCCACTGCACTATACTCAACCCACTGCACTATAATCTTTTCCCTTCGCATTGTACTCAACACACAACACTATACGCTTATTCTCCTGCACTATACTCAAACCATTGGTTGTATTTGAACCACTCCACTTCACTCTTCACTGTACTCTTATCCTACTATGCTATTCTCTTATCCCCTTGCATTGCATTTGACACACTGCACCGTACTCTTATCCCATTGCACCATACTCAACCCACCACACTATACTGTACATTTAAGCCATTGCATTTAAATCAGGGAAGACATAATACCTCTAATGCCTCGTTCAGACTTTGTCGACCTTTTGTGCACCGATACAGTAAGTGTGGTAATATGGTAATGACGCCATGTCCGTCTGGACCCCGTTTCTCACACATTTCCTGGTATTTCGCCCTGTTTCTGTACATTTCCTCTAGCTTTGCCTATACTGAGGCACTGGGTTCTGGGTTACACGAACGCCAGCTGATTCTAAACTGATTCCAACCTGGATAGACCAAAAATGAGCAAGGTCTGAACCAGATCTGAGCAAGGCGGAAGTAAGTATCGGTCTCACTCCTCATGGCACTCATTTCTTCTCCCTCATCCTTTCTCCTACCATCTACGCCAGCACTCCTCTCTTAGCATTTCTATCCCTCCATCCATCCCGTTGCCACTCTCTCTCTTTGTGTCTCTGGACAGTGAATAAAAGATTTCTTTCTGCCCTACGAGCCTGAGGTCACTCGGCAACATTCTGGAGCGGCATGGCTCGAGAGTCAGAATGCCAGTCTTTGTTGACTGAATGAGAACAGAGAGAAAACACTGTCTTCCAGCGATATTTGAACTGAAATCCGAGGGGCTTAAAATCAAATTAACAGTGTGCAGGACAACCCATTCACTATTAACAAACAGCAGGAAAATTCCTTTTCCAGTTTACTATTCTGGTTTTAAAGGATCTTTCTTAGACCAAAGAATACAACCATATGCTCTGCTGTAATAAATTTGTGAACAAAATAAATAGAGACTGGTTGACTGCACTCCGTCTGGAAGTGGAGGTTGATGACCCAGAATGTTAGGGGTAAACCCTAAAGTAATGACCTCATGTTGTCACTCGGGTGTCTTTAAATCACAGAATAAAAGGACTACAGTTCTCGGTGTTACAGCTCCCAAGATCGTTGTTAAATAATGAAAGTGAAGAGTTGCTAAGCAATGGAATATAGTGTATGTTTATGTTCTTATTAATTCATAATGTACTGTAGATCAGACTGGCAATGCATCAAAGTACAACAAGGTGAACATTATAAGATTATGAGCTGGTAAATAATGTTACAGTCTTCCATTTATTGCATGTTAACTTAAAGTTAATAGAATAATTGTGGTATGCTAGCATCAGAAATTAAAGCACTGCTCAAAGCTTGTGTGCTAAAATCTGAAGGCTATTTAAATGGTGAATTAAATAAGAGAAGGAGGCATGCTGAAAAGTACTTAAGGAAAGGAACGGCCTCTGGAGAGTCTTAAAGCAAGCCTGCCGCAGTTTCATGCAGTTTAACATGATTCAACCATAAAACACACACACACACACACACACGCAACACTACTTGTTACATTGCATTAATAATATACAGAATATACATACTATTTACAATTGCATGAAATAATTTCCTGGTTATTTTTGAACACAAAAGCTTTTGAACACAAAAGCAATATTTCTATGCTGATAAAACACAAACAGTGTCCTTACTGAAACACACAAAGTGTACTTTAAAGTCTGCATCCTACTCCCTGTGCCCCCTGTGAAGGGAACGTCGGTTAAGGGAACTTCCCTCGACAACATTTCACCATTTGGAACACCCTATGACATCACCAGTGCAGACATCACTTCCTTGATGTGTTGCCATGGTAACAAGAACCTCAGATACCTGTTGCTGTTGCTGTGGAAAATTCACACTAGGGAAATTAAATATGGATTCTTTTTTTTTTTTTTTTTTTTAAACTGATACTATTGCAAAAACATATTGTAGATGCGGACATATTATTTCACTAGTTTTGACGCGTATCTTTGGCTTGCCTTTTTTACTCACACGAAAAACTGAAGTCCGATGATCTCTTTGTCTCTTGTAGTTTATTTTTCAGCATCAAAGAATCAAAACTTCACACAGTCGTCTTGAGTAAATCCACTGTAGTTACAACACCTGTTGCTGTATCAAATGCTTCAATATTACCTTATAACAACATATTTGTTATATCTATCTAATTGCGTTTAGCTCACCGTCAAAAGCTTGTGTTTCTGTAGCCTTCCGCATCTAAACTGACACCTTCTATCATGCCGTAGTCATACAAAATACATGTCATAGTGGAATGACATCACAGACCAACTTACGATTGTCAAAATGGCTGCTTAACTAACAAATTTAGAGCTTATGGCTTATGTAATAAACTTAATGTTTAATAAGTTTAATACTAATCACTAATCACTAATACTAATGAATAGAATAAGGTAAAATAACATGAAATAAAAACAAATAAACACAACAACAAATTCATAACAAGTACGATATGGCTCTTACACATATACTACTGAAATGTGTATGACTCTGATTAATATGCAAAATATACAGAGAACTTAATGTGTCATATTGATATAATGGCATCCTTCATAATAATGATGATAAATATACGGTATATATTTTTTTAATTCGAGCTTCAGTTTTTTAACGGTCCAGTGACTCTTGCATGTCCACGTCCGGCGATGTGATGAACCATTGTTTACGTGTTCCCTTTACGTACATAGTTCCCTTTGAACTGAGCAGTTTTGCAGTTTGTAATCTTATTTAACATGAATAACCTGTGCGGAGGTGTTGATTAGAGCTAACTTAACTCACAGTATAAAAACACTCAAACAGTGTCTATTAACCTGAAGAACCTGATGTATAACAAAAAACAGAGATCTCAGAAGACCTGTGTTGAAGAGTTGTTGATTTGCTGGAGCTGGAAAGGGTTGCAGAGTAATCTCAAAAAGTTTAGATATCAGTCCACATTTAGACAAGCTGTCTATAAATGAAAACAGTTTGGTACTGTGGCTATTCCTCATTGATGTGTCCTCCAAGTCACGAACATTCCAAAAGCACAACTGAGTCTCAAAAGATTCATCTCTGTAAAAGAGTCAACCATTGCTCTCCAAAAAACATCAGAGGCTTGCACCTTGACACACCACAAAACTCATACAGTAGGAAAATGTCTTGTGGACAGAAGGAACAAAGGTTTTGTTTAGGGCTACTGATGGAATAAAATTAGAGCTGCATACCAACATTTCGAGCTGCTTTTCTGCCTCTGGACCAGGACCGCTTGCCATTATCAAGGGAAAAAGTTAATTCCCAAGTTTATCAACACATTCTACAGGATAACGTCACTATGGCTGTCTGCAAGCGGCACCTCAGAAGGACATTGACCCTAAATGTACTACAGAATGGCTTCAGAGACACATAAATCATCCTTTTTGAGCGACCCAGTCAGAACCCAGACCTCAACCCAACAGAGCTGTTCACACCAGATATCCTATGAATATTGCTGAGTTGAGGCAGTTCTGTAAAGAAGAATGGTCCAAAATTCCTTCTGAACGTTGTGCAGGTCTAATCAAGTTACTGACGGTTATCAAGGGTGTTTCAATCAAATGATAAAACACTTTTCCACTATCACTTTGTATGTTTGATCAGTGTGTTCAATAAAGACATACAAGATCATGACTGTTTGTGTTTTATCAGCCCATATTTGTGACTGTTGAAAATCAGATCATATCTCATGATCAATTTATGCAAAAACATGCCTTTGCCTAATTTTATTTAATATGTACAGTATATGAAATATTGCCACTTTGTTATGACACCTTCCAAGCTAAGTTACATGAGCATGTCGTAACAAGTGAACTCAATATATTTAGGATGTCTTATGAAAGCGTTCGTCCTGTAACAATACCATGTAGCCTTAAGAATTGTTACATTTGTGTAGCCTTAAGAATTCTTATACTATTTAAAATGAAAAAACCCAACTTAAAAAAATCCACTCAGAATGCCTTGCATGTAGATCTATATATTTACCATTTGATTTGGGAAAATGTTCAACACTCCTTTATTAACATCTTATACTCACTTTGGTTTACGGTTTCCTGCATTAGCCACAATTGAATTTCACTCCCTGCAGAGAGCCCAGCACTCTCACCTCCTTATCTTTACACTTGGCTCGAATGGATCAGTTTTCACAGCTTTTACTTCTATGCCTCTACCGGCATTAGTGGTATCATGTTCCTCGCGTTGCTAACTAATTAGCATTTCAACTTCGTCGTATACAGTAGCTGCATTATGTCTTCATTCTCCTGCTTTGGATTTTTCCATATTGCTGTATGTTTTTTCCTCCTATTACACACTACTGTGCCTACATTACTACTACCAATGTCTCTGGAGTGACATCATCATGGACATCTTGGAAGAATCACAAAAATATATATATATTTTTTTCTGATGGAAAGCCTTTATACAGTTGGGAAAATGTTTTAAACCAGCCTGTTCAAAGTGTTTTGCAACGTCCCCCCCCCCCCCCCCCCCATCCTCAGGGCTTTTTTGCGATACTGGGAACTCGATGCTACATTGCGTTAGAACAACAATCAGTAAGATCCCAAAGCTGAATTCTTCCCAAGAGCTTAAAAACATAAGCATGAACAAACACTATTCTGTTCCTCTGTATTTCCTCACAGTATGTGTGAGTAACTCTTGCAGATATTGACGCACTGGAAGTATTAGTAGATGTTGCTGGGAAGGTGATTCCATCAGCGAGCATTAAAGAGTGTTTACAAGAATCCTGAGGCCCATGCAAAGCTGTAAACAAGAAGTAAACAAACACTTATGTGGCTCAGTATAAGGCCCTAGGAGGCATTCACCTTTAAGGGATGGAGCCAACGAACGGAAGAGGACTAGAGAAGGTGCTGGAGAAAGAGGAGAGAGAGAGAGAGAGAGGGAGAGAGAGAGAGCATCTGTAGGACATTAAAAAGTGGGAGAGAGAAAAGAAAAAATGGCAGCAGAAGAAAAGGGAAAACAGGAGACAGGAATGGGGTGATGCTTGATGGCAGATGGGGAGCAGACAGATAGAGTGTAGGAGAGAGAGAGTGAGAGAGAGAGAGAGAGAGAGAGTGAGAGAGAGAGAGAAAAGAGGGGAAAAAAATAAATGGGGTTTGGACAGAAGGGAGGAGGACATGCTGACCCCACTGTTTGCTGACCCCTGTCTCCCACCATTCAAATCCCAAGAGGCTGATAATGCAAAAGGTAACAGCAGCTGGGACAGTAATAATGAAACCAATAAAGATAGCAAGCACTAAAACCAGGATAAATTGCTGAAGAAACATAATAAATGATAGACTGACAGAGAGACACAAGGGGAAAAAAATATTTAAACCTTTAAAAAATGTAAAGGTTGTGTTTTTGTTGACGAACCCCCGGCTCTGCTGGACTCCTTCTCCTCGTACGCAGACACAGGTAGACACGTGCCAAAATACTAGATCACCAGTTTTTACAGATACCAAGAAATTACATAATATTTCTGAACATGGCCAAAACATGGCCTTGGCCCTGAGAAGAACTTTCCTGTTATTGATGCTGTGTTGAGTCGTGGCCAGTTATAGCCATGTCGCAAGAAAGCTGTGTTTTATTCCCAAATATGACCGTCAGGTAGGCTGTGCTATCATAACACAGGGGACTAAAGATGGCTTAAAGTTAGAGGTGTTATTACATAACCGAGCAAAGACATGTTACAATCAAACCTAGTCAAAGAAAGAAAGAAAATAAGAAAGAAAGAAAGCTTTTTCCATCACATACTGTTATCTTTCTAAGTAGAAATACATTTACAGATGACTGAAAAGCTCTAGAATATTTGACTACACAGATTATGTAGCTTTAACGCTTAAAGCTAAGCCCAACAAACAGTAACATTAGCATTATCATCTTCTCTCTCAAACCTGATCATATCCTCCACACAAACCTACAACTCAGCATTTAAAACCATGTTATACCAGGACGTTTTTGTAAAATAATTTTTTTTTATTCTGTTTTTGTGCAGATTAAATGACTAGAAAGTGCTAAATAATGTCTATATAGTGAACATTCAGAAAAATCCTCTCATATCCCCACAGCATCTTTACAGTAATTAGTTAGCTGGATAACTAGCTAGGTTTGTTTTGCACCTATTTCTCCTTAGCTCCCATATCTATTAACTTACACACACACTACAAGAGCTCAACATCACTTCCAGTTTAGGTGGCGTATTACACTGTTAGACATTATATCTTTAGCAGTGTCATGTTCGAATGAGGACAGAGAGACTAGCTGTATTTTTTACAGCTTTATTATTATTATTATTTTTTTTATTATTATTATGTTTGTTTAAATGACTTGCATCATTAATTTGTCTCACACTCTGCACTGTTTTAAACACGTTCATTTTACACAAACTGTTTTAATCTTAAAACTCAAATGGTGTTTAAACCAACATGAGATGTTGATTTTATTTATTTTGTTTCTTTAGATATGTCGTGTTTTTTTTTCTTCCATAGTGCGGGAATGTGTGATGTGATTTTAATGATGTATTTTTTATATTATTTTATTATTTATGTGAAGCACTTTGGGGCATTCTTATTGTTAAAGTCCTATACACATAAAGTTGAGTTGAGTTGAATCATTAATAATTGATTGTTTATTGATTGCTAAAATGTTCCACTATTGATTTAAGAAAAATGTGTGAAATTTGCAACCATATCTCAATATCAACTGTTCAATAAAGATTATTGCATATCCTGGATGCTAAAACCAAACTTTTGACTGGCACTACAGTACAGTACAAGCCGACGCAGTGCTTAAAAACACAGAACCGCCCATGTTTCGGTCAGCGTTGCAACAATGCGCTCGTGGGCTCGGGAATGCAGCACCCTCCGTTAGAAGCCAATGCGCTATAAAGACCTGCCGTGGCAGCAGAAACGCAAGTAGCATCACGTGTATCAGTACAGACAGTGATGCTCCCGATGAGAAAGTATGTCAATAGTTTTTTAAACAGAGTGTATTGTAAGTAATAGAACTAACTGATTAAAGAGATTTTTTTTTTTTACAAAATGTCCTTGTAGAGGACATATATATATTATTATTTTTTTAAATATATTTATAATATACAGTATATATATATATATATATATATATATATATATATATATATATATATATATATATATAAAAACTATTTTTACCAGGTATTTTATGATAGCCTTGCTGCAATTTCAGTAGTATCATGAATAATCTTTTTTTTTTTTAACCTATTAATATTATAATTTAGGTCATTTTCTATGAATCTTTAAAATGACAGTTATACATTGTATTTGTGGCATATGCGGTAACTGTTTTTTTATTGCGGTAACTAAATTTTATTGTTTTTGAAACCTTTATTTCCCCCACACTATTCCACTGGTTTTACATTTTTTATTTCTGCCAACATTCTCAACTTTTACATTTTTTTTTTTATTAATTTTTTTCATTTTTCACTGTATAGCTTGGTTATGTGTTTTTTTCCTGAAGTATGGCATGGGGTTATTATTTGTCAGTATCTGTGGAATGATTTAAGAATTTCAAATATTTAAAAGTAGTAGATATTTAAAAATATACTGGAACAATTAAAACTTAATCTCTTTAATAATAATATATCTAATAATAATCTCTTATCAGCTAGTTTTTACATTGTAAGTAAATAATTTTCATGTAACATCCATATTCCATAAGAATGCTACTGTAGTTAAACCTATTTGTAATTCTATGCTTAGAAACTGAATTCTGTTACTTCCACAGATAAGAAGAAGTTAATAGTTTCCAAATCCTGGTCCTGGACATGAACAGTCTAATAAGCCCATTTAATCATATCATAAAGCATGCTGATAAATAAAAGTGACAGTCTTCACCCATCGCTCTGATAAAGCCTGCACTAAAATGTGGATCTACACCCTGGTGCCTTGGTGTCCGTAATGACTTCCATATGCGTAAAAAAGTCTACATTACGGGCCATACGACTCCGTACAGATGAATATGACACTTCAATGCATAGATATTGTATGTCTTTCTAAAAATAACCATAAATCTCGATCTGACTGCAGCCAACTTCAAAAACCACCACCCCTTTACGCCACCCTGACATTTTAAGCTCTCCTCTAAAAGAGTAAATCCAATCCATCATGGCGTCCAACCCCCCTTGTTTTTTTTTTAATTAGCCAAAACCTTTTAAGCTAACAGGGTCAGGCTGACCTGACCTCCATGCTGAAAATGTATTCTTTCATTGTGATGCCAATTAATCATCTGAAGTAATCAGTGTTGACTTACACATACACACAGAAGTGTGTAGGAAAGTGATCTGAGGATCATGCAGAGCGCGGGAGAGAGAGCAAGAGGTGCAGCGTAGCAAAAGAATCCATTGAAACTGATTGATGTCCATGTGAAAAATGCCTAATTATTAGGTACAGGCATTATAAAGTTATTTTTTCATAGATCATCTTAGCAATAACTGGATAAGACACTTAACTTAAACACGGTACTACTAATAGAAAAAAACTGCAGTTAAAGGAATAACCCAATTTAATCTCTATCGTCTATATCTATAGTGTACTGTACTATATATATTTGATTACCACAAAATTGCACACAAAATATTGTTAAGTGATTTCATAAATCATTTAGGTTTTCTTTGGTTTTCAAATAAATCAGTTTGGAAAATATGACTGCTATTTAACAAATAAGAATTTTAAAAGTTAAAAACTGTTTTAACAGTCTGTCCTGTTTTTCTCTAAAACTAACCAGGAACAGTGTTGTTAAGACATTCTGCTTTTCTGTTTTTCACTCCTAAGACTTTTATTGTTTGCAGTTTTACATTTATTTTACATATTAAACTTTAAAACATTTATACATATCTTAACACCTGCCCACACACTTATATTTGTGATTTTAGCGCAAACTGGAATAAGTTGTCTTTGAAATTTCACACATGCATTACAGATGTATTAGGTTAAAAATTAGCCTGTAAAACACCGTACAATATTCCTTTAAATGACCTCCCTAATTACATCATAGAAAACACACATATGGCATTGCATTGTCATTTCAGAACTTTACTGATCTCTATAAAGCACCAAAATTAAAGGAAATGCCAAAACTCTGTCTGTGCGCAAAAAAAAAAAAAAAACACAAGGAAAAAACAAGGCTGGACACATTGTTAACTGAACACTAAAGACAGAGAGAGAAAGTTTCACAGTAACTACATTAGTGTCAGAGAAAATCCTTTTAGGACATCTACAGGAGAGGAAAAAATAACACATACAGTATAGCTGCTGTCTGCTTTATTTCTGCTCAATGCAGACTGCTGGTGTCGTGTGACTTTGACGTCTGTCACTCAGCATGGCAGGATGTCACGGCGGTCGAAAAGAATTACAGCACTGATCGGTAATGTGATGTCACATGATTACTGCCATCCGATCACATTTTGCTCCATCTCAAGCGCTAACCATGACCTCTACTGGTATAAACATGGTACAGCAGATATATTATATATATATATATATATATATATATATGTATATATATATATGGTGCATAAAATAACGGGGAAGATAATTAACATGCTTCGTAGACTTACAACGCTAATCTATTCCAGATGTTTAAATGACCCTATGGCTCAAACTACATCTGTTGTTTGCTGTCTTATATTAAACAGAACATGCGATTACTATAGCTTCATATACACTATAGCTAGTGACACTACGCTATACAGTAGCTGGTGTGTTTTGGTGTATTTTAATGTATTCTTTTCAACCATATAAAAATATTTTAATTGAAAGCTTTATCAAACAGTGCATTGTAAATATAGCATTTTTTGTCACATATTTTAAGAAAATAAATGAATGAGAAAAAGGGCGACACAAAAAAACAAATTGTTTCCATTCTAAAAATCTCAAAAATCTGTTAAAATGAAGTAAAAATTATAAAATGAATAAAAAATTAAGTAGTTTAATATAGTGATAATAATGAACTACAACTTTTACGTTTTTGGTCAGGCAAAAAAAAAAATGTATACACCCTTCAGAAAAGAAAAACTAGTATAAATAGTTTAATACTAAATGTAGCTATACAGATTGTTATATTATTATTATTTTTTTTATTATTAAATTACATATCAATTTAATGTTTTATTATAAAACACCCTGCCTAAATGTTGACTCTTTGGACAGCACTTTGTTGTTTGTTTAAAGTGCTTTAGAAATAAAGTGGTATGTTATGGTATGGTATATATTGAAATATACATTCATTCATTCATTCATTTTCTATACCGCTTAATCCTGTGTTCAGGGTCGCGGGGGACCTGGAGCCTATCCCAGGAGACTTCGGGCACTAGGCGGGGTACACCCTGGACAGGGTGCCAATCCATCGCAGGGCACAAACACATACACACACACACTACGGGCAATTTGGGAACGCCAATTAGCCTAACCTACATGTCTTTGGACTGTGGGAGGAAACCGGAGTACCCGGAGGAAACCCACCAAGCACGGGGAGAACATGCAAACTCCATGCACACAGAGACGGGAATCGAACCTGGCCGGGGAATCGAACCCAGACCCTGGAGGTGCAAGGCGACAGTGCTAACCACTACACCACCGTGCCGCCCTAGAAATATACATTGTATATATGATAATATTATGGTAATAATATGATTATAATATTCATATTACATTAATCTACTATACATCATTTTGATACATTTACATTTTTTTGCCTGACTGTATATGAGCACTTACTTCTTTTTCTCTCTATTTGTCTAAGTGTTATATCTATTTATTTTTTTTTAACTGTTTTATCTTTATATTTTTGTCTATTTGTGTTTTATCTATTTATTATATTTATTTGTCTATTTGTAAAGGTTTTGTCTATTTACATTTAGTTTATTTGTAAGTGTTTTATCTATTTATTTTTTGTCTATTTGTAAAGGTTTTGTCTATTTAGTTTTTGTTTATTTGTAAGTGTTTTATCTATTTATTTTTTTTATCCATCTATCTATCTATCTATCTATCTTCTGTTATTTCTCATATCAGAACTCAATTCTTGCTAATGAAACTTCTTTCTGTCTCTAAGGAAATGTCAAGTCTTCTTTGACAGATATTCAGACGACATCTCTATTTCCACTAAAAATAAATGTATTTGAGTTCAATTTGATTTGAGACTGGATAACAAAGCAGGTTATAATTTAGCAGTGTTGATATAAAGAATTACCTCGAGTTCCTGTTTTGTAAATGTCTTCTAATCAGTGCTGTTTATCCAGCTGGAGAGTCTCTACTGAAACATCTGACACACAGGCATTTGAGCTGGATTAAGTTAAGTTTATTGTTTGATTAGGGTCAGTGCAGTTCACGGTTTAGCCATGAGGAGGCATTTCACCTACAAAAACTTCATAATGTTGAAAACTTCCTGTCACTCACTTCTCTTCTGTTGTTTATTATTGTGTATATTACTGTGTGTTTACTGGTGATGGTGAGATCTACTTCTGATCTTATGACTAACACTATTTAACGAAGAAGGATACACTTCCTTTTATACTGTATGCGTCCTGACCTGAGAACAAGACTTGGGTTATTCCCAGCACGCAAAGGCCAACATTAAGATCTCTCTCGCTTTCCCAATCCCATCTCTTTCCTTTCTCTCGGTTACTCTCACACATGGACAGACTGCAGTTTGTCCCTCCAGCACAATATTAGTGAAAAGTTCATTCTGCTGTCGATATGTGACTGTAATATCCATATGAGACTACTTGTGAATAAAGAAAGAAAGAAAGAAAGAAAGAAAGAAAGAACAAAAATAGTCTAACGCATAGACTACACAGTAAAATCCCGCTTTCAGAGTTCATATGAGTTCAACTGGACGTATATAAACACTACAGTAGGTGTTAATTCATCACGCCAGATGTTAATTCAACACTGTGAATTTTGTCAATGAAATCCTCCAAATTCTGTGACCTTTTTATGAAGAGCTTTAACAGATAAATTAAAAAAAGCTTTAGCTTGTGTATATGGTCTAGTTTACAAGTACATGACGTTAACTAAGTACCTCCTGTAAGTTAACCAGGTGATTTTCTCTACATACACTACCAGGAGTGCTAGTATTTAGTGGGGGTCTTTTTGCTATTATTATATATATTTTTAAGCTGGTAACTATAAATGAACCAACTTATGGTCTTGCTTTCCTGGGATGGTGTCCAAATGAGAGCCGGTTTCATCATGGTGCATGATGGGTTTCGCAAATGCACTTGACAATACGAGAACTATTTCAGAACAGATGACCTTCGTGTCTTAAATTACGCACTGACTGTTGCTGCCGTTACTTAATCCTGATTAAAAATCTAATTCGTTTTGAAATCTCCCGTTTTGTTCTAGAATGTCGAATATAAATCACTAAACACAAGAACTATTAGAAATTAGAAGGCGTGTCCAAACTTTTGAAAGAAAGAAAGAAATATGAAATACATTTCTATTAAATAAATAACAGAAATGATCTCATTCGTACTGAATTCTGTCTACCAGGGTTGTACTTAAGCTCAGTGGTACACCAAGATCCTGACCTTTTGCACCAGTTTGAAGGTTTATGTATTTTTATGCACAGTACATGTTATTTTACAGCACTTCTTCCAGGCATTCTGCATGTGAGTTTTGTCTAAATGCTAAAAGTAAATGTAAATATACTGTATGAAGAAAACACGACATCACAGGCTGGAGCATGTACAAACCTAATAACATAAATTTACAGCTAATTAATTATTTCCCAGTTTGAGGATTTCTCTTTCATCATTCTTTTAATTATTTTATATTTTAAAGAATCCGTCTCTCATTTCTCTGACTTATGAGTTCTTGGGTTCTTCTGCTGACTTTGTCACACTTTGCCACTCCTTTCTATTTTCCATATAAAATCCAGGAGCCTGCATTGAGTTTTTTGTTTAAATCTGAAAACTGGTCTGCCATGTAATATGTTTCTGTGTTTGCAGGCATGCGTTATTAATTTTTAGAGCATGTTTGGAAATGTCGCATGTAACAGTGCAGAAGATTTATACTGAAGATACAGTAATATGGTGCATAAGACTTTTGCACAGTATTGTATAAGTATGTACTAAAGTTTATTAAAATACAAAATGTTATATTTATCTGATTTTTTCTTTTTTAATGCACACTCGATATATACGAATAAGAAGCAGAATATAGTCCGAGTCTACCACGATGCTGGGATGCAGAACTGCTGAATCCTAATGCTTCTATAATTTTCCAGGAAGTTTATTCATTTCTTTTTATTTTTGGAATTCGGATCCGATTACTTGCCTAAAAGGTAGAAATGGCAGGATGTGTGTAGTCTTGTAAATGCTATCGTGAATTCGAATAATCCGTCTCCTCTTTGTATCTGTACCTGTATTTGTTTATGATCATCGGGTCAATCCAAATATTCATATTCGGTTACATCCCTATAAAGAAGTATTAAAATACCACTAGTAAAAAAGTACAGAAAAAGATTTGTGTAAAAAAAAAAAAAAAAAAAGAAATGAATTAAGTACTCACATACATTTTTTTAATATATATATATATATATATATATATATATATATATATATATATATATATATATACATAAGCAGCACAAACTTGAGTGGTTCCAATTACATGGACACTTACACAAGCATAGAGGTCAGTGTGGTACCTGTTCTAGCTCTGGTGTTTAATCACTGAGCTGTCATTGCTCATAGGTTTGCTAAACGACATGGCTGCTGTAAAATGGAGGTTAGAAGTTTTGTGTATTTATGCTGATCTGACAGGCATACACTTTTTCTCAGAATGCCTGACTTACGGGTTCGGGCATAGGAGGGCCGGGCCGAGATCAATTTTAAAAGCACCTAGAGTATAGTGGGATTTTTAGGGCTCTAGCTGTAGGCATAAACACAAGCACACACACACACTTCTTGATTGCATATGGGCAGCCAGTAAGCCAGTGTCCCTAGTTTGTGTTGATTTAAGAGGAGCAGGAAGCAACACAACCTAACCATATATCTTGCTTCCACAAACCACACACACACACACACACACACACACACACCTACAGCACTGGCCTTGACTCCTCCCGGAATCAATCCATCATCAGCCTTTGACCCAATAAATCTCGCCATAACAACCCATCTCTTATTGAGCTCAGGAAACTATTTCGTGCTACACAACTCACATTAAACAACACACACATTAAATATGATCGAGCCAAGGATTAATGGATAAACAGAAATGAAACAACTGGTGTTATTATGTGTGTATATTATGTACAGTACTGTATGTGTAATTAAAGATTCTCTTTAGCACTGAGAAATGGCCTGTTTACATACAGAAAGGTGGAAAAGCGTTCCTGATGGGAACCAGAGTGTGAGGATAAAGATAGGGACAGCCTGAGAGTGTGAAGACAGATAGAGGTGTCAAGATGGAGAAATTGGGAGGAAGGAGAAATAAAAGAAAAGGATGATTATGTTTGTCTTATTTATTTTAGAGTTTAATGTGTTGATCGCAAGAGAGAATGAAATAATCTTCCTCGCTGATGGAGGTTCTCAGAGGGGGGGTCAAAGTTTGTGTATTTACTGACTTATTTACTTACTTTACTTACTTCATGACATAATGGCAGTGTAGGTTAAAATCGTTTACTGCTCGATTATGAAAAAAAGCCGTATAGCCTTTAGGGCTAACCGGGAATTTTGGAATGCATTTTTGCATGGAACGAGGGTTGTGGAATTTGGCCCCAATTACTTACACCTCCGTAGTCTTTCCTGATTTTTATTTCTTTCTACATTGTAAAGCGATGCTGAAAGCGTCCAAAATATCCAATAATTTCCTTCAAAGAAGCATTGCACTGTGTGGTTAAGCCTGATTATTAATCGATTGTTCATTGGTTTACTCAAACCGATAATTGATTAAGGAATTGTTACTTCGTTCCGTCATTGAAAATAATGACTAAGTGACTAAGACGAGACGATGACGAGACATCACAGATATCAATGAACAGAGTCGGTGACGAAATCAGCATGCAATACTAAGACGAGACTAAAATGTCATTAAAAAACTAAAATCTAATGAAACATCCGCCTTTATTTTCGTCAACATGTTGTTTTCATCACAATGTGTTACTGATACTGTGTTCATTTATTATGGTGATATGGAGAAGAGACAATATATTGTATGGGTCTATTTTCTTCACATTGAACGGGAGAAAAAAAGCCGATGTGTAGTAATATTGGAGGGGAAACAGTGTGGGCACGCAATTGCTGGGAAAAATACCACGGGCCTGTGAAATACATTAAAGCATACCATAATAATCACCCAGTTTTACAGCCTCTTTGTGGTAATTATGTTACATGTAAACATACTGTAATTATGTTATGATGTATTTTATTTTATTTTATAGTTAAACCGTTGCCAAACACATTAAGCTAATAGACCCAAAGGAGCTAACACTACAAAAGTCCAAGTGTGTAAATTCATTTAAAAAAAAAAGATTCAAAACATGGTATTGTTCATACTGCTCCTATTGTTTCATACTGTAGTTAAAAAAATATGCACATGCAGCAGTTAATGGTTATTATTATGGAGTCATTTTAAATGTTAAGATAATTATTTTGTGAAAAAACTTTAAAAAAGGCTTAATTTTGGCCAGACTAGATTTACTGTAATTAATAATCCTTAGCTTAATTAAATCTTATTGCTAAAATGTTACATTTTCATTGACTAAAACTGGACTAAAATGTCCAGACTTTAAGTCGAATAAAATTTTACTAAACAAAAATAGGATAAGATTGACTAAACATGATAAAAAACACTAACATGGGGCCTCGGAGTGGCGCAGTGGTAAAGTGCTCGCCCTATCATCTGGAGATCGCGAGTTCGATTCCCGGGTGATGCTGTAACCTCTCAAAGCCGGAGGTCTAGAGAGAGCTGATTGGTTGAGCTGTCTCAGAGGGGAGGGACGAGAGGTACTTAGTGCTCCCACATTAATCACGACTCTACAGCCAATCAGGGGCGTCTGTCAGCTCACGCCAGCGGAAGGAGCGGATAGCGCTGTCCTCCGAGTGTGTTACTCCGCCCCAACGGTGCGTGATTGTGCAAGTCGAAAAGATGCGGTCGGCTGGTGTCACCTGGTTCGGGGAAAACACGTGATAGTCTTCAGCCCTCCCGTCTGAATGGCAGTAGTATCCTTAATGTGGGAGCCCCCTAGTGACGGGGAGGAATTGGAAATGACTAAATTAGGGAGAAAATCAATGGATGGAAAAATCCAGAGGGACAATTATCCTGGGACTAAGGCTAAGACTGAAAATTGCTGACAAAATTAACATTAATGGTTACTGACTTCCATGGCTAATATCAACTATATGTAACACACAAGCAAGAGCTTTTTAGTATAAGTATGCTTTTTAAAGTAGTTTCACTTGGAACGTCAGATTATTCGTTCTACAAAGGACTTTTTGTCTGTTTCCTGCTGAATTCTTAATTTGATTGGTCAGATTTGAAGTGTTGATTTATTCTGATATTCTGATTATATATGATCTATTTATTGTTCACTAGGTTTGATTTATGATCTATTTACATGCGTTAGGGTTACAGTATAATACGTTATTGTTTCTGTTGTAAGAGCTCGTACACAGGGACTCGTACTGTCTACGCGCGACATAATGTAAGAAAATAATCAGAAATGTATAAAAACATCAAACTATAAATATTGATGTCATGATTTTATTTTTATTAGGAGATATGTACAGTATTTTAACGTTTATAGAAAGCATCCTGGCTGTAAAGTGCTTTGTAAAAGTCATGGGGTGTTGCGAAGTTTATCAGGACAGAAAAGTCCTCAGGAAAAAGGGAGCAATCCAGTTTATCTGTGAAATAACAATGTGCGTATGTTTATTTATTTATTTAATTATAAATATAGAGAGAAGCGAGTGAGAAAAGACTGGTTTGATTGATTGACTGTTTATCGCAGCCATAACATAGTGTAAATGAGAACAGGAAGTAACTTGTCTCAGTGACATTCTACAACTCTATAAACATTACACTACATATCTGACTTGTTCGTGTTGTTTGCTAATAAATGAAACATTGTAATCATTGTCAAATCGTTGTGGTATAAAAGGAATAACGTGTAGTGCAGTAGTGCGCCACACCATTACCAGCCTGTTGTTTTGGAGACGCTCTTCTGCATATCTCAGTTTGTGACCAGCTGTTATTTGAGTTACTGTTTCCTTCCTATCATCCCGATCCAGTCTTTCCATTCTCCTATGACTTCTGCCATCAACGAGGCAATTTGTCCAGAGAACTGCCACTCATTGGATATTTTCTTTTTTTCAGCCCATTCTCTGTAAATTCTAGGGATGGTTGGCCATGAAAATCCCAGGAGATCACCGTCTTTTTGGAAATACTCAGGCCAACCCGTCTGCGAGCAACAACCATGCCACGTTCAGAGACTTTGACTTTAACTCCCTCATCTGTTAGCTTCATGGTCTGCTCACTACTCTCAGTATTACACATTATACCATGACGCACGGGCTCAGTCAGTGTTACTTTTTTACTGTTCTTTGCACAATTACTACTATATCTGCACTTTTGTCACTTTGTCCCATATAGAATCGCACATCAAGGTTGCACTGCATTTAACTTCATTATTACTGACTTTCTTCATTTCATGGTATTATTCGTTTTATGTTTCTCTTAAATTACTTCTTTAATTCCTTCTTACTATATATATATATATATATATATATATATATATATATATATATATATATATATATATATATATATATATCTTGTAGGTTTTTGTTCTTAGCATTGCACGAACAACTTTTGTTCAGTTAACACATTACTACCTATACTTACTGTATGTAAGATATACAGTGTTCAATCACATGTGTTTGTTACTGTCTCTGTCTATTGCTGCAGGATATTTGGAATTTACTTCAGGATCAATAAAGTATCTATCTATCTATCTATCTATCTATCTATCTATATACTTAAATCACCTTTCTTCCCCATTCTCATGCTCGATTGCTGCCATGTCATTGGCTGATCAATTATCTGCATTAACAACCATTTGAACAGGTGTACCTATTAAAGTGGCCCTTAAGCCACTATATGTATGGTATAAACTGCTGTAGTAAAAGAGGAATCAAATACTTTGGGACATTCCACTGATGGAAACAGTGACTCAGCTTCATATTCTGCCACTGATTATTTTCCTATAACAGCACACCCCCTACACAGCAGTACATAGCGGCCTGACTGACTGACTGACAACGATGTGCTCATTATAACAGATTTCTTAATGTAATACTGAAATAATGTTAACTCACTGCACATAATTTTCAAATTGTGCTTCGTACCCAAAGAGCTGGAATATATATTTATTAAATAAATGCAGAATGTGATCCTAAAGGGTGGTGTAAAAGTGTTGGTAAGCAAAGGGTGAGGCGGACCACATGATGAATCTCTATCACTCTCACTCATCGCTTTATCTTGTATAGAGAGGGTCACGGAGGGGGCACTCATACACTATGGGCAATTTGGGAAGGCCAATTAGCCTAATTTCCATGTCTTTGGACTGTAGGAGGAAACCAGTGAACCTGGAAGAAAACCCACCAATCATGGGGAGAAGATGCAAACTCTATGCCCACAGAGGCGGGATTCGAACCCGGATCCTGGAGGTGCAAGGCGACAGTGCTATCCACTAAGCCACTGTAACGCCTCATGATAAATCTAAGGTAGGAAAAAAATAATAAATCTGTATATAACATTATCATGTGGAGAATCTCAGTGGGAAACAAACTGAAAGTGGAAAGTAGAGCAACAGCATGCGGGACTATTACTCTGTTACTTGCTATTTTACTAAAACTAAGCTCAGTCTCCATGTGGTACACTGTGTTAAGTGAAAGTTGAACTTTTGCCGCTAATTACAGAACAGCCTGGGGGGAATACAATGTCCTCACTGTACACACACACACACACACACACACACACACACACACACAAAGTCTCTCCTGTCTATCAGCTTGTATGGTGATAGCATAAGAATAAGAATAGGAATAAAAAAAAAAAAACACACACACAAAAAAACACGAATGAGCACTTACACACAGGCATGTTTCCACTGAACTTTTTTTTGGGGAAATTTCATAAATGAGATCCAAGTTCCTGGATGAGTTCCTTTTTTTGTTTTTCCAGACTGGAAATATATTCAGCTCTGATATAAAATAAGCATTAATTATACTGTAGGTGGTTTTATATACAGTATGTAGTTACAAATTATAACCATAGCTATAAGAGTACTTGTTTTTGACCAATCACAGTGATGCTCAGAATGGCAAGCTCCGCCCCTATTAAAATATACCTACAATGAAGTAGGAGCTGAAATAATTCCTAAACTCAGCTTGAATATAGGGGAAGAAAGTTGTTTTTCTCCTTTTGAATGTGTTTAAAAGAGAGTGTGTGTGTGTGTGTGTGTTGTGCAAATGACACTCACTCTACAGGAGGGTTCATGTCATCTGGTTTGGTCTCGAAGAAGCGCAGCACTTCCTCGCTTTGGGAGATCTGGGGAGGAAGTCGCACCAGCGCCTGATACACCAAGAGGAAATGACATGGGACAATCAGCAGGGACACACATGACTTCCAGTTACCATCATCATCATCACCATCATCATCATCATCATCATCATCATCAACATCATCACTGAGTTCTATAGAAAGCTTAATACAGGATACGAATGATGACTAAACTCTGCTTAAGTCACTGTGACTAAGTGTTTAAGGATTAGCGATCCTACTAGTCCACTTCACCTTATGTGTCCCGCAATAGACATTGAAAACGATGTTCCAGCGATAGGTGGTGCTACACTGACGCTGTAGTTTTTTTAGTTTGTTTTTAGCACTTGAGAAGAACAAATTAATAAACCTGTGAAAATACTGTAACGGTTTCATGTTAGTGCTTGCCGCAAGACCCAAAAGCAGACGTCAGCCGGGATTTGTTTTGAGAACTCGGGGGTCCGCGAGGTCCTCGCGTTGGCGTGGGAAAGCTGGTTGCGCGAAGCTCTGGCCCTGAACCGCCAATGACATCATTTCAGCAGGAAGTAGTGCTCAAAACTGTTAGATGACTGTAAGTCTGGTTACAATTACAATCTAATTTATTTATCCTTCTATAACCCTGTTACTCAAACCTGGGGGGAAACAAAACGCCTGCGCAGTGAGAATGACATGTGCTTATGTTAAAATATCTGTGATGTGCTGAGTGATTTTGGAGTTAACGGTTTCATGGGAAGTTAACAGTTGTGTGCTGTGCTGACGTGGCGACGGGACGTTGGTCTCATATTTCTAGCAAAGTTACAATGGTGTTTAATTGAAAACAACTTTTCAAAGACAACGATAGTTGCATTAATGTTGATTTAATGATGTGCAAAAGTTTGAGCACCCCTGGTCCTGGCAATACTTAGTTCCGTTGCCTTTAGAAGAGATCACTGCTTCGAAACATTTCTGGTAGCCATCCTTGACGTCTTTTTACTCCTGTTTAATGTATTAGTTTCTACTTTTCTACTCCCTGGTATTGAGAAATTCTTGGTTCGTCCTGCTTACGTACATAGCATGTTTAAGATCCACTCATAGATTAGTAATGATGTTCACGCTTGAGCTTGTATTTCTGGAAGTAGTTCATAGTAGTCGGTTTTGAAGTATGTTTTGGATCATTGTAGAAAGCAAGTCTCTTTACAATGTCTTATTATTAAGTATTTACTCCATTCATTGACCTTTATCGTGTTTCCTATGCTACAAGTCACGCATAACAAAATCCCACTGTACATGCATAAGCCAGAGGTAAGGGTACAGTCTAATGACTTCCGTGCAAACATTGCTGCATAGAAGAAGAAAAACATCATCGCTTTTGTAGCACCTAAACCTTCCTGAAGTTCCTTAGTGACATACAGGTCTTTTGTTTTGCCTTTCTACCAACTGAGTGGTTCCTTAGCCTACTGTATGAGAGCTTGCTTAGAGTTTTACAGTTTCCTTTAACTTATGAGGTGATGGGAATTGTGTGCTAGAAGCACTGTGATATATTAGTGAAGCCTTTGTAGCACCAATTATCATCATTTTCAGATCCTCAGAAGAGCCTTTGTATTAGCATAAGGTTTAAAAAGTCAACGAATATATCATGCTCTGGAATTGACAATTTTTGACCTAACAAGCCCTAATGAGTCAAATGTGAATTAACTTACGAGACGGTATAACTGGAACCTTCCACATGCCGCAATTACTATTTTATTTACTATTATACAATAATAAGTTCTGACCTACTGTAGCAATCTGACTGGATGAGTGGATTTCCTTGAGTGGTTATAGTGGACAGTAACATCACTGAGAGGTTTAACTACTGTATGTGCACTGCATCACTGTGTGTTCTACAATCGTTACTGTAATTACACTGTCAGTCATCAGAAAGTAGATTGATTCCATGTTGTTTTATTTATTGCTAAAAAGTTAACTAGCTTCTAACACAAGGCTGAGGCCCAAATCCATCCGTCACCACCAGAGGTTACATTTACTCCGTTACATTTACTTGAGTAACCTTTTGGAAAAAATGTACTTCTATGAGTAGTTTTACTGCACCATACTTTTTACTTTTATTTGAGTAGATTTGTGAAGAAGAAACGCTACTCTTACTCCGCTACATTTGGCTACACTCAACGCGTTACTTTTATAACCATTTATTTTATACATGCAGCCGGTAGATCTACCCCATATATATATATATATATATATATATATATATACACAGGTGAAACTTGAAAAACTTTATTTAAAAGTGCAATAGTTTATTTAATTTATTTCATTAATGCAACTTAAAAGGTGAACCTACTGTAATATATAAGATAGACTCGTTACATGCAAAGCAAGATAGTTCAAGCCTTGATAATGGAGATAATGGAGATGATTATGGCTTACAGCTCATGAAAACCCCAAATCCACAATCTCAGAAAAATTGGAATATTACATGTAATCAATAAAGCACATTAAATAAATGTGAAAAATAAATTTTAATAATGATATTAACATTTTTCAAGTTTCACCTGTATGCAGTATATACTGTGCAGTATATATACACTGTATACACACTAATATATAATTCTAAAAAAAAATAAAAAATCAGAAACAGTGAAACAATTACTCAGTACTTGAGTATCTTTTCACCGAATACTTTTTGACTTTTACTTGAGTAATAGTATTTGGAAGTTCAGCTACTCATACTTGAGTAATTTTTTTGCCTACTCTACCCACCTCTGGTAACCATTAATCAAGGGCTTTACTTGGCGTGTGGGACAAGTGACTAGCTTTCCATTAAATGGGATTTTACCCAAGAACTCGAAACTTAATAGAGCTGATATTCTAACATGGAATGAGTGGAAATACAGTATAGTAAGAAACAAACAAACTTTACAGAACTGCCCACCACCTCCATGGTTTATTCTCCTCACCTTTTGGTTACAACGAACCAGAAAGAGTTCGAAACTACTTTCATCTCTGTTAATTACTCTTGTCATCGCCAGCTCTGGCAGTCACGGAAGGATATGGGTTAGTGAAGCAAGATAACAGTTTAAATAATTAAACAAATCATAATCTGTTGATAATAAAGGAAACTGTTGTATAAAAGAAAATATCACACTTGAGGTCATGAGGTGCCCACGTGCCGACGACGAGGTTCTGATATTCATCACAACGGCACTCCATCGTGTGTGATGTCCTCGTGCCTACAACCGCTATTATTCATTACACCAGTGTGATATTGTTTAACACCTAAAGAGGTAAATCAAGTTTCTGAGACTGTGCGCAGGGAGAAAGCCCAACACGTCTTGATCTGAGTTTATTAGTATGCAGTTACTGTACAGTATATACAGCTGTTATGCGTGATTGATGGGAGGCATTCAGTTCCTGCACTCAGTAATGAGATTGTGAGAAAAAAAAGAACTATATATGTGACATTTTATAACAACTTCACAGTATTGTAATATCTGTTGGTTCAATGGGCTGCTTCGACATTCAACCAAACTTTCATACTTGGCCTGAGTACTTGAGTCCATACCTCTGATATCCAGATGGAAATGAAAAATTGATTCATGGTTTGTTTTCACACTGACAAATTACTTCTGAACCAGGGATTGATTGCTCGATTTTACACAACGCGTCTGCTGTGTGCAAACTGGAGGTCAATGGGTACATCCTGAATAAGGGTTAGTAATATGTCTTGAATACACAGTATGTATTACAATATTTAAAAAATGCTGACAAAGCACCAACAAAATTGAGAAGAAGTTTTGCTTATACTTTTATTTTAAAAACAAGATTGTTTTTAATTGAAATTTATTATTTTCAACAAAATGGAGCACAATTTTATTTTATTAACATGTATATAAACAAAAAACCTATACCTACAATCTCTTGGTTTATTGTTATATCACTTATCATGACATGGATATGATATTGTACAAAATAACCGATCAGCCATAACATTAAAACCACTGACTTGTGAACTGATTAATATTGGTCATCTCAATACAATACCACCTGTCATGCTGTGGAATAAATTAGGCAGCAAGTGGCAACGACAATCAATAAACCGCCAACAAGGTCATGGGCTCAGTGATGGACATGGGAAGCAAAGGTTAGTCTGTCTGATCCTATCCCACAGAAGCGCTACTGTAAGAAAAAGATAACGGTGGCTATTTTAGAAAGGTGTTGTTGCGTATAGGGGCTGTGTAGCTGCAGGACGGTCAGGGTACCCGTGTTGAACGTTTTGAGTCCACAGTCAAAAGCACCTACAATGAGCATTGAAACATGACCATGGAACAATGTCAGAAGGCGGCCTGGTCATCATGTGGATGGCTTGGTTACATGTGCATTGCTTACCCGGGGAAGAAATATACATGTAACCATAATACATTATGGGAAGAAGGCAAGATGGCAGAGGTAGCGCAATGCTTTAGGAAATATTCTGTTGGGAAACTTTTGGTCCTGCCATTGGGACAGTACCCCTTTTTATCAGGGTTGTGGCACCTTGCAAAACTTGTTCAGGAATGGTTTGAGCAACACAACCTTGAGTTTAAGGGGTTGATTTGGCCTCTAACTTCCTCAGATCCCAGATCTCAATCTGAATGACTGTCTGTGGGATATGCTGATTGAACGAACAAGTCTGATTGATAGAAGTCCCGCCTTGCCGCTTGGAGGACTAAAAAGATCTGCTGCCAATGTTTTAGAGGAACCTTAATAATGTCAGTCTGGTAATTTCAATCTTACGGCTGATTTGGTGTAAATCATTCTAACTTGTATATCGTTAATAGTATATAGTGATATAGTTATATTGCCAGATTTTACATTTTATTTCATTAAATATCATTATTTAACATTTTTTTCATTCATTCATTCATCTTCTATACTGCTTTATCCTGTATTTAGGGTCGCAGGGACCTGGAGCCTATCCCAGGAGACTCAGGGCATGTCTGAGTCAGCGTGCCAATCCATCGCAGAGAGCACACACACACACACACACACACACTCATTCACACACTATGGTCAATTTGGGATCGCCAATTAGCCTAATCTGCATGTCTTTGGACTGTGGGAGGAAACCGGAGTACCCGGAGGAAACCCACCAAGCACGGGGAGAACATGCAAACTCCATGCACACAGAGACGGGAATCGAGCCTGGCCGGGAATCGAACCCAGACCCTGGAGGTGCAAGGCGACAGTACTAACCACTACACCACCGTGCCGTCACATTTTTTTTCATTTCAACTTAAAAGCTAATGCATTAGCTTAATCCATAAATAATAAAATAAAGCCATATAACTATTTTTTATTATTATTATTATTATTATTAGATAAAGAAGCAAAACTAAACTTTCAGTGAACTGCTTGTTTTTGTGATGATTCATCGAGAGGGGAAAAAGAGGGCAGAGCGACAGAGAGCATGTGAGAGACACATGCACTTGTAAGGGGAATCCCTTGGGTGAATGCATTCCTCAAGAACATCACGCAATTACACGGAGGCCGTTTTTAGTCTAATTAAAGTGTGCAGGAAATGGGTGGTAAACATCACCCTCTTCGACAACTTCAAAGCAAACTGCTCTCGTGCATAAGTCACTAATGTGCTGCTTCTCGAGTAGGCAAGGACAGTTTTGTATGAAGGCATTATAATAAAGCTCTGCTACAGGAAGACGTCACATCTAACAGTAAGGTGTTTCTTAACTGTGAGAGCGTACAGTCCTGTTAATGTCTGATCAGCATTATGGGAAATGCAAGAAGAGCACAGGAATATTTTAAAAAGAATATAGAACTTATATAGAAATAGTACAATAAGGTGCATTCAATTCTGTGTTCTGATTGGTCAGAAAATGTTGATGAATTCATTTTCTCTGACAGTATTCCTTATTTACAGTATGTATATTAATGCATTTGTTCTATCACATTATCATTTTCTGTAGTAACAGCTTAGTGTATGACAGTAATCACATTTTTCAAAATCGTCTCGCAGTTCTGAACAAAGTGTTCAGTGTTCAGCGCTTTGAAACAGCCAGAGGTAAAGATAGTCTTTTAAAGTTCTTTGATACTAGAAAGTCCTTTTGGTATCACACCAAGCTGTGATTTTGACTGGAGGCTGGTGACGGATTGTTAAAACGAACTTGGTTCACAGACATTCGGCAACATTAAACGCAGCTATAAGCTACAGTGAAAGTATAGTAATAGTATACTTCTTGTACTGTATACTGTAAATACAGTGTGTATCTGTTAGATAGCTGTTGTATAAGAGGAATGAAATATTTCAGGTCATGCTGTTATAGATGACCTTAAGGGTGATGTCATCCCACCATGACATCTGTTATCATTCATTATTTCTGACAGTATGTTTAAATTCCCTTCATGTTATTCATAGAACTGTGGTTCTTGAAGTGGTTCCCAGTGATTAAACAAGCTAGACACAATAACCCAGAAAAAAGAAAACTGGAAGCTTAATGGCACTAATGGAAAAAAACGAACTACTACCACACACTAGAGATGGAGGGAAATAAGTGGTGAATCTTGATTTTTTTTTTTTTTTTAATATTAGGTTTTTTTTAAATATATTTTTTAGTTTGCATTAATGGTGGTAAAATATTTCCTCTACAATCTTTAAGGCTCTGAACTGACAGGAGGAAACACATCCTGTGTGGCTGGAGTGAATTATTTGCTCAATTACTGTAAGTTTGTCTAGATTCAAAACAAAAATAATATATATTGAATCTGGAAATTTATAAAATCTTGATATTTAATAATTAGATAATTGATAATTAGAATGCTCAGATCATGTTTTTTTGGGCCAATCACCGCTCATAGAAATCAGAAGTGGTGTGTAGGTTCTGTGTGTGTGGGGGTAATTGGGTTCTGCCACTTAAAGTGTCCTATTTCTTTACTGTTTATAGCAGTAAAATCAGTACACAACATGTTTCCTCCGGGTTCTTCGGTTTCCTGCCACAGTCCAAAGACATGCAGATTAGACTAATTGCCGTTCCCGAAATTGCCCGTAGTGTGTGAATGAGCGTGTGAATGTTAACCTTGAGGTCCTACCACGGTTGTAAAATGGGAATAAATGCAATGGTCACTATTGTATACCATTGTTACCACTCTCAAGTAGGCAAGGACAGTCCCTAGTTTGACTACAGAGGTGTAGATGTAGATGGATGGATGGAGTATAATTAAGAGAAACTGTCGAAATTCCAAACTTTTATTTATTGAAAAGCAACCTATTCTATTAACTTAATATTACATGTAAATTATAAAGAAGCTGACAAAAATAGAATAGAACATGCTCAAAGTGGGAGAAACTTATCTAAAATTCTCACTTGTTAGAGCACATGGAACAAGGTTTGAATGTCGATAAAGAACAAATCAAAACTCTGCACCAGACATTTTTAAAGAAACATACAGTACAGACAACAGTCACTTTGTATTTGGTGAGCCAATCACGGCTACTCATTAGTAAGCAGCGAAGGCAGGCATTTCTTTATAAATATTAGAATATCTGCATTTTTAAGAGTCAGTCTATTCCTCTTATCATCCAGAACGTGTGCAGCCGTGCTGAAAAGTCCCTCACTATCAGCCTGCATGCACGGAGCGACACAGTATGCTAAACCCGGGCTGGAGCTGGCGACCGCTCTTTATTTCTCTCCTTGTTATTATTTTTGTGATAATGCTTGAACTTTTTTACTCTCTGCAGAGTCAGACTCGAGCTTTTTGAGGACTTCTGCTACACTGTGGGTGGCTGTGTGAGGGTCGACTTACAAGATTTAGCTGCGGCCTTTGCAACCCCCAAATTATTTTACGCTTATATCAGATGTTCCCCCATTTGGTTTTGCTTTAAAAAAAACTTTGCATACTGCAAATTTGAGGTCTTTCAAAGAAACTTGGTGAAGTGATTATTAATAGTTATTAACTATTAATTATATACTATTAATTATTAACTATTAATAATGAATTAATAGTAATTTCCAGACTTTTGGGAACTGTTTCATCAGTAATCAACCAAGGACAACTCAACCTATCTGTAAAAATGAAGCGCTTATTGGCTGATTCCTGATAATATTGTATTACAGTAGGTGGTCCCTGGTCATTTCCATCCCTACTATTGACATTTAAGTAACTATCATTAAGTACATTGTTTTTTAGTTAAAGGGATCACTGGCTGCCGAAAGTGTGAGAAAAAACGTAATAAACTGTGTTACAAGCGGTCTGAGGATCACAAGGAGCTTGTAGCCAGAGAGTCTAGCTTCCCAAACTTTCCCGTCCTCTTTTCCAGCACCCCCTCTAGCAGCTGTTTTTCATTAGCACATGTTTGTTAAGGAATGGTGTGTTTATGCTCGTAAAACTGCTGATATGCAGCTGGAAAAGAAAAGCAACAGTGGGAACGGACAAGAAAACTTAGTTAGTAAGTAAAAATAAGTGCTTTATAAGTGAAAGTGAAAGACGTGAGAGACATCTCACTGCAAAATAAACATATGGATAGCGTATGTAAGTGTAATCTTTAACATTAATAATACATACATTTTGTAAGCACAATAGAAACTTATAACTTCTAATGAGATTATAAAAAACTTTGTTGAAAAGACAAAGGTCTTGTTCACAAGACCTATTACCTAACCCTGAGGGATCTCATGATACAGGAGCCCTCCTCCTACTGTAGCAACACTCAAGCACTCAGAATGTGCAGTAAGTAAATATCTAAAACATTAAAAGTGATTAACCATTGTAAAAACACTTTTAATAACTAAGTAGTAGGCGAGACTCACCCTGCAATAGTCATCTATAAAGCGCAGTCTCTTCATGGCCACGTCTCGTACATGACTCCGTCGAAACAGGATTTTACCTTAATGAGGAAAAAGACGCAACAAGAAAATTAATGAGTTAAAAATAACAGAAGACATCTTGTATAGCATTGATATACACTGTGCAAAAGTCTTGAGTCCCCTCATTTCTTCATACTAAACTAAAGCAAAATATAGTTGCAACCAACGATGAGCGGGCCCAAGCACCCTGTGCCATCACCACCCGGACGCCCCACACAATCTGCGTTTTTTTTGAGCGTGTTAAGACCTACAAAAAGCCATCGCCGCCGGTAACACAAGGCATCTTATGTAGCACTGATATATATATAGTACATATAGTACTGTGAAAAAGTCTTGATTGCCCTTATTTCTTCCTATTAAACTAAAGTAAATGATGTACAGTCGAAGAGCGGCACGGTGGGCTTAGTGGTTAGCACCGTCGCCTTGCACCTCTAGGGTCGAGGGTTTGATTGGTGGTACAAATGATGAGATTAAAATAGTTTTAAGAAATGGGTACAGATATTTTACAGCTACAAGCTGCAAAGTGCCAAAACATACAATTTAAAAATTGCTTGTAATGTAACAACCTCAGCAGCAACCTCATTTCCCCTCTCTTCTGTTTCAACTACTCTACATTCAGCATCTACTGATCTACTAATCACCAGCCTGATCTATCATCATCTATACTGTACTTCTCACTGGTTCATGTTGGATGCTTTTTAATGCTTGACTGATTCATGGGTCACTGAGTGGCTTAACAAACAAACAAACAAACAAACAAACAAAAAACATTCCTCAGAAACTACTCAGGTAAAAGGACTGGACTGAAAATGAGAGGTAAAAAGCTCCTTCCTGAAGCCTGGAGAACTGTTCCTCAAGACTACACTAAAATACAAGAAAGTCTCACTCTTTAGAAGAGAAATATAACGAAATAAGGGGTGGATCCAGACTTTTGCACAGTATTGTAGTACGTGTAAATGATACTGTATGTGAAAAAAAAAATTCACAGAAAGCAAATCAACTGCCTGATCATTGGAGCAGAACCTGCTTAACTTTGATCACCAATTACCAACATTTCCCTGTCAGCATGATCAAATTTGAAGATTTGGCTAGAGTTAAAACTTAATCCCTTTATTCCTTCTTATTTGAGGCTTTTCCTACTCCAGTGGCCATAACGCAATATTTGCAATATGATACAAAACAAAATGTATTCAAATTCTTCAAAATAATCTTAGGTCAGCTTCCTCTTTTAGCTCAGTCTTATTGCATTTTATGAGATTTAAAATAAAACAGGAAGATGATTCTTTGATCAGATTAAGCAGGTAATCCAAGAACCATGGATGCTGTTTTTAGGACGTTTGGAGGACGCGACGGTGCAAAGATATACATTTTTTTATGAATAGCAATTGAATTGTGAGCTCTAAGTCATTTCAAAGTCAGCATATTGTGTTGTGCCGGGTGACATGGTTTCCTGTGCACACGAGTCATTGACTTTAACGCCACGGAGCAGCATGGGGCATTTTATGATATTGTTTATCAATGTGGGTGTCAAGCCTTATTAAATTGGGTATGTGGCTGAGGAAAGGAAGAGTGATACGGTGTTTTCATGTGTGTGTGTGTGTGTGTGTGTGTGTGTGTGTGTGTGTGTGTGTGTGTGTGATACATAAACCTTCAAGGTTGCATATGAGTTTGAACAAGGCCAGATGAGCTATCCATCCATCAGAAAGAGGACATAAATAGAAACTGTGGGAGAGACAGAGTGGGTCCTAACACGTCACTGCGCCAAACCCCAGGTGTGCTCAGTGTTCCAGTATAGTTCCTGCTTTGTATTTTGACCATTGCCTATGTTTTGGTTTTGGTCCTGTCTCTAACCCACCCCCTCATAGATAAACTACCCTGTTATATTCTCGTGTTCTGTATTAAGCCCTGTACTGTATCACTTTGCCTATGTACTCTCTGATACTATGTCTGTGTATCATACTGTAGGTAGTCTGTCAATTTGATTTAATTTGATTTTTCGGGTTCAATTTGCTTCAGTAGGACTAATGTTGGTTTTCTGATTTGTCTCAAGCAGATGGACTGTATGTCTTACTTTTGTTGATTTTTTAAATATGTATCATACGAAGTGACGGCAACAGGGTAGCTTAGTGATTCGCCCAGTCACATCGCACCTCCAGGGTACAGTTCGATTCCCTTCTCAGGTTCTGTGTGCAGGGAGTTTGCAGGTTCTCCCCGTGCTCTGTGCTTGACGGGTTTCCTCCGGGTACTCCGGTTTCCTTCCACAGTCCAAAGACATGCAGATTAGACTAATTGCCGTTCCCAAATTGCCCGTAGTGTGTGAATGAGCATATGTGTTAAAAGGTGGTATGGTAGGAACGCTCCACCTGCTTACAAACTACTCACAACAATCCCGCCAAACATGAAAAATGGAAGCAGGCCGAACCTGTAGGTTTTTTCTTTTCATCATTTTGCAGAATTTAACATTAAGTTTCACTATAAAAAAAAAAGTCAAAATTGTGAAAATCGATTCTGTACCTGAAACTGCCCGATCAATTCAATTAATCAATAAAAGATTGATTAAAACACATAACTGTATCAATTATTGTTATTTGTTGATGCCAAACTGCTAATTCAATTATTGCTTCTCTGTGTGTTGTATGGTTTTTCGACTCTCACTTGTATTATCGTTTTAAAAAATGTATTACCCGAGGCGGCATGGTGGCGTAATACTTAGCACTGTGGCCTCACACCACCGGAGTAGAGGGTTCAGGATTTTGTATGTGGGGAGCTTTCGTGTTCTCCCACAGTCCAAAGACATGCAGATTAGGCTAACTGCACTGCAAACCCTAATGCTCAAAGTAATTAAACAGATTGAGTACTGTTAACTTAAATAATTACAATTAGTTCAAATTAGTAGACCTTGATGAGTATTTAGAACTTTTTGGTATCTATGAGTTTGTAGAAATTACACTTTTCACGTTAGCTCAACAACTGAGATTTTAAGCCACAGTAACTGTCTCCTTAAACTTCCACCAACTTAAAATCATCAATGCACATGTACGTAAACTGCCCACGTTGAATTGTCTTGATCAAGATGGTGGATTGGTCTGTCTTTGCGTGATGCTGTGAGTATAATCTTTACAAATCTGGGGACCCTAAAGTGGATGTTTTTGACTGATGTCACCTAATTGTCGACAGTTTGGTGCTCTCTAGAGTTATGAATAGAATGTGTTTAGACGCGCAGGAGGGAACGTAAGCTCCACTTTTTGCTACCAACTGTTTAGGAGGTTAGAAACCAAGATTTCTTGTAACTGGTGTTACGTCCTTTGACGTATTTATTTTGTTTATATTATATTGTAAACATATATTGTCATGCTACAGTATTTTGGTGTTTTTTTCTCTCCTTTTTGTTTTCTCGTCTACCACACTACCAGCTTGGTGTAGGTCACCTGTGCCTAATTGCACCAATCACCGCTGGATCCACATTGGCTAACGAGGAGAGCTTTGTGGAGTTAAAGGCTACAGACACCTGAAGGACGGGAGGAGGGAGTATTGTGGACAGAGTAGAGCAGAGTAGCTTAGGAGAGGGTGCCCTCCTGCTTTCTGACCAGCTCTTCAGAGACTATTGTTTTCTCCTGCCTTAGACTTTAGCTTGTGTGCTATTGCTAATGCTGTTTGTTGTTTGTGCTATGGTGTTAGCCTGTGCTAAGTCTTGCTTCACCAGTTGTCATTGTTACAGCCCTGTTCCTAATCTTTTCTTGAAATTGAGTTCTTTTGTTTACTTATTTTATCTGGAGCAGTAGGGAGGAGGACGCCATTTACTTTTGTATCATCTTTTTCTCATGTGTTAATTTAGTAAGGGAGCCAGGTAAGACTTCTGTTGTTTATTTGGTATTTTCTTTTGTGAGGTTAACTAATTTTCTTTAAAACTAAGTTAGAACTATTATGTTTGTTATTTTGGCCTTGTTCCCTCCTGAAGTTTGTTTTGCTCCCCGTTTTGGATATTTGAGTTTGTAAATAAAATCTTTTGTTTTACATTTGAGATTAGTGTGATCTTTTTGGAGTGTTGGGACAGGGGAAAAGCAAATTTAACATTGTATTCAGGTTTTTAGCTGAAAGTTTGCTATCTCAATTAATTTTGTTACTTCTCTTCCACCCCTAGACTAGAGGGGAACGTAACAATTGGGGGCTCGTCCATTCCGTTACAATTACTAACAATTGGAGTTTCATTCACCTGTGAGTATTAACAAAATCACAATTGTTTCCCATATTGCTAAAGTATGAAGTTTGTGTAGCTGCTTTAAACTTTTGTAGGGGAGGAGTCATAGTCATATTAGTGGAAATATGGACTTTGATTTAGTGAAGTTTACCTTATCTCCTTCTTTGGAAGAGTTTAATAACTGTAGAAAGGTAGATCTTCTTTTGGTAGCAGACTTTTATAATATCGCTGTTTCTAGAGTTGCTAGGAAACAGGTGATTAAGGAGGAGTTACATGTTAAATTGGTGGAAGCTGGCATCTTTCCTGATAAAGCTTTAGAACAGAGAGATGAGGAAGATGTTGGTGCAGACATTGACGCTAACTCAGTTACTAGTGGTAAGAGTGTAGCGTTAGATCCGCAAATAACTGTGAGATTAAAGGAGCTTGATCTTGCATTAAAAAAGCAAGAATACGAGACGCAAATGCTACGATTAAAAGCTCTTGAAGTTCAGGCCGATCGTGATGTGAAATTACGTAAGCTTGAGGTAGAAGTAGAAACTTTGCGTCGTCGTCCAATTCCTATTCCTCGTGCTAGAACGCCTTCTACTGGTGATAGTGGAATAACAGGTCCTGAATTTGACATTAGTAGGTATGTTAAATTAGTTCCGCCTTTCCGTGAGTCAGAGGTAGATGCCTACTTTGTAGCATTTGAACGTGTGGCTGCAAAGTTAAACTGGCCAAGAGATATGTGGGCTTTACTACTGCAGTGTAACCTAGTAGGTAAAGCGCAGGAGGTGTGTGCTGCCTTGTCGATTGAAGAGTCATTAGATTATGACGTAGTGAAAGCAGTAGTATTAAGAGCATATGAGTTAGTTCCGGAAGCCTATAGACAGAAGTTTAGGGCATGTTTAAAGCAGCCCAACCAGACTCATGTGGAGTTTGCAAGGGAAAAGAAATTTCTGTTTGAGAAATGGTGTCATGCTTGTAAGATTACCACTCGTGAGGAATTGCAAGAATTAATCTTACTTTAAGATTTTAAAACTTGTTTACCGGAGAACGTTGTTGTTCATTTAAATGAGCAAAAGGTATTAAAAATCACTGATGCGGCTGTGCTCGCTGACGAATTCGCACTTACTCACCGAACTGTCTTTTCTTCGGTACGTCAATTTAAAGCGCCTTTCGCCACGGAGTCCGTCATTCGTACTGCGCCTAACGGTAAAGTCAAAATGTCTGGTGGTGGAAAAGCAGTTTTAAAGGGCACAGAGAAGAGGAGGGTTTGTTTTTATTGTCTTGATCCTGGTCACATGATTGCTGAGTGTAGCGCTTGGAAGCAAAAGGCTAGACCTAAGAGTGCGGCGACTGTACAGGCAGTTCGTGATTCAGTTACACCTGATATTTCCTCATTTAGTCCTTTTATGCTGACAGGTTATGTGTCACTTGTAGGAGACTCTACAGTTAGGGGTGTTCAGATGTTAAGGGATACTGGATCGGCCCAATCTCTCGTATTGGAGGATGTGCTACAGTTTTGTGATGCATCGTATGCAGGTGCCAACGCGCTAGTGCGTGGTATCGAAATGGGATGTATTAGTATTCCTTTGCACACTGTTAACTTGAAGTCAGACCTAGTTTCAGGCCAAGTGCAGATGGGGGTTTGTAAGAAGTTGCCCGTTGAGAATGTCAGTATCATATTGGGAAATGATCTTGCTGGTGGTACAGTTTTTCCCAGTCCTATTGTCGTAAGCAAGCCAGTAATTTCTGAGATATCAGACCTCTCTGTAACCTTTCCACTAGCTTTTCCAGAAGATCTCAATCAAAAAGTTTTCAGGATGTTATTGACTTGTCTGATTCTTTTCTGAGTGTACCCCTTAAGCAGGTAGAGTGCAGGTTATCTGTTAAGGAGGATGGGATTGCTGAGCAGAAGCCCAAGTTTCCATTGGAGAGAGACTCTGTTGTGGGTAAGGACAATTTGAGTGCTGCCCAGAAGTTAGACCCCACTCTAACAAATTGTATTAGCAGTGCAGTGGCAAGTGCTGACCTTGCGGTGGCAAGGGTGGGATATTTTTGGGATGATAAAATTTTAATGCGTAAATGGCAGCCAAAAGAAAGTGATGATTGGCAGATAGCGTATCAAATAGTTTTACCTTCCACTTACCGATCTCATGTGTTGAGGTTAGCGCACGAAAATGTTCTCGCTGGTCATCTAGGTGTCACGAAGACATTTCAGCGAATTGTGAAACATTTTTATTGGCCTGGTGTGAAAGGTGATGTTTCACGATTTTGTAGGTCATGTGATGTTTGTCAACGTGCAGGAAAGCCTAATCAGACTGTTCCTAAAGCTCCACTTCACCCGATTCCTGTCATTGGGGAACCGTTTGAGAGGTTGATAATTGACTGTGTAGGACCTTTGCCTAAATCAAAACATGGGCACCAATATATTTTAACACTTATGTGTGCTGCTACTCGCTACCCTGAAGCCGTACCATTGCGTACATTGAAAGCACAGGTAGTTTTGAAAGAGATTGTGAAGTTTTGCACTACGTTCGGCCTGCCGAGAGTAATTCAGACAGACCAAGGCACGAATTTCACTTCTAAAGTGTTTGAGCAGCTGTTAAAAGAGCTGGGAGTTTCACACAAATTGTCTAGTGCTTATCATCCAGAATCACAGGGTGTATTGGAACGCTTTCATCAGACGTTGAAGACTTTGTTGCGTACTTTTTGTACTGAGACTGGTAAAGATTGGGTAGATGGATTGCCGCTACTCATGTTTGCTGTGAGAGGGTCCGTTCAAGAATCTTTAGGGTTCAGTCCTGCGGAACTTGTATTCGCTCATACAGTTCGCGGACCTCTGAAGTTGTTGAAGGAGCAGTTAACGGGTAAAGAGAGCGCCCCTATGTCTGTTCTTGATTATGTGAGTTCTTTTCGTGAACGCTTACACAAAGCGTGTAGCTTGGCTAAGTCTCATCTTGCAGTATCACAGTGTGAAATGAAAGAACGTTATGATAGAAAAGCAGTTCAACGCAGTTTTCAAGCGGGTGAATCTGTTCTTGTTTTTCTTCCTGTTCCTGGCTCACCACTGCAAGCAAAGTTTTCTGGACCTTATACAGTTGAGCAGAAACTTAGTGAGACAGACTATGTCATAGCTACCCCTGAGCGCAGACGTAAGACAAGAGTGTGCCACATTAATATGTTGAAACCTTATGTGTTAAGGGATGTGACTGCCTCTATGAAGTCTGTTGACAAGTGTAAACCGTGTGTTACATTGAACAATGTTCCTGTTGTTGCTGAAGAAATGTTGTTGGAAGAACCTCAATCACCTGGTGCACGTCTTAACAATTCTATTATCTTGGGTAATATAGAGTTGCATCTATCATATTTACCTAAAGATCAGTTGAATGAAGTTGTGAAGTTGTTGCGAAAATACCCATCATTGTTCTCTGATCTGCCTGGGAGAACAACGGTGTTGTCCCATGATATTGACGTTGGAAATTCTACTCCTATTAAACAACATCCTTATCGAGTGAATCCTGTAAAGCGGGATATCATGAGAAGTGAGGTAGATTACTTGCTTCAAAACAATCTTGCTGTTCACAGTCAAAGTCCGTGGAGTTCACCATGCTTACTTGTTCCTAAACCTGATTCCACGTTTCGTTTCTGTACGGACTATAGGAAGGTAAACAGTATCACCAAACCTGATTCCTTTCCGTTACCCAGAATGGAAGACTGTGTAGATAATGTTGGTGCTGCAAAGTATGTGACAAAGCTAGACCTGTTAAAGGGTTACTGGCAGGTTCCTTTGACTACACGAGCGTGTGAAATCTCTGCGTTTGTCACCCCTGACAATTTTCTACAGTACAACTGTATGGCGTTTGGCATGCGAAATGCCCCAGCGACATTCCAGAGGCTCATGCAGAAAGTTTTGTCCGGACTGTGTAATTGTGAAGCATATTTGGATGACATTGTGGTTTACTCTGGTAATTGGGAAGACCATCTCACTAATTTGGAGAGAGTGTTTGAAAGACTGTGTAGTGCTAACTTAACACTCAACTTAGCAAAGTGTGAGTTTGCTAAAGCTGTGGTAACATACCTTGGAAAGAAAGTGGGCCAAGGCTGTGTAAGGCCTGTGACAGCTAAGGTGATTGCTGTTACTGAGTTTCCTAGTCCCCTTACTAAACGTCAGTTACGTAGGTTCTTGGGGATGGCTGGATACTATCGAGGTTTTTGCAAGAACTTCGCAACCGTGGTATCTCCCTTAACTGACTTGCTTAGCACAGAGAGAAAGTTTGTTTGGACTTCTCAGTGTGAGAATGCTTTTATTGCTGTGAAAGACCTTTTATGCAATGCTCCAATTCTCTCTGCCCCTAACTTTTCTCTTCCATTTAAGTTACAAATCGACGCAAGTGCTGTAGGTGCAGGTGCTGTCCTGTTACAGGAGGATGATGCAGGTGTCGAGCATCCTGTTTGTTACTTCTCCAAGAAGTTCTCCAAGTGTCAGAGAAACTACAGCACTATTGAGAAAGAGGCTCTCGCATTGGTGTTATCACTTAAACATTTTGAAGTTTATGTGGGTGGAAGTTGTGTACCTCTCATTGTTTTTACAGACCATAATCCTCTTGTGTTTCTCTCCCGAATGTGCAATCTTAATCAACGTTTGATGCGTTGGTCATTGTTCCTTCAAGAATACAACCTTGATATCCACCACAAGAAAGGAGTGGAAAATGTGGTTGCAGATGCACTGTCCAGGGCTTGTGAGTTTGATGTTAGTGTCTGAGAGTAATACTGTGTGTGATATAATAATTTACAATCCATTGGTTGTAAGTTGGTGATGGGGGTGTTACGTCCTTTGACGTATTTATTTTGTTTATATTATATTGTAAACATATATTGTCATGCTACAGTATTTTGGTGTTTTTTTCTCTCCTTTTTGTTTTCTCGTCTACCACACTACCAGCTTGGTGTAGGTCACCTGTGCCTAATTGCACCAATCACCGCTGGATCCACATTGGCTAACGAGGAGAGCTTTGTGGAGTTAAAGGCTACAGACACCTGAAGGACGGGAGGAGGGAGTATTGTGGACAGAGTAGAGCAGAGTAGCTTAGGAGAGGGTGCCCTCCTGCTTTCTGACCAGCTCTTCAGAGACTATTGTTTTCTCCTGCCTTAGACTTTAGCTTGTGTGCTATTGCTAATGCTGTTTGTTGTTTGTGCTATGGTGTTAGCCTGTGCTAAGTCTTGCTTCACCAGTTGTCATTGTTACAGCCCTGTTCCTAATCTTTTCTTGAAATTGAGTTCTTTTGTTTACTTATTTTATCTGGAGCAGTAGGGAGGAGGACGCCATTTACTTTTGTATCATCTTTTTCTCATGTGTTAATTTAGTAAGGGAGCCAGGTAAGACTTCTGTTGTTTATTTGGTATTTTCTTTTGTGAGGTTAACTAATTTTCTTTAAAACTAAGTTAGAACTATTATGTTTGTTATTTTGGCCTTGTTCCCTCCTGAAGTTTGTTTTGCTCCCCGTTTTGGATATTTGAGTTTGTAAATAAAATCTTTTGTTTTACATTTGAGATTAGTGTGATCTTTTTGGAGTGTTGGGACAGGGGAAAAGCAAATTTAACATTGTATTCAGGTTTTTAGCTGAAAGTTTGCTATCTCAATTAATTTTGTTACTTCTCTTCCACCCCTAGACTAGAGGGGAACGTAACACTGGCAAATATCAACCTTTAATTTGAATCGACTACTTTAGTAGCATAAATTGTTTAGTTTTTGAACTTGTCAGGTTTACAACAAAAGTTTTAGTATTAATATTCATAGATTTTGTACTTTCAGATTTAACTGAAAAAAAATAAAGAAAATTACTTATCTGATTTGTACAGTAACTGGGCACTGGTGGCTCAGTGGTAATGTAGGTGTTTCGCCTGCCACATGAAAGGCCCGGGTTCGATTCTCAGCCACTGGATGAAGTGCCTCTCCAAAGCCCAGATAAAATGGGACGGCTGCTTCATGAAGGGCATCTGGTGTAAAACCTGTGCCAAGCTTGTGTGCGGACCAGATGGTCCAATGTGGCGAATGACCAACAACAATTTCTTTGATTTGCAATAACTAAAAAAAATTATAATTACTATTAAATAGTACTGTAGGAGTTAGGCTACTCATTAATGCAAATTATGAATGAGTACAACAAACTCAAAAACTTGTAGTTCTGTTTACTTCAAATTAAAAACATCATTACATCATTAATTTGATTTACCTGAGTTTTTGGGTTTTGCCAACTTATTAGGGTTTACAGTGTGGCATTTCCAAAAAATTGCCTGTGATGTATGAGTGGGCCTGTGCCCTGTGATGGATTGGTGAAGTCCCATGGCATAGACTACAGGCTTCCTGCGATCCTCAACACCATCCCAAACACTGTACATAGAGTACATACAGTACCATTCTATTTATTTATTTTACTTTTTTTATTTTCCCCGATTTTCGCCCTAATTTAGTCGTGTCCAATTCCTCCCCGTCACTAGGGGGCTCCCACATTAAGGCTACCACTATCACTCAGTCGGGAGAGCCGAAGACTATGTTTCCTCTGAACCACGTGACGCCAGCCGACCGCATCTTTTCGAACTGCTCGCTCACGCACCGTTGGGGGCGGAGTAACACACTCGGAGGACAGCGCTATCCGCTCCATCCGCATGCGTGAGCTCACAGACGCCCCTGATTAGCTGTAGAGCCGTGATTAATGTGGGAGCACGAAGTACCTCTCATCGTGCCCTTCTGAGAGAGAGCTCGGCCAATCAGCTGTCTCTAGAACTCCGGCTGTGAGAGGTTACATGTACCATTCTATTTAAACATTTAGTGTGAATGTGAGGTGTCTATTAGTTCTGCTGCTAATTTCTTGGTTGCTTTTTATTATCCCGGTGAGAACGTAGAGGTCATGTGGTTCTCAATCATCAGGCGTAAAGATCCTTATGCTTAGGAATGCTGTTGATAACAGAGTTATACCATATGGTCGGCGCAGCTAGGCGGAGATCTAAATGAAGATGAGTGAGATGGTACTGACGAAACTATTTTAGTACAGCGTTGAAGCATTGGAATCTTTGCTGAATAAAGGAATTAAGTTCTGCTACATAACTCTCTATGAGATGTATAGAATTAAGGGCATATCAGTGGGTCATATGAGTTTAACGGGTCGATTATTTTTGTAGAGCTGAATACTGAGATTATAAAGTTCGAGCACAACCACGGGCACAATGTCAGACATGCTCAAAAGAATGCACAGTCAGGAAAATGCCCTCCAGCCAGAGAAACATACTGACACACATAAGCATGTAATTACATATGGTCAGGACAATAAGATCTTCTGAAGTAGGAATCTGAAGCATCTAAACAGACCTGAAGGCCTCACTTACTGTAACACTACTAGAGATTTCCATATCCTGTACGCAGCTTAAAACTAATGTACAGCAAAGTTAACATTACCAGCCTGAAATCTCCAATTTTTATAACTTAATGAGACGGAGAATTTTCTTAGTGCTGTCCGAATGCATAAAACTGATGTATATCGGAAACATTGTGAACAAATTGAGCAATGTAGCTTGTAACGTGAACTGTACTGTATGTCTTCCGAAATGAATACGCAGACGGGGTTCTGGCATAATGTGAGACTCATCTGGACAGTCGTCAATTCAGTGAAGGATACATTTACTCCAATGGATCTGACGAACACAGAGACAAACAGAATGAAAGACACAGAGTCCACACCTCTTTCATCAACACTTGACAGGCACAGACACCGGTTTCTTCTTCACCGCCTTTGCAACTATGAACTGACAAGCGCAAACACTAAAGCAGCCACGCCCTCCTTTTCATATTTGCCTTAGAGCCATATGGGTCATGCCTCCTTCAAGAACAACGCTGCTGTGCCTCCTTTACTGCGACTGACAGGTACAGCACCGACACCTGCCTCACAGTATACACGCCTCTGTTAACAGAAGTGACAGACACAGAGGCCACGCCCCCTCCATTCAGACCTACAGGCACTAAGACGAGACATTTATTATTATTATTAACGGAACTGACAAGCACTGACAGGCCACGCCTTATTCACTGGGACTGACAGGACCCCAACCTATAGTGTTGATAAATAACTCGACCACGTTAATCTAACACTTTTCCATGTTTTAAACTCTAATACTGCATCTTAAACTTTTCCTGTTTAAACTATCTGACATTTTTGTGCATTTATTTAATCAGAATACCGAGTGCAAAGCAGCACCGCAAACCAAAATGTGCACTCCTGCAAGACAGATTAATACACAGGAATTACCAAAGAGATTCAAACAGCTGTCTTGGGAGTGATTGTGTGTCCTGCTGTACTGTATGTAAAATCGATGTGTTCGGATGGAGGCTTTTTAGAGACTTAGCGACTGCAGGCGGACAGAAGACAGAAGAAAAAGACTGGAGACTAGAAGATGAGAGAGGTGCCGAGTCAGCAAGGCTTTAAAAAAAAACAAAAAAACAAAACGCACATCTCTTTCTCTCTGCTGCATTATTCATCGCTCTCCTATGCTTCTTCTAACGAATCTTTGACACGTGTGAACGTGTGTGAGTGTGTGAGCTCTTAGCAAGTCATGGGATTATAAAAAAAAAAAAAAAGAGAGAGGGTGCTAGCCAACAATTTAAATGACGTACCATGGCAGCCTGCATTTTTCACTGCCCGTGCGGGGTTTTATTGGGGGGGGGATGGAGTGATGATGGAAGATGACAAAAGAGAATAAGCAAAAGGAGGTGTCTGGTCTCACCTGGAAGAAAAGGGATGATGCGCTTTTTGGGGTCTTTCTGCCCTCCCTCGATTGGGAACTTGTCGAGAAGTTGCATCTGGGGAAAAGAAGGAAAAAAAAAAAAACCACATATCAAGACCAACAAGATCAATGCAAACAAAAAAAAAAAAAGACGTGCGTCATCTGCAAATTTATTGTGTTGCTTAGCTAGTGTACATCTATAATAAAGCTTCATAATAAAGATTCTGTAAAAGTTTGGTCAAATTCCCAGGAATGGATGACGATTATTAAGAGTTGATTAAGTTGATAATAATAATAATAATAATAATAATGATATATTTTATTTATACGCGTCTTTCAAGCACCCAAGGACACTTTACATTGAACGTACTGTAAAAGGTAGAAAACTCAAAGCAGCAATTATTAAGGAATTAAGAACAAAATCAATAAAAAACAAAACAGTACACAGTCAAGATCAACAAGGTAAAATATAATCATCGCCGTCTAAACCGCTATACAGTACTGTACGTCTTCCGTATACAAGGTCGCATACAGACTGTAGGAGCCGATCCTACAGTAGGAGCCTCAGGGTACGAGGTGGGGTACACACTGGATAGGGTGCCAATACATTGCATTGCACACGTACTGTACGCTCACTCACACGCTCATTAGATTAAATATAGCGAAGTGGCTAATCGGCGCGGCATCGTAGCATGAAATAGCGATTACACATTTATGCTCCTTGATAAAGATTCTGTGAAAGTTTGGACAAACTGCCATGAATGGATTAAGAGGAGTTACAGATAGAATAAAAGCGTGACGGTGACCGACGACGACACCAGACGACAGATAGTAACCCCTATGTGTGTCGCCCATCCATATGCAGGCAGGAGACACAACAAAAAGAAAAAAAAAGAAAAGAGAAAAGCACTGCTTGTGCAGCCTTAATCGACTTTTTCAGTAATCTACAGCCATCTATAAAGTCTAAACTGCAAATTGTGATACGCTGTAAATATTGACAGCTGAAGTAAACAGGATGCATGAAGCTTCGGGATCAGGTTCAAAGCCATCCTGCTTTCTCCTCTTCTATCATTTCAGTAATGACCCACCAGCTCAGTGCCTCTCTACCGTGTCTCCTGTATAAAGTGGACGGGTCTCTTCGAGTGCGCGCCCAACCAATTAATCACATCCCTCCTAGCGCCCACACTGCCTACTCTCGCCGCTAATGAGTGTGCGTGTAACGAGGTGTGTACGCACACGCCTGTGTGTTTGCACAAGTTCTTCTGTGAAATAACTCATAATGGCCATTTTATAAAAATAATTCACCACTGAGCACAAACTTCTGTCACATAAGGTGCCGTTTCAGGCGTATTATATTCATCCTCCTGCACATAATTGCCCATTTGGAGCCAAGCTGCCTCGTTTCAGGCACAAAAGAAAAAAAAAGGGCAAACCAGTACGTCCAGGAAGAGCGAAACCAGCTTTCATGTTACTCAAAAGGTTTTTCTCAGGACTGTTTTTGTTGTTGTTGTCGTTGTTGTTTCAAGCACTGTCAAATAATGGTCTGTTGTACTGTAAATGTTCCCATGAAGGCAATTCTGTATCCTAAACGAGATTTAAAGGAACATTCATAAAGTGAAATATATTGTACAAACCAAAGGAGCAGTAGACGGACCCTACTAACCCAGTGACATGTTTTTGTCCACTTACTGGACAAGCATTACACATGATCGATTTCATTTATTTATCAGACAAATTCACTCATAAAAATTATCAAATTATCAAATTAACAATTTTTCTTAGTTCCATTATTCTTCATCTTATTGTTCATCAACTTACTATACATTACACATTACATCATGTCACATGGTGTCTGGGACATGCAGTGCTACGAGACGACTTTTAAAAAGGAACCTTTTATGAAAATTCACTTTTTGATAATTTTTGGTCAGTCTCACTCTCTCACTCTCTATACTGCTCATACTGAGTCTATCCCAGGGGACTCAGGGCACTAGACGGGCATTCCTCAGAGGGCACAAGCACACGCACACGCACACACACACACACTCAGACACTATGGGCAATTTGGAAATGCCAATAGCCCACTCTGCATGCCTTTGGACTGTGGGAGGAAATCGAGTACATGAATGAGTACCACCAAGCACAGGGACATGCACGGGGACATGTAACCTCAGTCCAGAAGTCAGGACTTGCAAGGCCACCTGGGCAGTTTAATCAGTCTGAAGAGGGTATACATTTTTTGCTTCTTAAAATTTGCTTTTTTTTTTTTTTGCTTTTTTTATATAAACCCGCTCTTCAGTTTCATCTGTTTATTCTTGATCTTCATCAGAGGAACAACAAGGAGACAAGACCCTTCTCCATCTCATCATCAGTTTTTAAGCCAATTTCATGGGCTTTTAGTAGCAAGAGATCCAATGTGCATGTGAATATGAGGGTTACTTTAAAATGAAATCTAACTTAACTAATCTAATTTAACTTTTTTTTTTAAAGTAGGTAGAAATCAGGGCCCGTATTCACAAAGCTTCTTAGAATTCTCTCGGAGAGCTCCTATCTTAGCTTAAAAAGTCCTAGCTGGGAGTCCTAGACTAAAAGTGATTTAGGAAACTTCTTAGTCCTTAGTTCTTAGCAACTCTGAGTAAGGAAAGTACAAACACCTTTATCTTCGTGAGGGGGTGTGGTCGACCCTGTTGCTAGAGATGATGCAGCAATTTAAGGACTGTGATTGGTTGATAAAAAATAACCTCTGACCTCTGTAAAGGTTTTGAAATGCGCTCTTTGTGAAAATAGATTAAATCATAATATTTGTACAGTATATGAAGAAATTGTATAATCATGACTACAGGCTACTTCATGTAAAGTTTCTGTAATAGACTAAATATCTTAAAGTTAATTAAAACAGCCAAATGTTGAAAATGTGTCCACTTTTGAAACAACCAATTTCCACGTAGTAGTTACTACATTAAAGTCCTTACGTTTATTTACCATACTGATTGTATTACTTTTTTATTACTAAGCAAAATGGCTCCGCTTTCAATTTACATGATTGCAGGATATTTTAAGTCGCACTTTTGGATGGTATGTAACCAACAATCCAAGAGAGATGGAAGGAAGTAAAAGAACAAGGAAAACCAAGTTGGACAGAAGATCAGTGTTTACTTCTAGCTTTACGTTTAGTGTTTGAAGAATATTTCTTCTTTCCACCATTTCATCCTCTGCTATTGAAACTCTTACGCCTCCAAAAAGTCCTCCTCTCGACTCGTAACTATTTTTACCTTAGGAGCTGTTTTTAAGATGTTTTGTGAATCATTTTTGTCTCTGCTAAGATTTAGTCCTAAATTTAAGGGGAAATTCTAAGAAAAGGTAATAATTCTAAGAATTTTCTTAGAATTTCGTCACTACAGTAGGAGCAACTTTTAGGCTTAAGAAGCTTTGTGAATTCTGGCCCAGATCTCTTGGACTGGCTATGTGGCATCGGGGGCAGTTAATGTAAAGCTAAAGACACTGACGAAAGAAAATCAAGCTTGTCAGAATACATGATCTGAGTTCTTTTCAGCTGGAACATTAACAGACACATTTTCTTTATGCAACAACACATCAGTTTAGAATGTCTGCACACTGCTGTGTGTGTATACGTCTGATAGATAGATGTTTTCTGATAGTTCTTACAGTACACACAAACTTGATAAACGAGTCCCAAGCACTCCAAATAAAGAAACGAATGTTCGATTCCGAGCTGGTCCTGTCTGAGATGTTTTTTTTTTTTTGCACCATAAACACTTAGTCATATTCACAGTCGTGTCTGCTGGAGAGATGTTTCATGTTTTGAGAGCGCGTGTCAGAGGAGGAGGCTGTATGAAGCAGAATCGCTGATGAAACAGCCAACGGATTCTGAGCACAGAAATGACTTCAAACAGCAGGATACTGTCACAAATAACTTTTGGAGGTGTTTTGAGTGAAATTATGGGATTTTAATGTTCTTTTCCTAAGCATCTAATGGCACCTCAGGGCAGCGAGGCAGCTAACAAAATTGCTGTTCGGTTTTGCTAAACAAAAATAAATAAATAAAAGAGCACTTTTTTTGCTGTGCTGAAAGTTATGATCTTGAAGTGTTATAAAGAGTAATATGGAATCATCAGGATATTGTGTTTGGATGTTATTGCATATGTTAATCATTAGATAACTCACAGATGGCAAATTTATGCACTTGCTCAGCAAGAACCCCGACATGGGATGACGGTTGTAATACAGCTGTAATGACATTGCAATGACACAAACCGTTAGGATAATGTAGGCACAATGAGACTTTGATGAAGACTGACTTTGATGAAATGGCTGCGAGAAAACATTAAATAAATGATAATAGAACCACAAAACAACAAAACTATAACATTTACTTTAAGCATTTATGCTGATTAACATCCATCTGCAGAGTGAGGCCTGTCTCAGTAATGGTCAGTGTTCATGATTCAACAATATGAAAGAGATTGGTGGCAAAAATTTAATCCTTGGGAGAGTTCAAAGGAGAAAGCCATTGCTCACCAAAACTTTTTTAAAAAAAGGCTCCTGATGGTCAGACTTTTGGTCAATAATCTGTGTACTGGTGAGACAAAGTTTAACTTTTTGGAAAGTGCGCGTCCTGTTACATGTGGTATAAAACTAACACAGCGTTTGATAAAAAAAGAAAAAAAAGAAACAAATATATACCTATATAAATATATTTACAGTATATACCAACAGTCAAACATGGTGGTGGTAGTGTTTTGCCCTGGGGCTGCTTTGTAGGTTCAGGATCTGAACAACTTGCCATAATTGATGGAACCATGAATTCTACGCTCCACCAGAAAATCCTGAAGGAGAAAAGTCCTGAAAGTCCTACTATCAGTTTGTGAGCTCAAGCTCAGACGCACTTGGGTTATGCAGCAGGTCAATGATCCAAAACACACCCGCAAATCCAATTCTGAATGGCTCAAAAAGACAAAAATAAGGGTTTGACACTTTAGCCTAGTCAAAGTCCGATTGAGATCCTTCATCAGATTTATTTTTACTCAAAAACCCTCCAGTGTAGCTGAATTAAAACAATTCTGCAAAGTCCAAAATTCCTCCACAGCGATGTGTAAGACTCCTTGCTACTTATTACAAACGATTGACAGTTGTTGCTGCCAAGGGTGGCACAACCAGTTATTATGTTTAGGGGGCAATTATTTATTCACATAGATCCAGGTAGGTTTAGACAGCTTTTTTCCCTTAATAAATGAAATCATCATTTCAATAATAATTTTTGCATTTACTTGGGTTATCTTTGTGTAATATTAAAATTACTTTGATGATCTGAATCCTTTTTGTCATCAAGTGTGACAATTATGCACAAAAAATGTTTCTAACAGGGTTTAGAATTCTGATCAGAGATCGGCACGGACACAATAGCTTTGTCAACATGGCGCACATGTCTCGTGTCACACGTCTCTTAGTGCTGTAATGTTACCTCTCTGTTTCACTGAACAGATATCAGATGTTTTTTACCTTTTCCAATTTTATATTACAGCAAATTGCGGTTGTTGCTGTGTATACACATTAACAGTACTAACATCAACCGCATGTATCCTAGCAGTCCTGTAGTTAGCACACTTTGTTAGCGGTCCTGTAGTTAGCACACTTTGCTAGCGGTCCAGTAGTTAGCACACTTTGCTTCTTGTGCTCAGGGGATTTCTCCAACTTTATCCCATCACTATACAGTTAACGTTGTTCTGATGTCATTTCATCAAAGTAATTCTAACTTTCAAAAGCAATCTTTTGAGACGTTGTCCCAAAGACCGTAACATCAACACAGCGTCAATCAAACAATCAAAATTTTGACAATCAAAAATTTCCCGCTGTGTGCCCTGGGGAAGAGGTTGAAAGAGAAAAAGAGAGACAGAACGAGGGATGAGAAACAACAATAAAGCTGAGGTAGGGTTTTCGTGAAATCGCTCTCTCTCTCTCTCTCTCTCTCTCTCTTTTAAACACACACATGCACTCTCTAGGCCTATAAGCATGTTTGTTCACCTGGTTCCACCTCTGTCAAGATGTGTGGTCTGCTCTCCTGCACTCTCTAACACACGTACATGCTTTATTTTCACTATTTCTGCTTGCCTTGCTGAACAGCTTCCCCCAGAAAATAAACAGACCAATTGTGACATTCGGTCTTGGCGCTCAGCAAGCGGAGTAATTGAAATCTGAGTAATTGTGGAACTGCAAAAACACACGCAGACATACTACACGCGTATGTACTGCTAGTCCAGTGTAACTATTCACTTTTGTTCAAGTCGCTTTTCAATGTGGTCCTGAAAATGCGTTATATTCTGCCGCTTCACTCCAGTAATTGCAGTTCTGGAGATGTGAAGCAATCTGTTGCGTCTGATCTTCAAACAACAAGGCATTACTACACATGGAAGAAGTCTTTGTTTAAGGAAAACCAGATTAAAGTATCACATGTGGTCTGTATCCGAAAATCTGTGGTCGGATGGCTTGTTTAATTGGAGACTATAATAATTCAGTGTTTGTGGAGCAGACATACAAGTATCCACTAATGCAAAGTAAGATGGTATCCATAAACGTGCATTTGTTAGGATTTTTAGAATACATCATTTGTGTTTTCTTTTTACGATTGTTGGAATCTTGTTTGCTTTTTCGAACCTATGCATAAACCTTTAATGCGATCGATAAACCTTACAATACAACTGGGAAAAACCAACTAAACCAATAAATAAATAAATGAGAGTAATAAAGAAATAACACCCATAAACCATACTTTCAGTCTTTTGGGTAGGAGTCTATCCGAATGGCAATTTTTCGCCAGCTCTTCATTGGAAAAAGCACTCCAAATCTATCAGATTGCAAGGGCGTCTCCTGTGCACAGCCGTCTTCAGTTCACCCCATAGATTTTCAAATGGAGTAAGGTCTGGGCTTCTCAAAACTGTAATCTTCTGCTGGTGAAGCCATTGTTTTGTTGATTTGGATGTTGGCAAATTTCACCGTTCTAGCCTGAAGGTTTTCTGCCAAAATTGACTGGTATTTAGAACTGCTCCCATTTCCCCCAACCTTGATTAAAGCTCCAGCTCCAGCTGAAGAAAAACAGCCCAAAAGAAGGACGCAGCCACCAACACCGCGGTGTTGTTTCTGCACCAAACATACAGTACTGTACAAATGTCTTGAACCACTTCTTGAGCCACAAATGCGTAAAGATACAGTTTAAAATGGTTTACGTAACAATCTCTGCAGCAACCTCATTTCCCCTCTTGTCTGTTCCAACCACTTACTGTAGTATTCAGCATCCCCAATATACGGATTAAGTTTGCTTAACAAACAAAGAGCAGTCCTCTGAAACTGGTCAGGTACGGGGACTGGACAGAAAACGAGAGCCAAAAATGAGAGCCTTCAGGAAGGCTGGAGAACTATTCCTCAAGACTACATTAAAAATACAAGTAAGTCTGTGTTTTTGGAAACAAAATATGAGGAATGAGGGGTGGCTCAAGACTTTTGCACAGTACTGTACAATGGGGAATTATGGCCAAAAAATCTAACCTGTCACATGGTGATTAATGTATGTTTTTGATAAATTTAGCCAGGCTTTGATGTTTTTTCATTGTAAAAAAAAAAAAGGCCCTTCCCCGTGGCCCAGACATAAAGAATACGGAGATTGTTGTCACATGTAGTACACAACCAGTACTTGCCAGAAATTCCTGCAACTCCTCTACTGATGCTGTACGCCTCTTGGCAGCCTTCCTGACCAGTTTTTTCCATTAATTTTGGAGAGACATCCAGTTCTTGTAAATGTCACTGTTGTTCCATATTGTTTCCACTTCTTCACTGTGTTCCATGGTAGGGTTTTTTTTTAACACCTTGAAAATCCTTTTATACCCTTCTCCTTACTGATACCTTTCAATAGTTAGATCCCTTTGATGCTTTGTAAGCTCTTTGCAGACCACGGCTTTTGCTGTAAGATGCAACTAAGTAAATGTCAGGAAAATCCTACTGGAACAGCTGAGCTTTATTTGGGGTTTATCAGAGGCCACTTTAATTGATGGCAAGCGTGACCTGAAAACTATTTAACATTTAGCAGTCTGAATGCGACTGCTTAATTCTGAACACAGCCACATTTCCAATTATAAGAGGGTGCACACACAGTATGCAACCATGTTATGTAGATTTTTCATTTTTAGTCCTTCTCCTAAAAGAAGAAGGAATTTTAAAATTTTTGTTTTTTTTCAGTTAAAGATTATTATTTATTCTTGTTCTTGTTTTTGTACATTGCAATACCCAGCCACGTTTTATCAAGTGTGTGTAGACTTTATATATCCACTGTGACAGAATTCATAACCCGAACACTTACAGTCCAATGTGAAAGAAGCTTATTAGAAATCTCTGCAAATTTATTTAAAAAAATAAAACATGAAATAAAATCACATGTACTTAAGTATTCACAGCCTTTTTCCATGACACTCAAAATTGAGCTCATGAGCTTCTTCTTTCCACTGATCATTCCTTGAGATGTTTCTACACCAGTGGTAATTTCAGTTGATTTGGAAAGACACACACCTGTCTATACAGTATAAGGTCCCTACTGTATATAAGGTGCAAGTCAATGCACAAACCAAACCATGAAGTCCAAAGAATTGTCTGTAGACCTTCGAGACAGGATTGTATCGAAGCACAGATCTGGGGAAGGGTACAGAAAGATTTCTGCAGCATTGACGGTCCCAATGAGCACAGTGGTCTCAATCATCTGTACATGGAAGTATTTGGAACAACCAGGACGCTTCCTTGAACAATTGGGGAGAAGTTCCTTTGTCAGGGAGGTGACCAAAAACCTGATGGTCACTCTGAAAGAGCTTCAGTGTTTCTCTGTGGAAAGAGAAGACAGTCCAAAAGAAGAACAACCATCTCTGCAGTGCTCCACCAATCAGGCCCGTATGGTAGAGTAACCAGACAAAAGCCAATAATCAGAAAAAGGCATATAAAAGACTCTCAGACCATGAGAAACAATTTTTTTGTTTTGTTTTTGTTGAAGAACCTTAGGCACCAATTACAGCCTCAAGTCTTTTTGAGTATGATGCTACAATATGGTTGTTCTTCTGTATATTACTTTATTATAACCTACTGACCACTATAACCCTACTCAGGAATAAGAAGTACACTGAAAGGTCATATTTACAGTATACAGTGGTGTGAAAAACTATTTGCCCCCCTCCTGATTTCTTATTCTTTTGCATGTTTGTCACACAAAATGTTTCTGATCATCAAACACATTTAACTATTAGTCAAAGATAACACAAGTAAACACAAAATGCAGTTTTTAAATCAGGGGATTTATTATTTAGGGAGAAAAAAAATCCAAACCTACATGGCCCTGTGTGAAAAAGTAATTGCCCCCTGAACCTAATAACTGGTTGGGCCACCCTTAGCAGCAATAACTGCAATCAAGCGTTTGCGATAACTTGCAACGAGTCTTTTACAGCGCTCTGGAGGAATTTTGGCCCACTCATCTTTGCAGAATTGTTGTAATTCAGCTTTATTTTAGGATTTTCTAGCATGAACCGCCTTTTTAAGGTCATGCCACAACATCTCAATAGGATTCAGGTCAGGACTTTGACTAGGCCACTCCAAAGTCTTCATTTTGTTTTTCTTCAGCCATTCAGAGGTGGATTTGCTGGTGTGTTTTGGGTCATTGTCCTGCTGCAGCACCCAAGATCGCTTCAGCTTGAGTTGACGAACAAATGGCCGGACATTCTCCTTCAGGATTTTTTGGTAGACAGTAGAATTCATGGTTCCATCTATCACAGCAAGCCTTCCAGGTCCTGAAGCAGCAAAACAACCCCAGACCATCACACTACCACCACCATATTTTACTGTTGGTATGATGTTCTTTTTCTGAAATGCTGTGTTACTTTTACGCCAGATGTAACGGGACACGCACCTTCCAAAAAGTTCAACTTTTGTCTCGTCGGTCCACAAGGTATTTTCCCAAAAGTCTTGGCAATCATTGAGATGTTTTTAGCAAAATTGAGACGAGCCTTAATGTTCTTTTTGCTTAAAAGTGGTTTGCGCCTTGGAAATCTGCCATGCAGGCCGTTTTTGCCCAGTCTCTTTCTTATGGTGGAGTCGTGAACACTGACCTTAATTGAGGCAAGTGAGGCCTGCAGTTCTTTAGATGTTATCCTGGGGTCTTTTGTGGCCTCTCTGATGAGTTGTCTCTGTGCTCTTGGGGTAATTTTGGTTGGCCGGCCACTCCTGGGAAGGTTCACCACTGTTCCATGTTTTTGCCATTTGTGGATAATGGCTCTCACTGTGGTTCACTGGAGTCCCAAAGCTTTAGAAATGGCTTTATAATCTTTACCAGACTGATAGATCTCAATTACTTTTGTTCTCATTTGTTCCTGAATTTCTTTGGATCTTGGCATGATGTCTAGCTTTTGAGGTGCTTTTGGTCTACTTCTCAGTGTCAGGTAGCTCCTATTTAAGTGATTTCTTGATTGAAACAGGTGTGGCAGTAATCAGGCCTGGGGGTGACTACAGAAATTGAACTCAGGTGTGATAAACCACAGTTAAGTTATTTTTTAACAAGGGGGGCAATCACTTTTTCACACAGGGCCATGTAGATTTGGAGTTTTTTTCTCCCTTAATAGCGTAAACCTTCATTTAAAAACTGCATTTTGTGTTCAATTATGTTATCTTTGACTAATAGTTAACGGTTTTTGATGAGCAGAAACATTTAAGTGTGACAAACATGCAAAAGAATAAGAAATCAGGAAGGGGGCAAATAGTTTTTCACACCACTGTATGTACTGTAAAGTTAGAAACTTATGGAGCAGGAATTTTTCGTTTGTCATAGTGATGTTGTAGTGATGTTAATTTGGCAATGTTACATATGTTTTAGGTTGTTTTTGGAAGTTAGAACTCCTTTGATGAATTGGTGCTGGAACAATGTTGACCACGGGACAACTGGAGAAAGCTGAATGAATTCCCCAATGTTAAAAAAACAACTTCATAACAATATTATGCGGGCCAGGGGTAGCTCAGTGCTTAAGGCATTGGACTACGGTTCGGAAAATCCCAGGTTCAAACCCCACAACCACCAAGTTGCCACTGTTGGGCCCTTGAGCAAGGCCCTTAACCCTCAACTGCTCAGATGTGTAATGAGATAAAAATGTAAGTCGCTCTGGATAAGAGCGTCTGCCAAATGCCTAAATGTAAATGTAAATATTAATACTAAACTGATGGCCTGAGTGGGGCTCGAACTCCCTTTGCCACCACAAAAGAACTGCATGCTATCTTCTGGACCACTAAGGAACATGCTGTTGTTATACTGTAAGTAAATGTGTGTGTACTGTATATAACGGTGAGTGAAAGACAACAGTATTTACTGAAATACGTACTAAATTGTGAGTTAAAAAAAATAATAATAATGTCTGAGATTGTATGAAAGCGGATGTGATGCACTTTGGACGCTGCGCAAATCGCAATCACGTTTAAACTCAGGTTAAATAGTTTTCAGGTCACACCTGCCATCAACCCGAATAAAGTTCAGATGTTCTAATAGGATTTCCCTGACATTTATATAATACAGTAATTAGGGAGCTTTGATGCACCTCATGGTACTATATTTGTACAATATTTGCGAAAGAAATTGAAACCTACATAAGGTACCATGGATGTGCAAATTGCTTGATGTGTGAATGGATGTTAATCGGCATAAATGATCCTATTAAAGGTTATAATTTCCTTGTTTTGGGGTTGTATTTGCTACCTTGTCTTTGGGTCACGCGTTTATGGTTACATCACCGGCATCTTAATAAAGTCATTCTAACTTTCAAAAACACAGGGATGGACGTATTCGCAACAACATTACAGCTATATTACAACAGCCATCCGATGTTAAGGCTCCTGCCGAGTGCTCAGCGCTTTTAAAACAATGCACATGAGTAAAAGGAATCACTTCAATATGTGAGATGCTGGTTTGAATTTTCTGCCCACAGAAGCAGATTTCAAATTCAAGATACTTCCCCGACTCTCTATCCTGGGAATTCATTTCTCATCTCCTCCATTCTGCCTCTGTGGTCTCATTCCCACTCCCACCTGTTCTCTACCCCAGCACATGCTCCCCTCCTAGCTTCCATCAAGAAGGAATATAATAAAAAAAAAAGGAAAGAAAGTTGTTTTACGGATGACAGACAGGTGGAAAAGGAGGGAGACAATAGGCTCTGAGGGGAAAAAAAAGATAAGGAAAGCAAAGTCGCCGGGAGGAGAAGAAACATGTAGGAGGGAGAGAAAGGGAGACAGAGATAGTGAGAGAGACAGAGAGAGAGAAAGAGAGAGAGAGGAGTTGCTTCACTTCGCAGCAGTAAGGCACCTGAGAGACTTCTCGAGTCTCCATAGCAACAGAGGGAGGGGAGAGAAAAGGAAAAGCACCGTGATTGGATAAAAGGAAGTGCGTGGCAAGTCTATGATTGAGAAGGATGTCGAAATCTCCTGATCCTTTCTGTCTTACATACTGTAGCCATGCACTCGCACTCGCACATGTACTTGCAAACATACACATTTAGTATGCACTTAGCAGCCAATTTCACGCCACATACACACACACACACACACACACTACCATGAATGTCGCTGTGACTTGCCAAATCAAAGTATGGTACGGAATACTAACCATCTTATTCCACTTCCCACATTCATATTCATTGATTTCATGCACACTGAGGAATTAACTGCATCTCTTTCCAATCCACTTTCACGCCAAAGAAGAGATGAATGTACAGTACAGTATGTGCAGCGGAGGTCAAGAAGTCCAAGAGAAAGAATTTGGTCGTTTGAGATTTGATTTATTTACTTATATATTTATTTATTTATTTTAAACAAAAAAATGACATTACTTTAGGAAGACTGCACATTTTAATTACCCTTCATGGTCTGATTAGCGGACCGCAAGCAGGACAAACATGAATGAGGAGACAGAGATGTACTGTATATCATTAGTCTCCTCATGTCAGATTCTGTGGCTCTCTTCACAAGTGCTGATGTGAAGCTCCACTATGAAACAAAATGCGAACATTTAAAAGACTGCATTTTGTGTCTACAAGTTAATATATATATATATACTGTATATAAAGAAATTCTGCGCTGCCGCCGGTGGCCGGTGTTTGGGTGTCCGGTGTAGCGGACGTCACTCACAGCGTAAAAGTAGGCAGTGTCATCGAGTGCAACAATAGACAGGGTCATCATCACCTTTTATGTTATACTGCGAGATCATAATATTGTCGAAACATTGAAGCTAGGTAATGGTTGCATATGGGTGTTGGGTTTTGCACGTGGGCGGAGCCACGGGTCTCCGAAAAGTTACAAATAGATAAGCATTAAAAGCTAGGCATAATTGTCGACCAAAATAATTTTCTAAAAGCCACAAGTTGGCATTTTAAATGGTTTCACCAGCTTTGTAAATGCAACCCAACTTTTAGATGCATTTTACAGAAACTGCCTGGACAAAATAAAATGTACACACTATTTATTATTATTACTAATTCATTACTTATATTTCGTATTTATTATTATTGCTCACTCACTCACTCACCGTCTATACAGCTTTATCCTGTATTCAGGGTTGCAGGGGGCCTGGAGCCTATCCCAGGAGTGCACAAGGCGGGGTACACACTGGACAGGGTGCCAATCCATCACAGGCACACACACACACACTCATTCACACACTACGGGCAATTTAGGAACGCCAATTAGACTATCCTGCATATCTTTGGACTGTGGGAGGAAACCGGAGTACCCGGAGGAAACCCACCAAGCACGGGGAGAACATGCAAACTCCATGCACACAGAGACGGGAATCGAGCCTGGCCGGGGAATCGAACCCAGACCCTGGAGGTGCAAGGCGACAGTGCTAACCACTACACCACAGTGCCGCTATTATTATTATTATTATTATTATTATTTAATTGGACCATCTTTAGCTTTGAGTATGGCACAAATTCACCATGGCACTGTTTCAACAACCTTATGCCACATCACAATATTTATTTCCATCTCTGAGTTACAATACTTTTTACCTTAGATTTTGTATTGATGAAAGGAGACTCAAACCAATCCATACCCCAGAGGTTAGTACACTGTGGTGGCCAATTCATGTGTGAAAATGATTCCTCACGCCCTCAGAACCACTCTTTCACAATTTCAGCATGACAAATCTCGGCATTGTGATCCTGGAATATATTCCATCCAATCATGAAGAAAAAATAATCCATTAATGGGATAAGCTGGTCATTCAGGACACTGAGAATACAAAAGTAGCTTGCACAGGACAGGTAACAGCAGGTAACGCAGTGACTAAAGAAGAATGAATGAAGCATTTTAGCTCTAACAGAATGACAGAGACATTCATGATCTCAACGCACAGACACCAGCTAATGCTTACTGATTCATCTCATGTGCATGACATCATTAGCAACCGATTACAGCGGCTATGCTGCAGCTTATGTCTTTCCTCTCTGCAAAACAAAACCCGCTTGAAGCAGAGATGGAAATATAAAGCCTCATTTTAAATGCTTTTTTAATCCCTTTATTACAACATGCGCAAAGAGTGGAATTCTGTAAGAAAGTAACGTCATGGTAAAGTTGAGGTAAGGACAAGGTTTTGGACCGGGGACACGTGTTTAACTTGTCAAACACAAGATCTGCAGCCGCAGAGGATATACGACTTCTCAATAAATCTTTAATCCGCTCTGTATTTCAGAAAGTAAATGAATAAAAATGAAAAGAAATCTAAGGTTTCGTCTGCAAAGCAGATCGTATCACAGAGTAGCGAATTCTTTCAGATTCGGCTGGATAGAATTTATCACTTTACAGAGTCATCAGTTGTGTGATGATCAAGATCAGGAATTCAGGAGCGGGTTTAATTAGTTTTCCAAATGCCTGATTATCACAAGGCCTTCTTGCTAATAAACTTTCTCATGTCAAGGAAAGTAGTGCCAAAAGTATTCGCTTCGCCTGCCTTCACATGCATATGAACTCGAGTAGCATCCAATTCTTAATCCATAAGGTTTAATATGATGTTGGCCCACCCTGTGCACCTATAACAGCTCCAGGGAAGGCTTTCCACAAGGTCTAGGAGTGTGTTTATGGGAACTTTTTTACCATTCTCCCAGAAGCGTGTTTGTGAGGTCAGACACTGATGTTGGACGAGAAGGCCTGGCTCACAGTCTCCGCTCTAATTCATCCCAAAGGTGTTCTATCAGGTTGAGGTCAGGACTCTGTGCAGGCCAGTCAAGTTCTTCCACACCAAACTCGATCGTCCATGTGTTTATGGACTTTGCTTTGTGCACTGATGCGCAGTCATGTTGGAACAGGCCATAACTGAACTGTTCCTACAAAGTTGTGAGCATGAAATTGTCAAAATGTCCTGGTATACTGAAGCATTAAGAGTTCCTTTCACTGGAAAACAACCCCACATCATAATCCCCTCTTCACAAAGCTTTCCACTTGGCACTATGAAGGCAGACAAGTACCGTTCTCCTGGTAACCACCAAACCCAGACTCGTCTATCGGATTGCCAGACAGAGAAGCGTGATTAATCACTCCAGAAAACATGTCTCCATTCCTCTAGAGTCCAGTGGCAGCTTGCTTTACACCAATGCATCCGATGCTTTGCATTGCACTTGGTGATGTAAGGCTTGGATGCAGCTGGTCCGCCATGGAAACCCAATCCATGAAGCTCTCTACGCACTGATCTTGAGCCAATTTGAGGGCTGCGTGAGACTTGGAGGTCTGTAGCTATGACACTCCAGAAAGTTGGTGACCTTTATGGCTGATTAGTGTACATTGGTCATTATGTTTACGGTGCTCGTGGGCTTTAAAATGAGGTGCGACAGAAGCCTTACCTTATCATCAAGCCCATGAGCCTGAATCCTAAGAATGCCACAGCGACTAGAATCAGGGAGAGTCTAATTGACCCTGCTCTTAGAGTGGACTTTCCTGTTAATCACAGAGAACCTAGATGACCATGGGTGTAAGCTGTAAGCTCATGTATGAGGAAGAGTGTGCTCAGCCTTGTCCTCCAAGAGTGGTGCACAGAAGCAAAAAAAAGACAAGTTGAAAATTGTGACATTTCATTTTGAGAAAGTTGATGATAAGCATCACATCAATAATGAACAGAATCCCAGGAAATACTTAAAGTTTTGGCTCTAATAATAAAACCATGTAAGGAAAATTGGCAACGTTCAAGGAAACAAGATAAGGTTTACAACAATGCGGAATTCAGTATGGAGAAATAATATTAAAGAGCTGTTGAACATCTACCAGAAAATATATCTATATTATTATTATTATTATTATTATATCAATAATTGTCTATTATTTTAACACATGGTAGATATATGCTATTATGAATGTTAGATGGTTTTTTCGATGTCTTAAGCTCCAGAGCACTCTTAACAGTATTGGTGGAATCATGACGTCTTCGTCTTCTCTCACGTCAGTCGCAGATCCAGGACTGGAAAACTGATCTCAGATCAGTGGGTAACTGCCACACAGCAGATATGTAAATCTGTTCAATACAACTGAGTCTGACTGGCATTTGACCGACACACAAACAGAAAAACAGGGTTTTTTTTTGGCTCCACCTAGTAGTGTTACTTTCTGTGTGCCTGTTTCCAATATCGTCGATGAGAACATTAATCACAGAGAACATGAAGCGCTCGGTCTCACTTTCACTCATGCATGCTGAAGAAGCGGGGTTACTAATGGGTCAGCAACATCTGAGGCACGTCCACACGCGCATTAGTGAGGCCAGTATTGAGTTTCAGGAGATCTATGTGTGTGCACTTGGGCTTTATAATTGGTTTGATACTTGGTTTTTAAAACCTGTCCATTGGCCCTACAGAGCCATAATAAGCATGATCAATATAAAACTTCTAAAATAAAAAAAGAATAAGGTTTTATAATAATAAAAATAATAAGAAAAGTTCAGATCTGGGGGGTGTTCTTCGTACGTCGCTAACTCAGTTAGCTGGATTTGATTGTTGTGGATTTGTCCTGATCTTGGATTGTTTCGTTCTTCGATGCTCATCTCGCATTTGCTGTCATAGCAACATGTCCGTAAGCTTGAACCTGCTCGGTAGCAGCTTTATTTCATGTAAACAGGATTAAGGCTGCGCTCCTGCCGCGTTATGATTGGTTGAAATGGTGAGGTCACGTCTGATTGGTTAAAGCGCGCTGACGTGGACTGACTCACGTGGGGAAAGAAAAGTATCTTGCATGCATATCTATCTATCTATCTATCTATCTATCTATCTATCTATCTATCTATCTATCTATCTATATATATATATATATATATATATATATATATATACAGTGGTGTGAAAAACTATTTGCCCCCTTCCTGATTTCTTATTCTTTTGCATGTTTGTCACACTTAAATGTTTCTGCTCATCAAAAACCATTAACTATTAGTCAAAGATAACATAATTGAACACAAAATGCAGTTTTTAAATGAAGGTTTACGTTATTAGGGGAGAAAAAAAACTCCAAATCTACATGGCCCTGTGTGAAAAAGTGATTGCCCCCCTTGTTAAAAAATAACTTAACTGTGGTTTATCACACCTGAGTTCAATTTCTGTAGTCACCCCCAGGTCTGATTACTGCCACACCTGTTTCAATCAAGAAATCACTTAAATAGGAGCTACCTGACACAGAGAAGTAGACCAAAAGCACCTCAAAAGCTAGACATCATGCCAAGATCCAAAGAAATTCAGGAACAAATGAGAACAAAAGTAATTGAGATCTATCAGTCTGGTAAAGGTTATAAAGCCATTTCTAAAGCTTTGGGACTCCAGCGAACCACAATGAGAGCCATTATCCACAAATGGCAAAAACATGGAACAGTGGTGAACCTTCCCAGGAGTGGCCGGCCGACCAAAATTACCCCAAGAGCGCAGAGACAACTCATCCGAGAGGCCACAATAGACCCCAGGACAACATCTAAAGAACTGCAGGCCTCACTTGCCTCAATTAAGGTCAGTGTTCACGACTCCACCATAAGAAAGAGACTGGGCGAAAACGGCCTGCATGCAGATTTCCAAGGCGCAAACCACTTTTAAGTAAAAAGAACATTAAGGCTCGTCTCAATCTTGCTAAAAAAACATCTCAATGATTGCCAAGACTTTTGGGAAAATACCTTGTGGACCGACGAGACAAAAGTTGAACTTTTTGGAAGGTGCGTGTCCCGTTACATCTGGCGTAAAAGTAACACAGCATTTCAGAAAAAGAACATCATACCAACAGTAAAATATGGTGGTGGTAGTGTGATGGTCTGGGGTTGTTTTGCTGCTTCAGGACCTGGAAGGCTTGCTGTGATAAATGGAACCATGAATTCTACTGTCTACCAAAAAATCCTGAAGGAGAATGTCCGGCCATCTGTTCGTCAACTCAAGCTGAAGCGATCTTGGGTGCTGCAGCAGGACAATGACCCAAAACACACCAGCAAATCCACCTCTGAATGGCTGAAGAAAAACAAAATGAAGACTTTGGAGTGGCCTAGTCAAAGTCCTGACCTGAATCCTATTGAGATGTTGTGGCATGACCTTAAACATGCGGTTCATGCTAGAAAACCCTCAAATAAAGCTGAATTACAACAATTCTGCAAAGATGAGTGGGCCAAAATTCCTCCGGAGCGCTGTAAAAGACTCGTTGCAAGTTATCGCAAATGCTTGATTGCAGTTATTGCTGCTAAGGGTGGCCCAACCAGTTATTAGGTTCAGGGGGCAATTACTTTTTCACACAGGGCCATGTAGGTTTGGATTTTTTTTCTCCCTAAATAATAAAACCCCTCATTTAAAAACTGCATTTTGTGTTTACTTGTGTTATCTTTGACTAATAGTTAAATGTGTTTGATGATCAGAAACATTTTGTGTGACAAACATGCAAAAGAATAAGAAATCAGGAGGGGGGCAAATAGTTTTTCACACCACTGTATATATATATAATTGCTATCAAAAATTATATTAGAACATAAATTCATAGGTTTTTTATTATTATAATAAACTCTAGGCACGAGACAGCCCTCAAGACCATTAATTCAAATTCTTGTATAATGTTTATTTTGTAACACATTTATTTTTCAGGGGTTCGTCATGAATATGCAAATAAATATTTATAGATATAATAAAAATAATTTTTTATAATGAAAAATTGGACAAAACTAATTTTATTATAAAATAAACAATATAAAAGTATACATATTTTTGAAAAAAATATTCATATTTCTATTATTCCATATACAACATATTTATTTTCATATTTCTTATTTTATTTTCTCATGTAATTTATAAACCATATGCGCATATTATGTTCTAATATAATATTTGATAGCGATTATGTGTGTGTGGTGGGGGGGGATCCATGGCAGGGAAGCATGTCAGTGCATAACACGTGGGGGTGGGGGGGCATTTCAGCGCATAACAGGTGTTACAAACAAAATTGAGCTTGTTCTTTTGTCATTTCGTCAACCAATCAAAGGGCCTGTGATCAGTGTTTCTACTGTCGATGCATATCGCCTTTTAAACCAACGCACGAACGCGCAATAATCCTAGACAACTCAATCCGGCCATACTAATCATCAACAACAGGTGGCTCGAAGAACCAACTTAGCCAGAGCGTAATTAGCACGATGATCTCATCTTAGATGTGTCAATTCATCCCGGATGTTTCAAGCGACGTACGAAGAACACCCCCCTGTACAGAGTAAGTGTCTAAAAATATTTTGAATAATCATAGACTATTTATATATTTATATATTTATATAGTTTGCATGTTCTCTCCGTGCTTGGTGGGTTTCCTCCGACAGTGTGTGTGTGTGTGTATGTATGTGTGTGTGTGTGTGTGTGAGACCTGCGAAAGATTGACCCTCTGTCCATGGTGTACCCTGCCTCGTGCCCTAAGTCTCCTGGGATAAAGCTGTATAAAAGATGACTGAGTTAATAAAAGATACCATTTTGGTGACAACAGACTTCAAAGTAGCTACAGTATTTGTTATCATGAGTAACATTCCTGTTAGTTAATACTTCAAAATCTTCACAGTATTCTTAACACTATTCTTTAACTGTAAAGATTCTAACTTAACTTAATTCAATTCTTATGCACTCACTGAAAGTTTGCACGCATTTTTACACCAACGTCAACCTTTATTCTCTCCTGATTTGTACGCACAATCATTGCATGTGTATTTAAAAGGTTCAAAGCTATGTATTTATTTCCCCTTATTTTTATCTCAGTGTGTGTTCACACTAGTAGTTCGGTTCTCTTGGTTCACTTAGTCCCGGTTCGCACTGGCATTTTCAGCATCGCTCCAAAAGCCACAACATCTTTACCAGCTGAAAACACATGAAGCGTTTATAAAACGTAATGTTAGAAACTGGAAGCAATACAAGCAGAGCCCCAGGTGGTGAATAAATCGGTAACTTTAATGATGCTTTTATTTTGTGCGTAGCTTTTATTCAGACGACTATCTTCCACAAAGATAGTGGGGGGGGGGGGGGCAAGCAGCGATCTTCAATCCTTTGATAGACTCCCCCTGCTCCTGTATCTGCCTGCCTGGTACAAGAGTACACAAGTGTGTGTGATATAAAGAGATAATAACAAGATCATAACTAGAGCGCTCAAAAACACATTCTTGTTATTAAACGGAGCCCTGCTGTGCTATCTCGTGCGCTCCTGGATGTTCATGCACTGTTGATAGTGAACGTCCTTGGACGCTCGTTAAATTTAACTTTTCATTTGGCAGTGTGAAATTTATCAAGGTTAGAAATTCCATTTCATTTAAATTTTTTAATATAGGCAGCTTTCGAAACTTATCTAACTTACGACTTTTTTCTCTCTTCTGCCTCCTGTATGCCTCCTGGATGTAATAGATACTGGGTCGACCAGTGAAAATACAGTCTCAGGTACAGTCATCGTTATCAGATAATGCTAGCAAAGCAGTCTTGCTTCGTTCTCGTCTTTTGTGAGTTCGCATTTCAATCGAACCGGACCAGAGCCACCTTTTCCAGCGGTCTCGGCACGCACCGAGGTTCAGATGGCAGCGTTCGAGTGAACCGTGCTAACAAAATAGCTGCGTCAGAGTTCCGTTCAATCAAACCGAACATGTCGAGTGTGAACACAGCCTTAGAGAGTTGCTGCTGTAATTATGTTTCTTTAAAAACTCGCCGGTCTCAATGTCTTCCGTCTAATACTGAACTCATTTTAAAATGCGTCTTGACCGTGAGCGTGATGAGACCAGCATCGCATAAAACAATCTGACTGACCTGGTGATCTTCACACTGATTTGCATTAACATTTACATTTACATTTAGGCATTTGGCAGACGCTCTTATCCAGAGCGACTTACATTTTTATCGCATTACACATCTGAGCAGTTGAGGGTTAAGGGCCTTGCTCAAGGGCCCAACAGTGGCAACTTGGTGGTTGTGGGGTTTGAACCTGGGATCTTCCGAACCGTAGTCCAATGCCTTAACCACTGCGCTACCCCTGGCCCTGGCATTAAGTCTTGGCTCCCGCAACTTATCAAAGCCGAGCTATGTGGACACAGTGGACGTACGACTGCTCGATAATCTTTAATCTCTTCTGTACCTTGGGAAAAGTGCAGTAAAGCAATGACAAAATATAACCTTCTGCAAGGCCACTATAGCTTCTACCCACATGCCGTCCGTCTACTCAACAAGAAAGGACTGGACTGACACACACACACACACACACACACACACACACACACACACACACACACACACACTCACTCAGATAAACATTCATCTGGGATAAACATTCATCTCTATAAGATGGGACTTGACTGATGAACACATGCGAATACACACTGATCTACAACCATCTAGCAATTTTTCAACACCAAACTTTTTTATTCTTTTTTTTTTCACTTGCACAAGGACTCTTTCTCGTCTATGCTGCCACTCACAAGAAATGTTTACTGTTTTTTTTTATCTATGATGCCATTAACTTGCACTACCACAACTCACTATTACAGTACAGTATATATCAGTTTATATTGCATTGTGTCATGTTGTCGTGGGATAATTTGATTTGGTTTACGAGTGTTTTGGAATACAAGCCCGCTTCTGGAACGAATTATGCTCGTAATGCAAGGTTCCACTGTATTTCCATTTTCAGCCAGAATTATTACAAGCTGTTAGGCATCAAGCAAATGCATAAACATCTGTGCTTATAATAATGTTCAAAATTCCTGACTGAAGAAGAGGATGTAGCTGACATATAGCCAGGTTTAACAAATGCAACAGCTTCCCACACGCGACACATCCACTGTATCTCATGTCGGTCTCTGTTGTGTCTGTTTAGTTCGCTTTTGAAAAATATTACTTTAATCGATACGGACATGACTCCTGAATGCAGGAAAACAAAAATCTAGCTTATAAATAGTCACAGGGGTTTTAATAATCGTTAATTATCGTTAATAATAGTCAGTCTTCAACACTCCAATAGTTTGTCAAGTCAGGTCCCGGTATAGCCGAATAACTGATTAATTAAACAAACAAATAATAATAATAATAATAAACGCCATTTGGAGAACTGTTGAATTGTTGAAAGCGACGTCGCACTCGAGGTCGTGCTATCGTACTGAATATCAGCACTGAAGAGCCTACAACCTCATCACAGCTGATATTCGGCACAATGGGCGTGATATTGCTTAATTAGTTGGCACTTTTTAGCCTGGTTAATTGAGTTTCCGGGCTAGCGTGATGAGACTTGGCAGCACGCGGAATTGCCTAATGTTCCGACTAATTGATTTGTCCGGCGCTGTGTATTATCAGAAACCTAACCTCCAACATTCAGGCAAACTTCAGGAGGCAGAAAAAAATACTAAACTTAGTCGGGTTAAAAAAGTCGAGATCCATCCAAGATGTCTACCGAACAACATTCCTGCGCAGAGCTGCAGTCATTTTGATATATTGCTATAAGTTTACAAGCTTTAAATGGCGGAAAATGAAATAACATGTGGTGCATAATACACAGCATGATTGTGCAGGAAGCATGTAAAACAGGATAAGTCAATCACATACACATATAAACACACTTCATAAGTCCGGTGTCCGGTGATAGTAGCAGCTGCTTCCCATTTACGAAAAAATATATCTATACAAGACGGCATCCATCTCCATATGAGACTGTACCTACTGTAAGAGCTCGTTAAATACTGAGAGAAATAAAAAGAGGGGGAGAAATGGAGAGGCGGAAAAGCAGACAGAGGTCCATGTGGACCCAGGAAAATTTCTGTGTGTGTGTGTATCAGTTTAAGGAGGATATGAAGGGCAGCCAACCCACTGCCTCAGAGAGCGCTGCCTGTGTAAGGCACGACTCGATTTAGCTCTCTACATTCTCTCACTTTCCATAAGAGAAGTCCTGAAGGCTCAGAGCCTGACCACGTCCCCTGTAGCTCCAGTACATCCTACTGTTTATTTCACTGACCTGGGATCAATCAAACACTGTGACTTTGAGCAGACACTCTATTGTATTTCATACACTACCACACTAGACAGTATACCGTACACGCATAGTGTAATGAAGTAATGTGTGGGAAAAGCAAATATTCAGTCTAACAGTACAAGCAGGTTAATACAACGGTTATACAACTGATCTCTACTGTAGTTTGTGTTTTATTAAATATATGCTGGTGAGAGAAAGCGAGAGAGAGAGAAAGAGAGAGAGAGAGAGAGAGAGAGATTATATGCACCAAAGGGACTTCCCCAGAGATAGTAGCACTGTTCTCTGTGTGTGTGGGTGTGTGTCAACATTTAGTACTGGTGCACGTGCACCCCCTGCCCAAGTCAAAGACTACAGTGCATGTCAGTCAGTTATACTGTAGTTTACCGCAAACTCGCACAATAGTGTAAAGGTTAAAAACAATAATAATAATAATAATCTTACTATGTATCCTGCTAAACGTTTTTTGTTTTTTAAATGAAAACCGGGTCACGTTCTTCCTCACCACCCGTTTCACGCAGGAGAACAGCTTGAACGCCCCTAAACTGAATCGTAGCAGCTGTAAAGACAACGATAATAATAATAATGCATCGTTATTTTCGCAAATGATTTCATGCGATTTCATCTCCTTTTAACAGTTGATATTGAGCTGCTTATGCTCTGTAAATCATTCATAACGGCTCTAATCTGAGTTTTTTAAATGAGGTAAGTTTTGGTCTTTTCTGGGAAGGTCTTCGTAAGATCCAGTTTCACCATGGCGCATGATGGGTTTTGAAAATGCACTTGAAAATACAGTTGTTGCAAGAACTGTTCCAGGACAGCTGACTTTCATGTCTTAAATAACAACTGACTGATGTTGTTACTTAATTACCTAATGCCATACAGTATGTGTTTTTTTAAATAGTAAAAAAAAAAAAATCTAATAAAATATTTTATGGTTCAATTAACCCTCCTATTATGATTTTTGCGGTCATTTGACCTCATTCAAAGTAAATGATTGACATAATTCTTGAATGATTATAAATGATTAAATAAATAAAAAAAATTATATTCAGTGACTTTTATACATAAACTTGGTTAACAATTTTTATGATGATAATTTTCTGGAGGTTGAATTTGCTGAGGTCAAACTGACCCCAAGGATAAAAGATGTTGGGAAATGTGAAGGTAACAGGAGGGTTAAATTAATGGCGGAAAGTAAAATGTGTAAAAATAAAAACGAAAAAATAAATTAACTTGAATTATATTTAATTTAGAAAGCTACAGTGTTGTATGTTTGTATCATAGAAGTACTTGCTTTGTTTGTTTGTTTTTTTACATCTACAGTAGCTCTCGATGTGAGGCCATTAGCTTGTCTAAGTATCGTCTATCACTACGAGTGATACTCATTAATGTACTTCCATGTACAGTATTTCCACGTAATCTGGGCTGCATGTGAGTTTTGGCACGTCTCTCTGTAAAAGAGGTTTTTAAAAGGGTCACGATTGTAGTTTATTTATTTTTTATTTTTGTATGCAGTAGAGGATTAGTGATGTTATTTATAAAGTGGATATGACATGCTTGGGGGAAAATTGCCAACCTGAGTAAACTCCATGCCAAGAGGATACAGCTGCGGCCGTATAAAGGCATGGAGTCACTGCCCTGCACCCTGCTCTGAGTGTGTACAACGGAAACTTTATCCTTAGTTTAAACTAAAAGAGAGAGAGAGAGAGTGAGAGAGAGAGACTTACAGTAAACTTAAAGTTAAGCCTCGGCCAAAATAACATGAAAACATTTGCTTATATTTATATTAAGCTAAATTTTGACTGCTGTCATCTTTTAGACGGTACAAATGACTATGACCCTGTGTTTCAGAAATCAGCGCTTATATTAAGACTCATCTCTGTTCCCTAAATAGTTCTTGTTTACTTCTTTAACCACAATGCAAACTATCAATGTAAATTAGGTTCAGCATGTGGATACTATACTTTCAGTTCCAAATGAGAGAGCACAGAATCGACCTGTACACCTTGATCACATGGACAAGGGCATTATTTTTGCTTTGTGTGTGTGTACTGTACTGTATGTGTGTGTCTTTACTCCTTACTCTTAGAATTACCCCACATTCTTCTCACTCATCATCTATACCGCGTTATCCTGTTTACAGGGTGGCGAGGGGCCTGGAGCTTATCCCAGTAGACTTAGGTACAGCGTGTGTCAATCTGTACTTATTTATTCCACTTCCATTGCCTTTTTATTTTCTAAGAAATAGTTCGGCCAAAATCAAGAAAATGAGGTTCACCCCAACAGTCAGCCAAGACATTTCTGGTGTCCAAAGTTTCCTCCCTTAGTTTTGTACCGGAGCCACAAGGAAAGACGTTTAGTAAAACTATCACACACTGAACACTTTTTTTTTTTTTTTAAGAAAAAACACTTTTGTGTTTTCATAAAGCAGCACAACAGGTCCATATTAAAAGACAACTTTAGCAATCAAATCTGAACTATATAATCATCCAAACTCCTAATAACGTACCGTATTATAACATGCTACTAGTTTCTATTCTATTCTGATTCTAGTTATTCCAGAGTGACTTTATGCACTTTTTCATGACACTTAACTGCTGGCTGCGTACTTGGTGCGAAGTTTAGCCATGCAGCTTCAGTATTAAACAAAAGCATATGTCATAAACTAATAGACTTGAACTCGGTAGAAAATTGCTAATCCATTTTACTTTTGGCCAAACTATTAATCATTTAAGTGCAATCAAATCTGGGCAACGTCTGGGAAAATAATTGATGTGGGACTTGGGTAATAAGATATGGTTTTTCTCCTTTGTTTTTGTTCAGAGCAATGTCTATGTCATTTAACACCATGGAAACGCGTTACTTAACAGCGCTGTCGCACTCTGACAAAGACCACAATGGGGTCGAAATGGAAAAATGTTTCTACATTCATCAAGTTCATCCTACTTCCTTGACTCGTCCCTGTCAGGTTCTGTATGCGTCTATCATGTTGTCACTTATTTCCTTTCACGTGCACGCAATGCTTTGGAGATACGCAGTGATGGTGTAAGAATTCATACTAAATTCTTTGAATGTGACATAGACACGCTGAAAACCTGCTGCATGCGTGTCATACTGTAAAGGTAGTAATCACTAGAAGAACTTAATATCAACTTGATAACGTCCTCTAGAAAGTGCCATGGACCCGTACCATTGTCATAGCACAAGCCTGAACAGGTCGTTGTGAGAACTCCAATAACGTAAGGACAACGCAGGGACATGGTCAGTGCTGTCGTGGTGTTTCTACTTCCTTATTAACTTCTTCCTGCGTCTTGCTTCGACCACATCCTGACCAGGCTTTTTTCATTTTTTTAAACATGTCCAAAAAAAAAGCACCTCAGCTCCATATCAAGGGAGACATACTACGTCCTTATCAGTTTATACTGCATTCCCGCCAAGTTGTTCTGTGTTCACCCAATTTTCTGAGGATTCAGTGGAAACATCGCTCGGTGTGATGGGGGTTTAATCTACTCAGGATTATGGCAAAAAGAATGTACTTAGATCTTCCCACAAGCTTTTATTAAGGTAAAGCATAAGGTTATAAGTTAGTCAGTTCCTCCTTTGCATTGATGTGTGATTTCCCAAGGTTGAAACATTTTACAGTAGGATTTACTGTATACTATTATTTTTCTTTGTCACATGGTACCAACTTACTGTTTTCCTAAAGAAATTCCCGTCCAAAGTAAACCATTTCATTCAGTTAAACATCTTGTTGGTGTTTAGTCAAAAAGAATATCTGAATTTCTTTTAAACTCAAATATGAATGAGCATACAGTACGTGTAGAATCCATAAGACTAAATACACTAGTAGTCATAATCGAAACACCATGCTCAAAAGAATTATGTTGTTCATACACTTGTATGTAATTACAGTTTGTCTCTCTGGAGCAATTCGGACATATTGACCTGGAAGTGTATGATTACAGTAGAGTACTGCTTAAGGTGAACATTTTTATCAATACTGTATTTTACATTTATCTTGTATTATTATTATTATTATTATTATTATTATTATTATTATTATCTGCTGTACAAATATTAGCATTGCATAAATGTTTTCATCAAAAACCTTAAAAACCAGTAGATTTTTCTTGCTAGTAATTCTGTAAAATGAATGTCATTATTGTTATGGTTGCAGAGTATTCTGAATATTTTACTCCTTTTTGGGAAATACCAGTACCATGTTACAGTCTAGAAATGAAGACCTTGACAAATTCCAACTGAGAACAATGTGAGAGAAAGGGTGAAAAACAGTCTGGATGTGTAATGATGCCATAGACTACACCATCTTCTTTATATTATTACAGCGCTGGTGAGACTTTTAAAGAGAAAGAGGAAAGACAAACAGAGGAAAGGTTACCGAGAGCAGGCTAGTCAGAAAGAAATGTTTCATCACCAGTGTCTCTTCCCATGGCAAACATACAGGCTGGTCTTGTAGCCCTCTAGCTTTTAAGTAGCGTCACTCTTTGGCAATGTGTAACCAGATCAAAGCGCACGTGTGTGTTAAAACTGAGGGGGTGGTCAAGAGCTCACGGTCTGGCAAACAAACGGACTGACGTGCACTCGGTCACACACTGATCACAGCCACAACTGCCCACACACACATCAAAAGTTTCTTGCTTCACCACACATCCCCTAACCCGCTATTTCCATCCTGAAATTTCAACACATGGCACCAGCACTTAGACACACAGGATCACAGGAAATACAAAGGTATACACTCACCATGAACTCCATGCACACTCATCCCAGCCATGATCCCTGCCCTCGATCACCGAGTAGCTCTCTCTCTCTCTCTCCGGCTCTCTCACTCCTCTACTGAAACCTCAACTAATCATGTTGACTTTAAACCACTCTCAGATAGGGAAAAAACATGGCATAGAAATGTTCAACATTACTACACCACAATAGTTAGTCTCTTTGTCTATTTTTACATTTGTATAAAAAACTGACAACTCTTTTTTTTTCTCTGATATACACAGACGTAACAAAAGCAAGTCTCTGACTCAAATGTAATCAAAAAGCAAACTAAATTAGGCTTAAATCAGTTGCAAGCAGCAAATGCATAAAAATTTCATATAAACTATAATGAGCAGGAATGGTACTGTTGGATTTTTATTAAATTACATTTATAAACTAAATGGGAGTACTCAGCGGAGTACTGTTAGATTGGAATAAGCTCACCGGAAAGCTATTGTAACTCGTAAGACCACTCTTTGCAACCGTATTGAGCAGAGAGGCATGTACAACACATCCAAACATGAGGTGAAAGGACTACTCACTCGTTTTCATTGTTTGGCTCAATTTATATAACAAAAATTATGGTTTATCTATTTTTTATGAAGTGATTCATACAAATAATATGAACAGTCATGGGTGTTTTAAAATTTACTTTAAATAACTCAATTGTTTTTCCAAGTACAGTGGTTGAGCGTAGGGGTTCACATGACTACAGCTCATGAAACGTGTCTTTATCCTCCACGCCCAAGATCAGACAATAACTAGCCATTCTTCTGCCACTAAACTGGCACAAGATAGTTGTTGACCCTGGAAAAGTGCTGAGATGTGAAAATTCTGCTCCAATTGGAGATGCCAGCAGTGCTTAGTGGTCTGTATGCCCGGTTTGGGCACATGAAAGTGGGAGGCTCCAAGCAGCCCATGCATTCTCGTATTCCCATTTTGGATAACGCTTTGCCCATGGTTATCTGGTTACAGAAAGGGGGAATGTTTTGAATCCTTAGAGGATCAGCAGGTGGCTGGAGAAACAGCTCTACTGTATGAAGTGGTGGTCATGTGCCTTTGACTTTCAATGGCATGGAATTTTTATAACGAAGATGGAAACATAGAGATTGTGAATCATAAACATAAATACATGAAATACGCATGTGGGTATAGGAATGTATATCCTGTTAGGATGAAAAGATTCTTTAATAGAAAGAGGAAGAAACAACGACTAAAAGGATGTATGAAAATCATAAAGTGAGTCAATCCCCTCTAGACGACATGCCGCTCCACCACAGGGATGTAAAAATATCCCTCTTTATCCACTGAACACAAGACAGTCAGAATCAGACATTCCACAGGCCTAACATAAAGCATCTGTATCCAAATTTACGATGTCTGATGTCCTAAAAAAATAGTCACCATTTGTCACTGATAGAGCCCAAATTAAACATGTATTGTTCGCTTATGTCAACAATACCACAAGGAAAATTCTAAACACTAGAATAGCAGTTATGATTAGCAGTGAAAATAATGAACATTAAAAAAAAAAAAAAAAAAACGGATTTCTCTCAGAAATCCTGTCAGGTTATCTTTAACAGTTTAATTAGAAATCATTTCAAGTTAGCTTTAACAATTCAATAAAAAATCCTGTCAAGTTATCTTCAACAATTATATTAGAATTCCTGTCAGGTTAGCTTTATTAGGTTCAATGCTACGTAGCTACAGTACTGTAGATAGCAATGAAGCAAGCAATGATGGCCACATTAAATTAATTATATCTACTAAGTTCTTTCTTATTAATATACAGTGAAGACGATTATGAGTAACTCGGTTTACGAGTGTTCCGCAAGACGAGCAAAGATTTTTAATAAATTTAGATTTGGAAAACGAGCATTGTCTTGGTTTACGAGCATCGAGTATCATGTATCACGCATGCGCTTCTTGATTTGAGCGTCACAACTGAGCGGTCGGTTTTTCTCTCTCTTGCGCTGCGAATTATCGGTAATCGTCTCCCCTGCTGGGTCTTAGAGCTCGTCTCTTACTGGTATAATCAACATCCGTGCACTGTTTACTATAACACTTCTCATCGCTGTGTGTGACACTGTGTGTGTGTGTGTGTGTGTGTGTGTGTGTGTGTGTGTGTGTTTGTTTCATAGCCAGTGTCAAATTACGCTCGTGCGCGCACACACACACACACACACACACGCGCACAGACATTAAGGCAAGAGACACACACTCTGGTCCGACGCCCACAGAGGTAAGGTGCTCAGATAAAACAGTGTAGCGGGAGAGAGACGTTGATTTATGACCGCTGTTTACGGAAGTGTAGTCCAGTGCGGGAGATGCATTGTGGGTAATGCAGTCCAGTGTGTGTGAACGCTAATGCGAGATGTAAACTAGGATATAGAGCCTGAGTTTTGTTCTTACAGTAAGTATTTTTTTCAGTTGGATTTAAGTGCCGGATCCACCCAAGTTTGTACTATAGCCTGACAATGCAGAAAATAAAAGAACGGGGGCATCGAGCAGCTTGTCCATCTCATCATTACACGAGCATGAATTAACGGGCTGTTACACTGTCGCGAGCAACATTAAAATAAAGCGGAGAAGCTTTAATAATTTAGAAGAGGACAACAGTCTTTCCGTTGATGTGTGTGTGTGTTTTCAGACGAGAGGAGACAGTTTTACTGTGGAAGATGAGAAGCGGGAGACAGGAGGGGCTGAAAGGCGCTTTTCCACTGTATAGTACGGCACGACACGGTTCAGTTCTACTCACTTTTGGGGGGTTTTCCACTGGGAACAGTACATGGTACGTTGTCCTTTTTTTAGTACCACCTCAGCCGAGGTTCCAAGCGCGCCGAACCGTTACCAAAACATGACGTGTAAACTCTGCTGGTCACTGATTAGCCGGAGAAAATCGTCATTACTGCGTCACTGAACTTGCGACACGAGACACAACAGAACCGCTATATTTAGAACAGCCAGAGAAGGATCGCACGCACCTTTTTGTATCAACTGTCGGCGTCTTTTGAAACAAACTCCTTCGTCTCGCTGTTAAAAACATCCACATGCTGAGAATGAAGAACACCATGCCGTCGATATGCTCCATTGTTGTGTGTTTGTTTGTGGCGCGTTTACGATGACGTCACGGCAGTAGCGGCGCCGCAACTAAACGACACATGAGTAATCCCGCCCACGCTAAAGCGTTACTACACTGCAGTTGAAGTGCAAACCGAGCCAAACTGCGCCGAACCGAAGTGAGTTGAACTGAACCGTGTCGTGCCGTTCTATGCAGTGGAAAAGAGGCATTACTCTAGCCTCACACACACACACACACACACACACACACACACACACACACACACACACACACATACACACACACACACATACACACACACACAGCGCCTGCGCGCACAACGGAAACACTTATCTGTCAAGATTTATTTTTACTTTTTTGAAAGGTAAAGTTCAGGTTAATTTGTTTTATTTTTACTTTATATTTTGTATTAATTATTTTTATGTATTTATTTTTATGGGGCTGTGGAACGAATAATTTAAGTTTCCATTATTTCTTATGGGAAAATTTGATTTGGTTTACGAGTGTTTTGGAATACGAGCCCACTTCCGGAACAAATTGTGCTCGTAATCCGAGGTTCCACTGTAAACATAATTTTTCTAAAACTAGCTAGCCAGGTTTACAATGTTAGCAGCATTATAGACATTTACAGCTAAATATATTTTAACTCAACATCTCTCAGAAATCTAGAACTTGCTACAAATTCTTGTTAGCAGTGAAGATTATAACCGTTTAGGACCATGATTCAAAAATCCTATCAGGCTAGCTTGTGTTCGCTAGTCAGTGTACTATCAGTAAATATTATATGAATACATACACACTGACCAGCTGGCAAATATTAAAACCATTCATGAATGTGGTGTAAAAGAAATCTCCTCAGAAAGTCTGACCTGTTAAGATTTTAGCTAATGTAAAAAATTTTGTAGTAAATATTTCATACATGTGTACAGTAAATAGGGCATCAAAAGTCTCTCAGGAACCTTGTAAACTAGATTATGTATTATTTATGTGTTAATGCCGTGCACAAGTTCTTTTAGAAATCCTGTCGGCCTACAACAATTTAGATATTCAGCTTTTTTTTTTTTTAGTAAATATTAAAAACATTAATGAATGTGAACAATTCTCTCTTGAATTCTGTCAGATTAACATATTTTAGATAGTCAGCTATGTTTAGTAAAGACTGTTAATATTTATAAATGTGAGGTAAAATTCTTTCATAAATTCTGTCAGGCTAAATTTTGGCTATAGTCAGTTAGTGTTAGTAGTAAACCACAGAAACATTCATCAGTGATATGTAAAAATGTAAAATTGGCTAGCAATCACACAAAAGGCCAATATATAAAAGTGGTTATTACAGTACATGAAGGAAATTTTGAATATGAACAAACCAAAGCTTGCTGTAGAACCGATTGAATGACACTCCCTGTTAGCATCTGTCTGCTAGTCAACTCAGCAGCCTTGATGTGAGCTACATTGCTGCTCCAAAAACATTTAAAAAATCCACTAGAAGCTCAGTCAACTAGCCGCAAATATGTCAAGTACAAACTCAGCAACCAGACATCTTGTATCAGCAAAATGCTGTTAAAAGACAACTGAAAAACACTGAGTGAAGGTCAGAAGCCACAAAAATGCTCAGCACTAAAAACCATCTTTGGATCACTTATGAGCAGAATGTGTCCTGAAATCTGTGGATCGCCAAGTCTACAAGATATATCCTAACTAGACACCTAGAATCAGCGATATACAGTAACAAATCCAAATAACACAAAAAAAAAGCTAAAGTAAATGGTTTTCCTTTTTTTTTTTTGGATGGGCAGAATAATTGCTGATCCTACAAGCTGGTTTTCTTGAGAAGCACACTTAATACATAAACTGCCCTCTTTATAGAATGTAAGTAGTGAGTTTAAAAGTTTGCACATTTGTAGTCACAGGTTTGGGTTGAAGTAAAATTGTCGACTTTGCCGTCGGTGGCCTTGATGAAAAGAACTTCTGTTCCATTTGGCTACACTCCACAGGTGGTGCTCGCTCTAAGGCATAGTCTTTGACACAGATATTCAGCTGAGAAGTAAAGGAAAGAAATAGTCGACATATTGTATATCATCTCATTTTGTCGAAGTCAACTTCATTAACTCTACCAACACCTGCTCAAATAGACACGCGTCTTGGTTCAGGGAAATACTGTACATGCAAGCTTTCCACAGAGCTTCGACAGTCTTAAAAAGTTTACATTTAGATTTCAGAAGTTGATAAGTTGCCGGTTAATTTGTGGAGTTTAAATATAACCTTAATGCATATCATTATGTTTTTTTATCATGTCTTTCAAACTTTGTTTTTACAACATAAATCAAAACTTGATATGATCTCGAGGACATTTTACCATTTGTGATGTTTCATGCTGTAAGTTATCTCGGCTATTCATTTTTTTTCATATTTGCTTCAAGGACAAGCACATCCAACTCTCAAACTATTTACTTTTGAAAAATAAATGCTTTCTTTAAGAATGTAGCTACAGTACGTATGCTTAATGATAATGTGCTTCATTGTGGCGAGACGGACCTCAAAGCTGTAACCCCTGGTTATCACCCATCGACCATCTACATCACTTATCTCGTGTAGAGATGCGGGGGCCCTGAAGCATATCCCAGGGTACTTACGGCAAAACACGCTCACCACAGGGCACAACACACATACAGTACCCATTCATACACCACAGGCAATTTAGAAACATCAATCAATCTACACAGCATGTCTTTGAATTGTAGGTGGAAGCAGGAATACCCAGAGGAAAACCATCAAGCTCCACGAGGCAAGATTCAAACCCCCAACACTGGAGATGTGAGATGACAGTGTTAACTACTCCAGCCACCAATTAGTATTTCACCAAACTGGTTATTATGAGTACCTGAATAAATTAATTAACTTAAGTCAATTAAATTTAATTAACAGGAGATTTTTTTTAAGCATCAGTAACAAGAAGGTGTGTAGAAACATCAACAAAACTGAGCAAAATAAAGACCAATGAAAAAATGAAGTGCAGTTAAACATATCAAATTATATAATGTGATCCTTCATATCAAGTGCGGAATTGGTCGCACAGGTTAATTTTGCATTACGGCCAATAAGGTGTGGTAGGTGAAATTGATCAAATTTAAAATCTCGGCAAGATTCGCTTGATAAATACTTTATATCCCTGATCTCTCAACAAAACTGAGAAAATTTGAATCACTTTAATGAGCACGATTCATGCAGGTTACTTCAATTGTGATAGAAATGGTTTTTGCTATAAACCTGAGCTGCTGGCAAAACTATTTTTGGGGTAGCAGAGAAATCCTGGTGTGAACGTGAGCCTGAGAGTTCCCTCTTTCTTATTACGTTATAGAATCCTCATTGCAACAGGGTAATAGACTTACTATCAAAATGCGGCCTATTGATCCAGGAATCTGAAAGATTACCTGAGTGACTCTGATCACCCAAAATGCTATTTAACACCTTATTTGATGTGATGGCTCATACATTCGACGCAAGGACATGACGTCACATCTCATACTGTAGCTGAAACATTCAGCTTCATCCAATGGTTACGACTACATCTAAAACTGTTTGTTTCCATTTACTTGCCTGCTGGAGTAGAATTTATGATTTGACCACTCTACAAACGAGTCCAAAATCAATGTACAGTATTTCAAATGAACAGTGTTATGTGTCATAATGTCAACAATAGAGATTAATATTATTCTCTATTCAGCAGGGTGATGAAACTGTTAATCAGTAACCAAGATAAAAACTTCACAAATGCAATTCGTGACACTGTATCATGCATACAGTTGCTTATTCCAAATTTATCGAGGCCATCTTGATATCACTCTCATTTTGTCCAGTTCTGTGCATGTTACTAAAAGCGGGATAACTTCAGGCACATAAATGTTTTACAGTGGAAAGGCTCTAATCCAGTATGAGAAAGAAGCTGGCCAAACAAGCCTGAATCATCAAAGAAATCCTCAGGGGGAAAAGCAACAACACTGCAGTCTGGCAAGCGCTTCGTGATATAGACCCAAAATATTACAGAGATGCCTCCAAACATGGCATCTATTCAACGATCGTGCAGCAAGCAAAGGATAGAGCCTGCAGGAAAGTGCGCATTTTTACTGTCCAGCTGGTACAATGTTAGCCAGAACCCTATTCTGTACACTGATGACCTTTGCTGTGTGATTTCAAAAATAATATAATCAAAACTCTTATTCCTCAACAGCATGTGTGCTTTTGATTTAAATGGAGCAGAACACAATAGGGAGTGGTCCGAACATGCTGAATCAGCAGTGAGTTATATTTTCCCTAGTAATATTTGGCAAGAATTACTCCACACAACTTAAACGACAGCAGCTAGTTATGACTAAAAGCCTGTAAGTAATAAAGTGCACTGAGCTCTAATAACATGGTCTGAATCCATCTTTCATTTTATCAAAGCAGACCACAAGCCATATAAGAAAACACCGTAATCTTCCCTCGCCATCCCCTATTAGAGTGAGCATTGCACAAGCTGGAGTAAAAGTTTAACTGTGGAGTTAAAGTTTGGCATGTGAGGTCAGCAGCTCCACTGTAGCTTATCAATGGAGGCTTTGACGCTAGATCCACCTTCATGGTGGGAACATGGCTTCCTTTGAAACACAGTGGGCTCTTTTCATAGTCTCATATGGGCCTAAAATAGCTAACTCAATATGGATGATAGGGAAACACACATGCACACAAACACACTCGAGCACACACACAAATATCTAGATATGCATAAACATAAAACATACATAAAACTCGAGCAATATGTACAAAAATAGCATTGAAAATGATATAAACATAGAAAAAGACCTTAATGTATCTCGGGAATTACATGATTTATCAAAGCATCCACAAGACTTTTCTTAAAGATTCCAAGTTTCCAATTTTTTTACATATTCTTTTTGACTCATCTCCTACTTGTCTATAAAAGCTAATCTATGCAGAATGTAATACACTAATACCAATACTCTAGAACATTAAAACTTAAAACTTTAAGCCCAATTATTGTGTAGATTCCCCTTGTGCCCCTGGGACTCCACAAGACCTCTGAAGGTCTTGTTGAGACATTAGCAGCAGATCCTTTGGGTGCTGTGGGTTGCAGGGTGGGTTCTCCATGAATAGGACTATTGTTTGTCTGGTGCATTTCATGGCTGCTCGATCAGATTGAGATCTGGGGAATTTGGAGGCCGGATCAACAATCTTGATCTCTTTGTCTGCTAAGCTCCATACACAGCAAGCTGTGATGCACTGACTGTTCTGATACCTTTCTATAATAACTAACTTTATTCAGCAATTTGTGATACATTCGCTTTTCTGTAGAATCAGATCGAATGGTCCGCACAGGCATAGATGAGCCTTGAGGTTCCCCTGATTCTGTCACCAGTTTACTGTTATATAACTGATAATCATTGCTATTGAATTTACCTTAACGTTGTAGCTGATCAGTGTAATCCTAACAGTTACAAGAATGAACCAGTCCTTTTATACACATGCAAAATAATATGTGAACAAAATATTACTTATTAAAAAAGCAATCTTTCTGCCTGATCACAGATTAAAATAAAAATTCCTGATTTTTTTTTTAAACTCTGCCCCAAAGAATATAAACCCCAGACTCATTTTTTTTATGTATTATTTAAAAGCACATTTAATATATGCACCTTCTCACATGCATGTCCTAAACCACACACCCTTACACACACTCACACAAACGTAAAACCCTGGGGACTGGGCTGAGCTCATCCTCTCCCCTTCAGCTGTCTTCCAAAACTCTAGTTTACAAGCACTGTCTTAAAGTTCTCCAACATAAGAGAAAAATATTGTACTGCATAGGAGCATGTACTGTATTAAATTTGCTTATAAAAGTAATCTGCACCTGTCAGTACTGCATGCTACATTAAACAAAATTAAATTCACCTCCTTTCCAAGCCATTTATCAAATACGCTGCCAATCAGTGTGGCAGTAAGCAAGCGAAGGAGTGCTCTAATGCATATTAAACACACAAAATGTTATACAATTTATCATCTCTGACTTCTAACTCATTATCAGCGACTGGCAGAAAGCGAGTGGGGCAAACTATGGCTGGATATTTGCATTTTTGAAATCCTGTGTGTATTTGTATATACAAAAAAAAAAAAAAAAAGTGAATGTCACACATTCTTATAGTTTATTCAACCACATTTAGCTTTAACCTCAGCTGCATGACTGAGAATCTTCACAGGGACATCAATGAAGAAACAAAAAGACTCATAGATGGGATAACCTAATCATTCAGTACATTGAGGTCATCAGCTGCCTTTATTTTACCGCCACATAACATTGCTGAGCCTAGACCTGACCAACTGAAGCAACCCCAGATCATAACACTGCAGAGGCTCATAATAATCTCCAGAGGCTCGTACCGTGGCCATTATGAATAATGGGTGCATACATTTATGCTATTCCCTTCTTACCTTGAGTCAATCTGGACTCATCAGACCACATCAAGTTTTTCCATTTCTCCAAAATCCAAATCTTGCTCCTTCACAAACTGAAGCCTTTATTCCGATTAGCCTGACTAATAAATGATTGTCACAGTTGTTTAATCCCAAAGCTGTGAGTTCTTACTGCATTGTATGTGTGTGTGGAAATTCCTTACCTTTCACTATGTGTTAAATTAATGAGAATAAGAGTTATTGATGTCTGTGTGTGTGTAAGTGCATATAAACAAATTCCTACCTGAAGGTCGAAGAATTTGCTGTATCTCCGGTAAATAATATGGGACGTGGAATCGGAGTAAGTGACATTGATGAGATACACCTGCAGGCAAAGCACACACACACACAAGGCATGTGGATTTTAATTCGCTGACACATCCATTACACTCTTCCTGTTATCTCATACACATGTATAATATGTAATTTTGAAAGCAGTAATTTCCCCACATGCTGTGTTACTGAGACATCATTAAATCACTGCACTCTTTCATTAAGAAGTGGAGGACTGGGAGAACTGGGAGCGTTTCGCATGTTTCACAAACAGGAAGAGACACTTTGTTTTTCAACAACCATCTCCATGCCTTCATTTCCCCCAAGGACACTGGTTCACACTGACATGAACACGTACTTGTAGCACAAATATAGCATGTAACATAAATATACGGGTTCCTGACTGAACTATCCGTCAAAGATATGCAGTGTAAAAAAAAAAACATGACCATCACCCCATAGTTAATTGTTTTCTCATAATAAAAGTCCCAAACAGCGTAATTATATACAGTACAGTACTTACACCATTATGGTGTGACTTGTCAACAAAACATGCTTTCTTTCTCGTTATCACTTACATTATAACAGCTATAAATAGGCATTTCCACACCAGGGTATTTTCTCTCGCTTGAAGTTAATTCAGCTTGTTACCAAGAAACTAAGTGTTGCAAAAGCTTTACCTTAGCCTGCTACAATTCACAATTTTCAAAAATATGCTTGATAAACATGCTTCAAACAGATAACTTTATCATTTCAGTGATTACACACTCAATTAATTTCGGATGACGTGTAAAAGTCCATGCATCGTACGTACGCGCAGCTCCTGCAAACATACTTCGGCATAAGAGAATTGAAACGTGTGACATCACCGCAACGTGAATAAATCAGTGTCCTCCCACCCACCCTTCCTTCTATTAACATGAGGAAGAAATCTCTTGTGGTCAGAATTGCCTTTAAAAATGGAAAAAAAAAAACTGTTTAAACGTGCACAAGCAACATGATGTACTACGCAACATATGACCTAGAATTTCCACCAGATGCAACACATACGTCGATAATCCTTGTGTCAAATTCACACCACTTTCAACTCCCGATGCAGATACGTGAAGCATTTACAGGAGCACGGGGCCAGCTGTAAATGTAATTAGATCATAGTGTATTTAAAAGACAATAAATCAGTACATAAACAACATACATATGAAAGCTAATCTGTATATACTGTAGTAGTGTAAAGTAATGAATTTGCAATTTTAAGCAAATGCAATTAATGCAACATAGATGCTACCTATTTCTACAACCCGACGATTTGCTCCTAAAAATTCAACCCATAATGCCGTTGCTGCTTTCATGAGAGGAAGTAATCTGTGATGGTAAGATGGGGGCCTTTCCCAACCAGGACCCTGTCCAACAGTGCATTGTTCTCAAAAGCTAAATAAGCCTTAAGGCCATCAACAAGGCGCAATGACATCATCCACTGCTGGGTGTAAAAGAGGGCTGAGACTGCAGAAGAAAACAGTAGAGGCGTTCACGCTTTTCGAAATTCCCCTCTGGAGGGTTTAATTAACTGCTGCATGTTCACCCCACTTCACTCGGCATGTAATTGAGCTTCTCCACAAAGAGCAAAGGCGGTTCCTTTTGATCTTATAATACTGAGAGCAATTCAGAAGCTATGCCTTATTTAGGACTGTTTAGCAATAACATTAATATTCATTACTTACAGCTAAAAGTGGTATGTTCAAATTGATTTTACAATGTGATAAAAGCCAGAAAACATTACAAAATGGTGCATGAGTTCTCTTATATTTTATACAAACCTGGCCTAAGTTACTTTTGAGCTGTACACAGGAAGTGGTTAAAACATATGCTAAAGCTTTAAAATATTTTGCTCAAATTCTCACGCTAACAACATAATTAAAAATAACAGTTGGAACAGGATTTCTTGCTACCTTTGTAAATAATTCCAACTGCTAATACTAATATGGCTAGTATTAGCTAACATTAGCTACAGTAACCTCACAGGATTCCCGAGAGGATTCATAAATGGACATTTTTTTATATCTAACGGTAATGAGCAAGCTAACCTGTCAGAAGTTCTGAGTGGCTTTTAGGATTCATTCAGTTAGTTAACCTTAGCTAGTTAACCCTTTATTTGTCTCATATACATTACAGCACAGTGAAATTCCTTCTTCGCATATTCCAGCGTAACTGGGGTCAGAGCGCAGGGTCAGCTATGATACAGCACCCCTGGAGCAGATAGGGTTAAGGGCCTTGTTCAAGGGCCCAACAGTGGCAACTAGGGTTGGGTACCGAAAACCGGTGCCAATACGGCACCGGTACCTATAGAACCGGTATGTACCGGACCCTGAACAGAACGCGAATTTCAGTGCCTCATTTCGGTGCCACTTAAATGCCTGAACTGTCGATTGAAATATTTGTTCTCTAGATTCATATATTTTTGTAGATTAATAGTTTATTAGATTAAATAAAAAAATTAAAAGCACAAATCATCCGGAAATGAGAGACCATCCGAGATGCGCGTGAATGCAGCAACTAACGTTACACTCGCTCTGACGGCAGCAGGCGGTCTACCGCTATCTTAGCATGCTAAATTAAACAACTTTTTTTAAAATGCCTAAAACTAAACGGTCGAAAGTGTAGCTATATTTCACAAGAAAGGATTCCGGCACCGCGACATGCAGCAAATGTTTTATAGCAGTTGCGTGTAAAGGCGGAAACACGTCAAATCTACTGAAACATTCGAGGGCAGACGGAATAAAGTTAAAAGCAGAGGGAGGCACCGTGTTTAACAGCTTGTGGACAACAGATTGCACTATCGATGTGGACGACCCCAGTCATACCAACTGTAGCAAAAAGGAGTCCGCGGATTATGATGACGACAGCAGCCTTTCCGCAGGTTAGTAGTAGGATAATGTAATGTTAATAGCAAAATGCAAATCTTGCATTCATGCTAACAAATGGTCAAACGATTTGTAAAATACTAATGTAACATGGATTCTGTTATGATAATTATGGCTTTCCAGCTAGTACTAGTAAAACTACAACAGTGACCCCATTTACCATTGCAAAGAAAGCTATACATGTCCTGTGCAGGGCAATAAGTCAGGAAAGGTGTCGTATTTTGCCAGAAAAGGCAAATATGGTGAAATTTCTGCAAAAGAATTGCTAAAATTTTAAACTTATATATTCATATATACTTTTAATATATTGTTCAATTTTAAGCATAAAATTTTTTGTTCAATAAAAATTCATTCTTGAGTCATCCACTATAATTTTGTGTCTTAAAAGTATCGGTTCAGGCACCGTTTTGGCACCGGTACCGTTTTAAAAGTATCGATTTGGCACGGGTATCAAAAAAAAAAAAAAAAAAAAACGATACCCAACCCTAGTGGCAACCTGGTGGAGCTGGGGATCGAACCGCTGATCGTCCAGTGAGTAACCCAGTGCCTTAGCCCTCTGAGCCACCACTGCCCTCAAATATTATATAAATGTTTAATAATTTTAATTTTAATATTAGCTGTGAGGATTTTTAGGTTACAGTCGTAAATTTTAATACATTTTACTGTTAACACTAACTATGTAGCTAAAAGACACAAAATTTATAAGAATTCAGGATTGTAATATTGTTATACATTAGAGATGAAGGGAAAAAAATCGATTCAATTGTGTATCACAATTCTTTTGTGTGGCCAAATCCAAAATAGATTTTTGTATTATTAATTTTTAATATACTGTATATACATAATATACATAATATATTATACATATAATATAATATACAGTCCAAAAAGTTTGGACACGAGTTCGGGTTTATTTTCTATATTCTACAACAATACTGGATTTTTTCAAATCTATGAAGTAACACATATGGCATTAGGTAACTCAGATTAGAGGCGTTATGAAGGCTTTGTAGAACACACAGTAGGTAGCAGATAACAACGTTCAAGGGAGATTATTGCATATTTTGGAAGCCTTCAGCATTGTTTTACAGTGTAGAAGGAAATAAAAATCAGGAAAGACCATGGAAGGTGTGTCCAACCTTTTGATTGACAGTATGTTTTCATTTGCGGTCATAAAAAGTAACAGTTCCTCTATAATCCTACAGATGGTGCTCTAAACTACTCATACACTGACAGGAAACACAGCATCCTGTGTGGTACGAGCAAATTATTTGCTAAGTTTTGTTTAGAACTGTAACAAAATCTGAACAAAATTTTATCGGGATTAAATTCTATCGTGTTAAAGTGCTCGCCCTATCATCCGGAGATCGCTGGTTCGATTCCCGGGTGATGCTGTAACCTCTCACAGCCGGAGGTCTAGAGAGAGCTGATTGGCCGAGCTCTCTCAGAAGGGCGGGATGAGAGGTACTTCGTGCTCCCACTTTAATCACGCCAATCAGGGGTGTGTGTGAGCTCCCGCAAGCGCAGGGAGCGTATAGCGCTGTCCTCTGAGTGTGATACGCCGCCCCCAACAGTGCGTGAGCGAGCAGTTCGAAAAGATGCAGTTGGCTGGCGTCACGTGGTTCAGAGGAAACACGTGATAGTCTTCGGCCCTTCCGACTGAGTGGTAGTAGTAGCTGTGTGAGAGCCCTAATTAATGTGGGAGCCCCCTAGTGACGGGGAGGAATTGGACACGACTAAATTAGGGAGAAAATTGGGAAAAAATCCACACAAAAATTATATATATTCTATCGTGATAATATCGTATCGTATGGTATCTGGTGATTTACATCCGTATTATGCATACTGTAAATGGTTACATACATATAGTTAAATGCTAGTTGGCAAGGGATATGAGCAAACTTTAATAGATTTTTAAAACAACAGTTACTTTCAGTCATATTTATAATAGGGATAGAGACGCAGAAAACTGTTACTGACTGCAATAGAGTTAGATAGATAGATAGATAGATAGATAGATAGATAGATAGATAGATAGATAGATAGATAGATAGATATACATACATACATATTCTGTATGTGTGTGTGTGTGTGTGTGTGTGTGTTCGTGTTCGAAAAGAGAGAGAGAGAGAGAGAGAGAAAAATTAGAGCAGTTGATTTGACAGGCGAGTGTGTAAGTATTGTTTTCCTGGAAGGGCACCAGCAGTTTCTCCAGCACTGGCAAGCTGCTAAAAGCCTCCACAGCTGCTATTATTCTCTGTGGTCAACACACATAGTGAAGCAATGATCAGTGTGTTTCCTTCAGAGATATACAAACCACAGATGAAAAACTAACATGTTTATGCATCTCTGATTGTCACAAGGCTTCTGATTGCCTCCTAATACAATCTCTGTGAAAGATCTATGGAATAAATTATGGAATAATTATAGAATCATGCCTGTGTTTATTACAGTCTGAGGTAGCACACACAAATACATCAACAGTTACGCCTGAACGACGTCATTGTTCATCATCAGTGATGCATAACTGCTTTTCGTAGTGTTAGTACGGACCTCACTTTAACCAGTCATGTGTTCTCCAGCTAAAAAAATGTGATGTTGCTATGTGTGCGATCTATGAAAGTAGGAAAAAAGATGACGTGTACATTGGTTTTATAGATTTTATAGGCTAGCTAATGCTCTTGCACTAACCTGATTTCGAGAAGGATTTTTAAGTAATATCCATAATTATTTATGTTCAGCACTACTAATGCTAGCTAATCTGAACTAGCTTGACCGGATTTCTGACAGACTATCACTAGCTGGGAAGCTAGCCTGCAATACTCAAACAGAAGTTTTATTTCTTCTTCCTGACTTTTTGAACTCGCACGAGGACACGTTTCTGATAGAGACTATAAAACATTTAGTAAGTAGAGATGGGGAAAAATCGATTCAGTTATGAATTGTGAGTCTTTTCTGTGCCGAACCATGTATCGCCACACTTACAGTACTCCAACATCAATTTTGAAATTATTTATTATATTTATGACAGAAATGCACCGGTCGATCAGCCAGTGACCAGATTTGGCAGTTTTTTAGCTAGATCAGACATGAGCAGATAGATCAGATCACGTTGGACATAACTGATTCTGTGATGAGTGCACAAGCTTCTTGACAGAATCACTATTTATGATGTTACATTATCAAAAGTCCTGCGCGTTAAAAAGCCTCCCATCTTCCTTCGTTCTACAAACTCTGCGAGCGAATTAGTCTCAAACCCACTCATTACACACGCTTACACCAGTCTCAAAATACCCCATGCATTAATTAAACGTTAATTAGTCGAGCGTTAACTAATGTTATAAGGATTGGACTACATGTAATTAGTTCAATTCAGATGCAAAGTGGTTGAATAAGGCTAAAATATAAAACTTTTGAGTTACAAATTAAAAAAGGTTCAAGGTTTTAACATTGTACCAAAATCAGAAAAGATGTAATATGGAATTGGGATATTTTCAAAATCATGATACCTACAGATACACTATTAATCGGATCGGCACCTCATCGGGTGGTGACTAGTGGTTCTGGATAAAGGCTTTGGCTAAATGCTGTATGGAATCTATGTGTATAATTTCCACTGTTAATGCTAGCTGGTTACTTAACATAAACTGACCTGACAGGATTGCTGAGAGACTATTCACATTTTATCAATGAAGCTACTGTTACCACTAGCAGGCTAGCTAACATGACAAAGAGTATTTTCAAGGTGTATCTATGAATGATTCCAATCTTCACCGCTATTGTTGACTGGCTAGCACCCTTTCTGGGAGGAATTTAAGTTATGTATCTGAACGATTTCAATCTTCACTGCTAATGTTGAGTGGAGAACTAACATGAACCAGCCTCAGAATATTTCTGGAAGGGTTTTACAGCCATACTCATAATCATGTCCTACCATTTGGTACCATTTGTGCACCAGTCAATGTCACTTGGCAATTCCATAGAAAAGTATGTCTACTAATGTCTATATTTGCCTTTAAACATTCCCTAATTCAATTCAATTAAATTTTATTTGTATAGCGCTTTTAACAATTGACATTGTCTCAAAACAGCTTTACACATTCAAAAGAATTATTTAAGTTTGTATGGAATGTGAATGTGTATGAATCAGACTGGTCAGCTAGTCCCTGGTGAGCAAGCCGCGGGCGACAGTGGCAAGGAAAATCTCCCTGAGATGGTAATAGGAAGAAACCTTGAGAGGAACCAGACTCAACAGGGAACCCATCCTCATCTGGGTGAAACAGACAGCAGGAAATGATCTGCATTTATACAGTGTGTTAGGTGGCAGGCAGTTCAGCTATAATAGTTGATGTTAATTGATGTTAAAATGGAGTCCAGTAGTTATTGGAGACTCAGATAGACTTGTAGAAAGTTCCAGTCCTGAACTATCGAATTGTCAAGTCATCAGAGAAACAGCTGCCAACACCAGTCGAGGCCAGAACCATCTTCTAAGTAGAGAGAATCATCCCCAGACACCAGACGCATCCCAAAGAGACACATGGGGCATCCATGTGACGAGATCTCCAACCAGAAGCGGGGCACCAGGATGGATCAGACAGGTCCGGAGGGCAGAGGGAGTCTGGATCACTGGCAGCTCAGGAAAGACAGCTAATGTATTCTTATATTTATTTCTGTTGCTTCCCACAAGATGAACTTTCAATCCAAGATTCCTTACTGATGTACTCATGAAAATAAGTAGCTTCTTTAATTGTTATGCCCGCATGATGTTTTTGATTAAACTCTTAAAAATGTTTAATGATGTTTCATTTAATGAAAATGTGTCATCCACTAAAGTTACTTAGGTCCATAATACTGATAAACTGCCTAACCTATCTAACATAAAAATGAATGTATTGTCCTTAAATATTAGTCTGTCTGGTCCCTGTAAAGTCACATTACCAGGTATGTGTCACACGGTGCGGTTCAGATATTAAGCTTGCACGGCAAGTGAGGCAATTTGCAGGTCAACATGAGTTCATATGTCACATCTATAACAATGGTATAGTCCAGTACATCTGCTATTAATTAGCCCAGGGAAAGTAGGACATAGTAGCACTGAGAGAGCGAGTGAGAGAGAAAGAGGGGGGGAGGGGGAATGAAGCTACTTTTTGATGGGTTGTGGCGTGTGTTGTGTCCACTCTAAATCTGACACTGGGAAAAGGCACTCACTATGCTGTTAGTAATCTTAAATACCAATCATGCCACTCTGCCATGTGTGTGTACAGCTATCTAAATAGATACCAGCTTATCACAGACTGCAGCAGGCCGGCAGTCAGCAACTGGAGATGTCCCCCAGCCTCGCCGAACCTCGACGAGTGTGTATGTGTGTGATTGATATAGACTGAGAAAGAGACATGGAAAAAACCCATTTTAAAGACACATAGCATCACTCTACTTTTACAAATTGCAGCACAGAATATTGCATCCACATAAAAAAAAATGAGAGAGAAAAATGACAAACTCGTGGGTGTGTGGGTGTGTAACCACACACTTTAAATAAAGCTCCTCGACCCGACTGGCATGCAGGCTAGCTGATGTGGCCCTTCCCTCCCTGACTATAACTCTTAATTGCTTAGTGGAGAGCAACCTTGATCTGTGGGTGGATACGGATGTGTATTAATGCTCGCCTCGCCGGACCTTTCTCCCCGCTCATTTGCTCGCACGGCCATTCTCATAACAACCTAGAGGAGAAAAAACAGCGATCGCTTCAATGCTGAAAGTATCAGGCACAGCCCAACTAACTGACCCTCAGAACAAAGCAAAAATAGATGGGTGCTCAGACATGAGCTAAAATCTGATCCTGGGTGGACGCTTAGGGTTCGCTTCACCCAGATCTTTTAAGGCGGCAGTAGGAACAAGTGATAGGCTGTCAAAAGTACAGCCCTTAAAATTCTTTTCACCTTCGCTTTTGAAGGATTTTTTTCCCCCTTGCCTAGCCTTGCCTTTGCACATAATCCACCCCTGTCTAACACATTTACTAAAATCTGTTCATATGTAATATTTTTTAACAGTTTGACTTTAGCTGGAGACTCTTTAATCTTTGGGCGGGGAAGGCTGTTAAATAGCAGATTTCTAAAGTTGTAGTTGGAAAGCTGTTGGTGCTCCGGCTGTTCGTAGACTGTAAGTCTCCATCCCAATTCCACTGTGACCAATCACAGTACTCTAAAATAGAAATCAAACCCCCATGACATTCTGGAATTTTAGATAATGTAAAATATTTTTTATATGGGTAAGTTTACAAAAATAAAAAACGATTAATCAGATTAATTAAAGATTAATTAAATTTCTACACACAAAACACATACAGTACCAGTCAAAGTTTGGACACAAGTCTTTTTTTTTTTTTTTTTTCGAAACTATCAAATAACACATGGCATTATGTAATTAAGTAACAATGACAACAACAACAACAACAACAACAACAGTCATCCACTGTTATTTTAAGACATGAAGGTCAGCTGTCCGGGAACAGATCTTGCAAGAAGAGTATTGTCAAGTACATTTGTAAAACCCATCAAGCTCCATGATGAAACTAGCTCATGAAGACCATCGCAGTAAAGCAAGACCAAATCTTACCTCTGCTGTACAGGAGAACTTCATCTACACTTACCAGCCTCAGAAATCCCCAGTTAACAGCACCTAAGATTAGAGCCGTATTGAAGGATGCCTTCAGCATTGTTTTACAATGTAAAAAGTGATGAAAATCAGGAAAAATCATGGAATTAAGAAGGTGTGTCCAAAGCTTTGACTCCTAGTTTATGGTAATGCATTTAATCATTGGTAGGATGACCTAAACAACCCTATCCTAGACTTACAGCCTATAAATATATATAGCTGTCATATCATGGTCTGAGTCACAGTCAAATCACACACACTCATGTAACACTACACACGCGCACACACACACACACACCTTTTTCAGCAGAAGAAAAAGTAACGTATGAGCCTTGCTAATTCCGGATGTCCTTGTTAAATAATCTAGGCCGAGCTTTCCAAAAGCATCGAAGCACTTGATGCATCAAATAAATATGTGCAGATCTATCTCTCTCGCTCTCTATCTCTCTCGCTCTCTTCTTCCATTACGATAATCTTAATTTCTGCGATGCTTTGGGAAACTCAGCCTTAAACAAAAAATATTCTAGTAGTAACAAAATTACAAATTCAAGCTTTTCATTACTGGGGCTTCGTGCTGGTTTTACTCCAGAATGTATTTAAAAATGAATAAAATGCAGTGTTGATGTTTGCTAAGTTGAACAATTCTATGTAATAATATCTAGGCTGTTTATTCGTGATTCTTATAAAACCATACACGGACAAAAACAGAGTAAAAAAAATATCTGTGACTCTTAACAAATCTCTGTTTAATGAGGCATGCAAAGCCATGAGAGACAAGTGCACAATCATGGCATAGCCAAAGAGATCCGACTATGATTTAAAGAAAAACGTCTTCATCAAAGGACCTGGCACTCAATCAAAAATAATGAAATAGTAAATTAGTCTCTAAGAAAATTGAAAGTTCTTAATCTCAAGAAAAGCAGAAGCGAAAGGGCCTTTTTTTCTTTTTAAGTGAACTTTTGAACCTTTCCACCAGTTGAGTCTAGAACTATCCTAAAGGTTCTACTCACAGACATAACTTATGGAGGGATTTAATATCATATCATATCATAATTATGAATTTCAATTTCTAACAGATACAAAACATGATAAAGTGGTTGGCTTCCTCAATTCAACATCATTGCCAATTAGCGGAAAATTGGCATTACGTCATTGGAAATAAACGTCATTGGCATTATCAAAAAAAAATAAACCACCCGTCTGGCTCTGTGTGAGACTTGCATACACAATGAAAAGAGGATGAGTAAACGCCCAACCAACAATTTTAATCACAACCACGGATACCTCCTACATGGGTGGAGATCTCAACCCCCACAAAGTTGACACCAAAGTTACACCATTGGTTCTACCAATAACAACAATGGTGTATTGATGAGAAAATATTCTTGAATCCTGTGTCTTGATTATTGTACGGAAATTCCATTATATGTTCTGATTTCAAACTTCCAATTCACCGTACATGATTTACATCACTCAAATGTGAATTTAATTCTTCAACAAAAGTATTTTGCCATTTCCGACATTTTGTAGAAAAACAAAACAGTATCACAAAAGGACGTCAATACACAGAAGGGTGAATACCTTCGAGCTCCTTGTAATAAAAATTTGTTAACATTAGTACTACTTACTGTATATATCTTTTGTGTGAGTGTGATTTATCTATATTCTTAATCAGTAATTTGTGTAGATTTAATCAGTTCAATAATCAAATGAAGCAAGAACAAAAATATCTATTTCTAAATTCCTCGAAATTATAAACTCTTTCGTTCTCAGAAGCTTCCTGCGTTCAAGAACGAATTCCATTCAAATGTTTCCAACAATAATAAATATCGATGTTTTAACACATGAGCTTGTGAAAACTGCCACAATGGGGGGAAAAAGCGTGTGTCAAAACAAATGTCACATGTTCTGCCGCAAATTACAATAATGAAAGGATCAACATTTGGGAGAGAAATTGTAGAAAGAACTTCCTTAGAAAGGAGCAAGCGCAAGAAACAGAAGTCTGATTCATGGAAAGCTTCTCTGGAACACATCACTGGAAAATACGGGCAACTATGGAGTTTACTGTATAAATCACTGGATTCAACACTATCTATCCCAAGACCATAAGTTCCATATTACTATATATTAATAATATTTTGATAGAATGATATCCAGCTGAAATGTGCTGCACATCAGATTGAGCAAATTTCTACACAAATACGCACGACTTTACACGAACCTCCGTCCTGAGAAAATAAGAAATAAAAACTTACTGTACAGTCAGCAGTCCTCCGTCCTTCAGATTTGTCTCATGCAATGGCAGGAGCAGCAATTTAGCAGATTTGGTGTGGCTGGAAAATCAGCAGGCCTCACCACTAAAAGCTCTGAACCCCGCCTAAAGACATCTATTTCAGTGCACATATAAAAAAAAAAAAAAAAAAAAAAAGAACAAAAAAAAACTCCATCTTCCACAGTTTCAGCTCGAACATTTCACTGCCCACAAAACCTTTATTACGGGATAATAATATAGGAGAATATCTGAGATCAATCATGCGAAGACAAGAGAACGTCTCCCAACAGATGGGTATGAAATCAATCGCAGAACCGCTGATGTTTCCAAGAGTCAAATAGCGTTCTAAATATATATACTCTGGCTTGGAAGGATGTATGATGGAATATAGAGAATGGGTTTTTGGTTTCTCTGTGTGTTTTTCTTGAATTTAGGCCATGCTCTACACAGGGCTGATGTTCTTCTCTAGTATATGCCACATAGGCATGTGCTGATAATCAGCTTGACCACGTATTGCAATATTACAACTTTTGTTTATCCAATTGTCATTTCAAAAACGCACCATTGATGTTGCTAAATGTTCTCCCAAACGTGATTCTTGCTGAAGGGCGTTGTTTAGTTAATACATTCGGCAAGTACCGACAATCCTTCATTCAATAGTCTTTGATTGCCGTATTATCAGGCACGCCGTGCATCTCGAGAACACTATGTGAAGGGCAGAAATACGCCCATGGATGGCATGCGAATTCATTACAGATCACCAAGCACATAGACATTCATACCTACGGGCGGTTTAGAGTACTGCAACTACTGACAAGTTTTTCAGACGTGGACGGAGGCCATCACTCCGGGATAGGAAGCCCTTATCCTGGCAATACAGGCAAACAGAAAAAGGGATACACACTTGCGTGGGATCCAAATTCTTCACAGGGCACACTGAGCATACGCATTCATATCTCTGGGCAATTTAGAGCAGCTAATCCACCTACTGGAATGTTTTTGGTAGATGAACCTGGAGGATGCTGACTCAGATGGAGGGAGAACCCGGAGAATCTGCCTCCGTACAGAAATTAGCCTCTGCTGAATCCCGTATCGAAACAGGATACATAAATCTGTGATTTGTGAAAAGATTCCAATTAGCACCCAAAAGGGTTCCTTGCTTTGAGGAACACTGTGTACAGTAGGTTCACTGAAGTAGCAGTTTCCTTTAAAAAGAAAAAAAAAAAGTCCCAACAAAAAAAGGTTATAAGCATTACCCATCCTAAGAACCCACCAGAAACCCTTCTCTTCATGTAGTTGCTTGATGTGTGAACGAAACAAATAACCTAACGTGTGATTCATACAGCAGAGTGTCATACTGTTCTTGTAAAATCTGTCTTTACTGTTAGCTTTCAGCAGCTCAGGCTGTTGCTAATGACATCCTGGGAAGGGGCCTTTGCAGGAAGTCATTATCTCACTAATCATTAATTTGCCGTTATCTAGATTATGGAAGCAACAAAGATTAAAGAGAGTTCCCTCAGTCCCTGTGCTGAACATGTCAGTAATAAAAAAAAAGTCAGAGAATGATGTCACATTTATGGAATGGTCTTTAAACATCTTTGGCCAAAAGACCATTTGTCTTATCATTGCACAAACATCTCCACACATGCCCTTTTTTGTGGTCATTTCCACTTAAAAAAAAAAAAAAAGACCGCTGCTTGGCCCCCTTTACCTCATTCACAGAGACTCAAACTCAAAAACACAGCAAAGGAAGTAGCACACTGCATTTCCTGAAGAGATGTAAAAGTGTTGATTCAGCATGTGCTTCCTCCTTCCAGCCTTTTAGAATAGGAATTAAATGGCTATCCCTGATTTTCCAATCCAGAAACAACTGGTTTTGCTGACTGAATGAAAACGAAACATCTCCACTGGGATTTTCGCCTTTCATTTCACGAGTACAGAACAATCCCTCAAAACAAATAAGGGCTTTCGAAAGCATTTTACAGAACCACCAGGCCAGGATATTGCAAATTCCTGCCACAACATTGTCCATAAGAACCAGTGGCCTGGCTCCACCCGATTACCTGACTGAGTAAACCCTACTTCCTTGTCTATCCTGTGTGAATAGATACAGTCCGGCTCCCGTACTCAACACTCCATTCTGTTCCTCTTTGGTTAAAATCTCTTGACTATTTTTTTTAACAAGGCTATAATACTGTCTTGGCTATAGAGCAAATACAGGTATGTATTAATCTGCTCAATCGTTGCTATAGTAACAACTCATTCACAGCAGAAACAGCTCAAATAATTCAAGCTTAAAAATAACACATTTTTTAAACACGTTGGTATTTAACAATGAAAATCGTTAGTGATGCTTTCGAAGAAGACTTAAAGGGCACCTATTATGCAAAAAGCTTTGACATTTTTTCGTTTTGACATTCAGATGGGTCTCCAGTGTGCGTGTACAAGCAAAATAACATGAGGGAAAGAAAAAAAAAACATTCACACTTTTTTGCGCTTTTTCCTTTCTTGTATTGGTCAATGCATAAACAACACAAAAAAGCCCCCCCCCCCCCCCCATGTGATCTCATATGAGTGAAACACTACCCGGGCTTGTTGGTCGACTCTGCTGTTCATTGGAGGGGCTCGGGAGTAGCTGCGTTACCTGGACACTGAAATGGCAGGTTTGAAGTAGGAGTGAAATAAAGGTTGGTTAAGGTACACTACGAGCATTTGACAGATGCATTTCGGGGGAGCCCTGAGACGTGGGATGAAACAGGAAAATATGGGACCATTAAATGAAAACAAAGCGTTTTCTGACACAAGCATACTTTGCTGTCAAATTGGTTTTGTATAACAGGAGTGAAACACCTCACTGTGTACTCCTATCGGAAAATTGTCATCCCTGGGTTGGTAACACGCGTTTGCATTATACCAGCCTGTTGATTATTTTCCAATCACATCCTGTTGTGTTTTATTCCAGACGTTGTGTCCTGTTCTTGTCCATGCTTATGTGTTTCTGATTGGTTCCACCTGCTCCTCATGTCTCATTTCCCAAATTAAACCCTCTCTTTCCCTGCAAAATCTTTTCAGAATCTTGCGCTGTTCACACTTTTTCCTCACACTATTAGGCTGTTTTGCCATCTAGATTGTTTCTGAAAATCTGTACATGGGGTTGACTTTTTGTGACATTTTTCATTTGTTTCGGTTGGTTTCACATTGCACATTGCAGCCTTTTCGAGCGCAGCAAATTGCTCACATGTGTGGCCCGGGTGAGGCTATGATGGACAGGTCTTATTGGTTCTCAGAGAGGGCTGCTTTTCTCTCCAGGTCAGGCAGGAGTGCTTTTATGAGTGTAAATACAGAAGATTATAGTTGCTAACGACCATTTAATAAGGTGCAAATATTACTGATGATTCTACTTGCGCTTTTATGGTTAGTGGTTGCAACATGGCGATTTGTTTTTTAACCAGATTCAAGAATTCAATATGAATTTGAATTAATATTTGGAAAGAAATCATTAAAGCCAAGCAAGGCCAAATTTTGATTTATAGAGGATCAAGATTGCTGTAATACCCCTATCTCACCTATGCGGTTTCGCGATTCAACGCGAGTTTTTGGCGCTGTGAATATGTTTCCATCTTTCCGCGGTAAAAATTAAACATGTTTAATTTTTTTGCCAGTCCTCGCGGAAGCTTGCGGTGCTTACAGAACTTCGTGGATCTTGATCCTCTATAAATCTAAATTTGGCCTTGCTTGGCTTTAATGATTTCTTTCCAAATATTAATTCAAATTCATACTGAATTCTTGAATCTGGTTAAAAAAAAAAAAATCGCCATGTTGCAACCACTAATTTTTTAAGTACATATGAATTGTATTTTGTTTTTCCTAGTTTTCTAACTTTTCATTTTTTGATGAAAACATTTCCACACTTGGTTGTCTACCAACTGACCCTGACTACTGACTGCGAAAATGATTTTAATAAACTATATGCAATGCCCGCAAATGTTGCAATTTGTCTTCAAGTTGAAAGGTCTAAAATCTTAACCTTATCCTGTGTAGCACAAATTGAAATAGCACACTCGGCATATCCACCTGGGTCAACACCCTTCCCCAGATTGTGAGATCTGATGCCAATATCTGCCCTGTTCTAAGTGCACTGATCTCCAATCAGTTCTCCTTCGTCATATAAGCGTTACCGGTGGAGCTATGAGAAGCTAGATCTGACCCGAAATCAGCGGTCCGGATTTCAGCACTGCGCAAAAGACCCCGTATCTGTGATCTCTGCTGTGGCATGGACTTCCCACGATGCCCACACATGTCACTATACCCACAGATCGTAGCTACTGCATGATGTAATCGCACTGCGCTGAATGCAATTCCATCCACCACCCTGCTGTTGACAAGCTGCAAACAACTCAAGCCTACAGATGGAGTAAGGAAAGAAAAAGGATTAGAAAGAGAAAAAATGGCAACCAGACGACAAGGAAAAAAAATAAGAAAGGATGCAGGGGTTGTTCTTTTGATATCTGCCTAACACGATCATAAATCTCTAAAGCGGGACTGATCTCGGATGTGCTGGACATGTGTTTGCTTTGAAGGCAGGATCAGATTGATTAACAGTTTGGTAGAGAAAGAGCTGGTTTTAATGTGTGGAAAGAGTGATGAAAGAAGGAGGGACAGAGCCACACAGGCTTTCAGAGGAAACAGAGCAGAACGACTGGAAGGGTTTAAAGACAATGCTTCACACACACACACACACACACACACACACACACACACACACACACACACACACACACACACACACACACACACACACACACACACACACACGCTCACTTCTTGGAGACATAAAGGTTTCTGGTGGGAATTGAGCTTTGGCACAGACAATGCCTGAGACTGAAGGACAAATGACCTGAGGACCAAACCTGCACAAGTAGAAAGTAGGACGACGTGACAAGAGCTGAAATGATAACTGCTTTGCTTAACAGTGAAATCATAATAATTAAGCACAATCCTTCAGCCAGTTGATAAAGTTGCTTTCTAAGACTTTTTCAATTAAATTCACATTAAATAATTTTTTTTCCATTCCAACACTCTGGGCCGAATATCTTAAATGTGGAATAAGCACCAATTAAACAGCAGTTAAAACATACAGAACCATGTGCTTCAGTGTTAATGAATTTTAAAAAAAAAGTTTCCAAAGTACTGAGAACGCTAGTTTAAGCTACATTTAAAAAGTGGGGAGTCTAGTTATGCTTACAGTTTAACATAGCTTGCAAATAATCAGGTTTAATCTGAATCAGAGCTGCTGTTGATTACATTTAACTCAACTATTAATGTCAAAAGTCGTGAAGACGATCCAAACATGACTTATTGAGCAACCCTAGCCTTAATCTTTTTGTTACACAAGCACACACACACACACACACTCAAAAATGTGGGTCCTGCTTCCCTTCTCTCTAGACAAAATCACCAAACAATGGAGAGCCAGTGACTAAAGCAGTTTAACAGTCACCCTCACCGTGCTGCTCACTGCTGGAGCCCAGTGCTTAAAAGGCCCTCAAGCACGCACACACACGTAGATAAAGAGAGCGAGAGAGTGAGAGAGAGAGAGAGAGAGAGAGAGAGAGAGCGAAAGAGACCCTTTCCTTCACTTTTTCAATAGTTATTTGACGAATTTCGACAAATCTGACATATTTAGTACAGCTTAAAATTCTATTTTATAATATTGTATTTTAATTTTATTTTTATAATTTTTAATAACTACTTTTAAAGGAAAGGAAGTTTTGATGTGTTTATTACTGCTATTTTATTCTGGCTTATATCAGAGCTTTGGCAATACAAATGTCCATATTAGTCATGCCAATAAAGCACATTTGAATCTTGAATCCTAAGAGAGAGAGAGAGATGCTTTTTTATATAATGTTCACGAGTCAATTTATCTTTGACTAAACATCTGTACTCTTTTATTTTATATACATTTATTTATGTATTTTTACTCTTTTTACACTATTCAGTTTTTTTACTACCTACTCCTGCCTTATTTCTAAGCTTTGGCAATATGAATGTAAATATTTGCCATGCCAATAAAACACCTTTTTTTGGTGAGAGAGAGAGAGAGAGAACCCTAAGTAAAAAGCTGAAGTCAAGGTGCTATAATGGCTGACATTTTAGGACCTCCTTTAACAAGGATGTAATACAGCTGCCTCAGCGTCTCCGAATTCAGATCAAGACTAATTGTCTTTACAAAAAGTAAAGAGTGGGGAGGAAAACGTGTATTTAGACAACTGATTCGCATCTGTGTGTTGAGTTCATGCACATACTGTTTTAATGGACACTTTCTGGCAGTTTGTCTCTGCTGGCTTCCTGTCTGGCAGCAGAACTAAGACACTCATGCAGTATTTCCATTCCTGGTCTCTCACTCTTTTTAAAGGACTGTACACATACAGCTTACTAATGATGACCAACCTGGGTAAATTCATGGCCAAAACGGTGACCACATCCTTTGTCAATGACCTGAGAGCACTTACACCTTACTGATGGATGCAACGGAAAATGAGGGCTTGCTAAATATAAGGAAATGTTCTAGGCTTTCCCCTAGTCAGCATTCTTCTCTTGGATTAAAAGCTGGGTACAATGCCCCCTTCCTCTCTTAACCACTATCTCTACTTGTCCCCTCCTCTCACAGGAAAAGTATCCCCAGCTGTTGGACAAACACGGAAAATGAGCTCGTCTTTCTTCCCTTTTCTCGATCTCCTGCTCCGTGAGACGCTAATGCATGAGTCTTTGTTGGTCTTCCTCACCTTTCTTTTGCTTTCCCTGGAGGGAGTGAAAGAAAAATGTAGGACAGAAAAACAACTAAAAAAAAAGATCTCTCGACTGTTCTGTGCAGTGTACCTTTCTTTCCAGGTGCCTATTTCTAATGATCTAGGATCAGTTAGAAGTTGGGCATTATGAGGATGCGATATCAATATCATGTCAAAGTACACCTACATGCTTTTCTATGAAGGTTTCACATCACATACTTTAACCAGTGACCCACTCTGTTATTAGTCACACTAACTAGACATAAAAATCCATTTTTATTGCTGTATTTTCCCACTACTTTTCCTGAAAGTAATAAAAGACGGCACTTAACGCAGAACAAACCTAGAAATGCCCTATATTTTGAGAAATCATATCACGTGACCTTCCAGAGAAAATGCAAACCGAATAAAAAATTATTTATTCATGCGTTGCAGATATATAGCTTATACTCTATCAATATTATAGATCCGACATCATGTACAAAGCTTTTGCAGGATATTAATTATTCATACCATCCTCTCTGAAAGTATTGGAACAGCAAAGCCAACAAAATTGTTTTTGCTATATACACTGACAGGGTATGAGATTAAAAAAAAAAAAAAAAAAATGTATATATATATACACATGAGACATCAGAATTATTTCAGCCAGATAATTTCGGAATATTTACATCTAGATGTGTTACACATCTTAAAACATGGCATCCTTGAGAGGGGACTGTATAGAAAATGAAGAATAATCATTTGTTTGTGTTACTTGTAACATTATGTAAAAGTGTTGACCCTTCAGTTGAAACATCTGTGTAGAAACAGTCACTAACACAATTTCTTGAAAAAGTAGAGCAATTGCGGAGCAATTTGTTCCTTTGTGTTTTATGCAATATTTACACGGCAAGATTAACATTTGCATGGATGTGCCTACAGCAAGTTGTGCACATAGTCAAGTTTATCTTCTGTAACTTTTTCTGCAAAAAGTCCTTTGATCTACATGCCAAAAAAAAAAAATAATAAATCCTGTAGCACAAACTTAGTAATTCTGGGATGAACTCCTTTCTTCATTCCTTTTTACACTACTTTGTTCAACTTTCGGTTCTGAGCTCGGATGCTGGTGTGTTCTGACAGCTCACAGAACTTCAGGAACTAACAGCTGGACGAAGACGGGTGAGCAAAACGATGTGGCATGAGCTCGAGTCAAAGCACTTGGGGGATTGTCACACGAGTGTGGACCAGTGTGAACATGCACAGGATATTATTATGTTAGACAAATCTACCATGGTAGTTATCCAGCTGCTCGGTGTGGTCTGTCATCATGCAAACAGTAATGCATTTAACTACATTTCAACTACAATGAATAGTTCTTTTTTTTTTTTTTTTTTTTAGAATTCTGGAATTTCTTTCAGGATCGATAATCTATCTATCTATCTAGTGTTGATGTCACATCACATTTGCACCTCTGCATGCTTATGCTATGTTAAAATGTATGCATGCACAGAGTACACTCAAGCATGCACACGACTTTGGGCCATGTCACGATCCAAAGACACAATAATAATAATAAAATAAATAATAATGAAATAAATAAATAAACTGTGTATGACGTCATTGCTCCGCATCCTCAAGCGGCTGCTTTATCAATAGGCATAATGATCTGCTTCCGGCTGTCCCGTGTTAGTGCGCGTGCAAGGGGTAATAAACGGGAAAATAAATAAATAAATAAACAAACAAACGGGAATTTGTCCTGACTGATCCAGGAGCTGTCGAGGTTTACCGGATTAAAGGCCCCTAACGTTACTCACGTAGTGTTTGGACGGATGCCGCCTTTTCTCCACGTCCACCACTTTGACATCCAAAACGGTCCGGAGCTGCATTTTTGAACCGGTGTGTATTGAAAAGGGTGAATAATAATAATGACGATGATGATGATGGTGGTGGTGGTGATGATGACGATGAGACAAAGGCAGAAATCCCGGGTTAGACAGGGCGGTAGTGAGAGAGGGAGGCGGACAGACAGAGCGGGACAGTCACGGAGATCTCTCTCTCTCTCTCTCTCTCTCTCTCTCGGTTCTAACGCCGCTGTTCTTCTCCTCCTGGACGCGCTCGAGCGTCTCTTCTCCGCTTTTCTCCGCCGCGTGCGCTTCCTCCTGCGCAGTGACGTTACAGCACACACACACACACACACCGAGCACTCCAACTTATTTACGGCTGAAATACACCTCCATTTATTCTAACAGCGCGGTCGTTTTTCCTCGACGAGAATCCAAACTGACACGTCCCCCCGGTCGGTCCGAACCGGAACCAGAGACGAGAAAAATAAAATACACACAAACAATACGTAAGTGAAATAAAAAGAAAGCGGTTGAATGCCGTGTCCGGTCGCCGTGGTGACTATAATAGCTCGGCTATGAACGCCGTTAAACGTGAGCGCGCTGGCCACCAGGAGCCAACGGCTTCTCCTTTAAATGTGAGCGCGCGAGCCTGCTTGTGCTCAGAGAATCCGAGGCCCTGGGAGTCGATTCAAAGAGTCGATTCAGGCAAATCAGCTCGTCACAACGTGTGTCTCTGTACCGCTTTGTCCCGTATATAGGATCATGGGGGGCCTGGAGCCGATCCCAGGGGGTGACAGTCCATCACAGGGCACACACATTCACACAATACGGGCAATTTGGGAATGCTAATTTGCCCATCATGCATGTCTTAGGACTGTGGGAGGAAACCGGATTACCCCGAGGAAACAAACCAAGCACTGGGAGAACATGTAAACCCTGAGGAGGTAATCGAACCCAGACCCATAGGTGCTACCATGCCGCCTTGGTAAACTCATGTCTCAAAAGAAATTACTATGGATGGGAATCAGCAGTCACCTCCCAATGCGATGTTATCACAAAGTATCATGATTTTATAAATATCACAATTTCATTTAGAATTTTCCCCCGATTTTGTTAGGCACAGTGTTTTGAGACTGGTGTAAGTGTATGAAATGAGAGGGTTTGAGACTAATTCGCACACAGAGTTTGGAGAAGGCAGATTTTGAAGCAGATTTCCGAAGCTTCAGCATTCATTAGAATCGTTTATATCTGAGGCTCATCACGGCCAATCAAACTGAAAACCAGCCAATTATGGTCTCTGGCTGATCCATTGGTTCATCTATTATAAACGTAAACATTATTGTTTTTAAAAATCGATTCGGGAGTCAATGTCGCCATAAATTAATCGACACACAAAAGAATTGTGATTGAATTGATTTTTCCTCCTAGAAATTAGACTATTGTTGCACTTACCTAACGTAAAGTCTCACGGACAACAGAATTAACACCAAGTTAAATGCAACATTCAAAATATTTATCCTCAAAGAATAACTAAATGTGTAATCATTCGAATGGCCCTTCCACAGTCCATACTCATGCAGATTATGCTAAGTAGCGTTTTCAAATTGCCCATAGTGTGTGTGTCCTGGGATGGATTGGCACCTTGTCCAAGGTGTACACCAGCTTGACCTCTTAGTATCCTGAAATAGACTACAGCCCCGCCACGACCATGTACAGTATACAGGATAAGCAGTATAGAAGATGAATAAATTAATGTTTTAGTTAAAACAATTTGTGTTACCTGATAATCCCTCCCACCAAATAAATGTTTCAAAATGTAACAACAAAAGTTTCCAAAAGGAGCGGCTATGTAGCGTAGTGATTAGCACTGTGGCCTCGCACCTCCCGGGCTGAGGTTTTGATAACTGCCATGGGTTTGTGTTCATAGAGTTTGCATGTTCTCCCCGTGCTTGGCGGGGTTTCTCTGGGTACACTGGTTTCCTCAAACAGTCCCGTAGTGTGTGAATAGGCTTTGGGCCCCCGCAACCCTGTACAGGACAAGCAGTACAGAAGAACATGACATTTTCAAAAGGCATAGTCAGTCACATGATTATGGTTTATTATAATATTTAAGGAAAGAGCTGCAAGTAAACTTTTTATTCATAGTGGACAGAATTCTGGAATATGACTATAAAGTGATTTTACCTACTTTTACCCATGGTTAATACATCGTTTATACTTCTAAACAAAAGAGTTTAAGTGTTTAAATTGTATTTATTTAATACTTTATCATAAGCATTTTGTGTCTTTATTTCATGTATAAGGTACATATGCATAAAAAGATTCTCTGTTTGAGTTTAGCTTAAGATATGAGTTGCCTTAAATGCTCATGTAGTGAAGATGTCGTGTTATAAGTCAGATTTTATTGTAAATTTTACATTTTGTCTTGTTTTATGGGGCCAGTAATAACCAAATCACCTCCTCTATGTGACTTAAGCTAAATTAGTTTAACTCAATAACTATATAACTTATGGACTTAAGGAGCAAAAAACTATATGATTCTTTGAATCGGTGATTCAACTCTTTTTGGTCGAATCCCAGCTTTAGTTTTAGGCCTGTGTGTGTGTGCAATGGGCCGGGCTGACAGTGTGCAACTGGATATTTGCACGAGAATAATAAGAAACCAAAGTGAAAGCAGAAGGAATTGGAGACAAAACAACTGCACATCTGCTGCTTGTTTTCTTTCCATTAATGTGGTGAGGCGTTATTGCTAAAACCATTGTAGCACCAAGTGAAAGCCATCCAACTAGTGTTTTTTTTAAGTCTCAGATAGTTTAATAAGACAAATAACCTTAAAACATTTCTAGAAGATAATCTGCTTATCAGTTCTCATACCTCCCAAAAAAAGTTTGTCGTACCCGAGCTAAAAGCATTGCACACTCTTTATTAGATTAGACAGATGATCTGCTGCCAATAGGACAGCAGGCCAAGAAAACTGCTTGGATACAGATGTGCTCATGAACAGCTGGCTATTGATTTGATCGTGGCGTCCCCATGTGGCCATGTATTGCCCAAGCAGTCTTCGCTTACACACATTAATTGCTGTATTAAATCTGACTGGAAATTCTTACAACCATTTCCTACAGTATGAAAGTATAATCATTTAAAAATATCAAATTTTGATGGAATGTAAATATAACAATAATAATATCATAAAAAAAACTTTTTTAGCTGTTTTCTTTTTTATTATTAAAATATAAATGCCCAAAGATCAATATATTAAAAAGAAATAATGAATGTTGAAAATCTTAACTGTCTTACTTTTTTAAACAATAATATTAATAAAAAGAAGAAGAAGAATGGGTGGAGCGCTGAGCAAAGTCTTGCTCTATAGATGTACAGTTCTGCGGTTTGCATAATCATCAAAATAATTGCTGTATTTAAAAAAAGTGGGAATCGAACATGATCATATAACACACATCCTTCCCCAATGTAGAAACTCCTTGAGCTAAAACATGTAAATTGATTGCTCTCTGTAAAACAGGCACATTTTGGACAGATTAAGACCAAAATCTATTTGCAACCAAATGAGAATGATGGAGTCTGTTAACAGCATATCAATAAATGATAAGATAATTAGAAATGACGTATCGACAGCAAGCCCCTGCGAAGCCCCATGAGGAGTTAGATGGGCTTTTTAAGAACCTCTAGACTTCTTTGTTTTGACATGATGAAGATCTGGGCCGTGTAAATGTCCTCATTATATTATAAAACAGTGTAATGGGAGTCTGTTGTACTGATGATGTCACTGTTACACTCTAAGAACTTCAGCGCAATATCCAGGGCTTCTCTGCTCAGGTTACAGCTGTAACGCTGCCTCACGCTGGACAAGATGTGTAGCACATGGCAACCCTTCTCAGCATCTGAAATTAGAGAGTATAAAGCAAGAGACGGGATGTTATCTTATTATCTCATGTGGATCAGGTCTGACTTCAAACAAACATGTCAGTCAGGGGCTGTGACATCAGCTTGACGTTTTCATTGTTATTCATAAACACAGATGCTTCTGAATTTCTTAAAATGGTGTTTTGCTCATTATTTGCTATATAACAAGTTTTTGCAAAATTTGCAGAACCAATCGGTAGTATGCTTTGCCACTAAGTGGTGAGTAAAAACTCCTCAACACATCTGGCATAAATCAAACAAACAAAAATCCTGTCTGAAATGAAGTGGCCATTTGTATTTCTTTAGTAGTAATTTTCAATTTAATCTTATTGTTGTAGTTTATTCACTGGAGCATGAGTTTAAAATTTTTGCATTTTTTCCAATATGTGTAAGTAAATATAACATGTAAACCGTCTGTATTAGACATCCACCGTACCTCTTAAATAGACCTGATCTGACAAGAAACATACAGTATATTTATTACAAACCCAAGAGATGAATACTTCAAAAGTATGTACAGTGGTGTGAAAAACTATTTGCCCCCCTCCTGATTTCTTATTCTTTTGCATGTTTGTCACACAAAATGTTTCTGATCATCAAACACATTTAACTATTAGTCAAAGATAACACAAGTAAACACAAAATGCAGTTTTTAAATGAGGGGTTTTATTATTTAGGGGGGAAAAAAAATCCAAACCTACATGACCCTGTGTGAAAAAGTAATTGCCCCCTGAACCTAATAACTGGTTGGGCCACCCTTAGCAGCAATAACTGCAATCAAGCGTTTGCGATAACTTGCAACGAGTCTTTTACAGCGCTCTGGAGGAATTTTGGCCCACTCATCTTTGCAGAATTGTTGTAATTCAGCTTTATTTGAGGGTTTTCTAGCCTTTTTAAGGTCATGCCACAACATCTCAATAGGATTCAGGTCAGGACTTTGACTAGGCCACTCCAAAGTCTTCATTTTGTTTTTCTTCAGCCATTCAGAGGTGGATTTGCTGGTGTGTTTTGGGTCATTGTCCTGCTGCAGCACCCAAGATCGCTTCAGCTTGAGTTGACGAACAGATGGCCGGGCATTCTCCTTCAGGATTTTTTTGGTAGACAGTAGAATTCATGGTTCCATCTATCACAGCAAGCCTTCCAGGTCCTGAAGTAGCAAAACAACCCCAGACCATCACACTACCACCACCATATTTTACTGTTGGTATGATGTTCTTTTTCTGAAATGCTGTGTTACTTTTACGCCAGATGTAACGGGACACGCACCTTCCAAAAAGTTCAACTTTTGTCTCGTCGGTCCACAAGGTATTTTCCCAAAAGTCTTGGCAATCATTGAGATGTTTTTTAGCAAAATTGAGACGAGCCTTAATGTTCTTTTTGCTTAAAAGTGGTTTGCGCCTTGGAAATCTGCCATGCAGGCCGTTTTTGCCCAGTCTCTTTCTTATGGTGGAGTCGTGAACACTGACCTTAATTGAGGCAAGTGAGGCCTGCAGTTCTTTAGATGTTGTCCTGGGGTCTTTTGTGGCCTCTCGGATGAGTCGTCTCTGCGCTCTTGGGGTAATTTTGGTTGGCCGGCCACTCCTGGGAAGGTTCACCACTGTTCCATGTTTTTGCCATTTGTGGATAATGGCTCTCACTGTGGTTCGCTGGAGTCCCAAAGTTTTAGAAATGTCTTTATAACCTTTACCAGACTGATAGATCTCAATTACTTTTCTTCTCATTTGTTCCTGAATTTCTTTGGATCTTGGCATGATGTCTAGCTTTTGAGGTGTCAGGTAGCTCCTATTTAAGTGATTTCTTGATTGAAACAGGTGTGGCAGTAATCAGGCCTGGGGGTGACTACAGAAATTGAACTCAGGTGTGATAAACCACAGTTAAGTTATTTTTTAACAAGGGGGGCAATCACTTTTTCACACAGGGCCATGTAGATTTGGAGTTTTTTTTTCTCCCTTAATAACGTAAACCTTCATTTAAAAACTGCATTTTGTGTTCAATTATGTTATCTTTGACTAATAGTTAACGGTTTTTGATGAGCAGAAACATTTAAGTGTGACAAACATGCAAAAGAATAAGAAATCAGGAAGGGGGCAAATAGTTTTTCACACCACTGTATACTTCAAATGCAATCTATTGGGCAGAAGTGATGAATTGTCTCAGCTTTGACAGTAGTGCTGACTGTAATTCAACTCAAAGGTTCATAATAAAATGCTCATTAGTGCCACGTTACTGTTTCTATAATTGCAACGCATTCACAGAAACATTTATAGAAGGAGTCTCCAGTGCTTAATAACGGGAAGTTTTCAACCATACAAGAAATTTCCTTTTTCCTTACAGCAAAAGACTTTGTGCATACTTTTTTTTTAGTTGGTGCGTGATCACGAGCACATGGAGTACAAACTCAAAGGAATGTTTCTATGCCATGCAGAATTAAGTGTCATTCAAAAATAAAGTGAGAAAAGGGGAAAAAAAAACAACAAGACACTGTAGGTGTTCAAGTCACACCAGCTCATGAGAAGAAGAATGGAGGCGTGAAACTGATTGACATTTACAGAGGACATTTACAGAGGACTTCAAACACAGTACAGTGATAACTCTTAGTCATATTAAACATTTGAACGCTGCCAAGGTTTTAAAGAAGTCAGTACGTCCGTGAATCACGATCCTGGCCGAGGTGGCTCTGAGCCAACTGCCGTCATTTGTGTAAACATTCAGCGATTAAAAAGCGATTCAGCACTGGATCCTCAAAAAAATTAAATCGGAAAAGATGTATCCGTCTGTGGGAACTGTACATACAATCATTCACCAACACCTGGATTTCAGGAGGGTGAGTGCATGCTGGGAACAGAGAGAGCTTTTACTCTCATAACTGTGTCCTGTTATTTTGGATCAAAAGTCCCGGTTTGACTTGAACATGCCTCCTAGGTTTATTTTCCCCCACTCTCCCTGACGGTTGAAAAGTATCAAAAACGAAGTGTTTGTCATTAATGAAATGAAAAATTTTGATAGGAGCCAAATTATTGTAGTTTAAGACAAAAAAAAAAAAAAAACTTACATTTTTAACTGGTTGACACAAGATATGTTTTTTTTCTTTCTGCTAAAAGTAATAACTGATTCAGGTTCTATAGCAGTGAATAAGACATCCAGAGGCACAAAAAGCAACTTACATTTTTCTCTTTTGCAATCCTCTCTCAAGATGTCACAAATCGCTGCAAGCAGATCTTTGTCGTGTTCAGTTACCTGCAGGGGATACACACAGAAATCACACAGTCAGGTTTTTTATTATTAGTAGTAGTATAAAAATTACTTGAATAGATAATATGTATGGCTTCTCTAATAGATATTCTATAAGAAAAGTCCAGTTTAATATCTCTCAGAATCACTCGATCACTATTGACTGTACAGACTGCTCTGTATAAAACATTGTATGGAAAAGCAGTCTAGACAGAATTCTGATTATATATTAACGTGTGCTACTGAAGAAAGGTTCCTGTTATAAAAAATAATGTGTGCTGAAAGAAAAGAATACAGAAGTATTGTCATTTTCTGTAATAAAAAAAAGACGCATTGTGTGTGTGTGTGTGCGCGTGTGTGTGTGTGTGTGTGTGTGTGTGTGTGTGTGTGTGTGTGTGTGTGTGTGTGTGTGTGTGTGTGTGTGTGTGCGCGCGTGCGTGCGTTTTAAGGCTGAAAATGGCCTTGCCTACATTGTACACCTCATCCTGAGACAGGACTTTGCGGAAAATCTCTCCCTCCACTTGCAGAATTTTCAGGGTCTCTTTGAGGAGGTTCCTGATCTGAGCAGGAATTGTCGACCGAACAGAACCAGGCTCCTAAAAACACAGAACCCAGGATTGAGATCGTTGAATGAACCACTGATCAAAGAACAGGATCCCTAAAATTAACTAACAGGAGAAATATATTATAAAACATTGTGCACATCTGACAGTGCTGTAATGCAAACAAACGTTTTTAATCTAATACCACTATTAAATGTTACAAGAGTTTAAAAGATATTTTTATCATTTAGACTACTTTGTCATGTCTATGTTCTGCAGTATCGGCAGTTAGAGGTGTCCGTTTGGGGGTTCAAATCTCGCCTCTGGTGTGCATGTGTGTGGAGTTTAATGGTGGAGTGTGTGTACGTGTGTGTGTTTGTGCCCTGTAATGGGTTGGAAAACCATTCAAGTTGTGGCCTGAATTCCCTCTGCTCATTCAGGCTCCAAGTCCCTTGTGATTCTCCGCAGAAGATCGATTCAGAAAATGATATGCATCTTGTTTTTTCACAATAAAACAATTCTCCACATTTAGCTTTTCAGCTCATCTAACTAGGCACAATCCTTATTGTATTTACACAGTACTTAAAATGCTTAATATATTGTTACAAAACTGGGGAACAATACAGACCTTACATCAAGAAAACATTAGCCGCCAAATTAAAGAATGAAGATTATAGAGTAGAATACAGTATATATACAATGTATATACAAAGTACAATATATACAAAGTAACGCGGTTCACAAGTGTTCCGTAGGACGAACAAAGATTTTTAATAAATGTTGACTTGGAAAACGAACAAGTGTTGGTTTACAAGTACCGAGCATCAAGTATCACGCATGTGCTTCTTGTTTTGACGCCAAGTGTCATGTGATCACAACTGAACCAACGGTTTTTCTCTATCTTGCGATGCGGAATTGTGGATGATCATCTCCCCTGCTGGGTCTTAGTGCGCGTCTCTTACTGCTATAATCAACATCCGTGTACATGTGTACTGTTTACTATTAACAATGTGACCACGTGTGTGCGTAACACATTTTTTATTTTGTGTCTGGATGCGTGTGTATAGCGCGCGTGTAAAGCAAAAGCAAGTCTCATTAGAGAGGTTAAAGATCCATTTTGCCTCTGTGATCAAGGCTCAGCCTGCTCTGTGTCTGTGTGCACGCTCGTCATTGGACACCGTGCCCCACACCGTGGATCTGACTTCTTTCTCCGGCACATTCCAAGTGCTGAATTGGCTTTTCTGTGGGATCTGGCCTTTAGTCCCTGCGGGCATGGGTGAGCCTTGGGTGCCCATGTTACCATTTTGCTGGTGTGTGATTGATCAAAGTTATTCACTTCACCTCTCAGTGGTCATAATGTTATGGCTGACTACTAGTGCATTTCCTCTCATTTCCCTTAGATTTGTTTTGTGCCAAAAGTTACAGTGTTGATGTTTCACAATTCTGACATGGCATATAACATACCTGCACTAAATTTAGTATAAAAAAATGTATGTTCCCTAATTGAATTATCATGATTTTTGTCAATGTTAATCAACGCTGCATCCTGGCTGTTGAATTGTCTCCCCCTGATATTTTTCCCACACATATTTCTCCCTTTTTATAATTACCCAAGAGGCTGCATTTTTCCTCATTATCATGCTCAGATGAATCCTAAAACATTGTAATCCAGAAAAACAAACATCACTTTAAATAATTAAAGCCTACAATAATAATTCTGGAATAATAATCACCATTTGCCTTAGGAGTACTACAAAAAATTAAATCATTTCCAGTGGTACAGAGAGATGTAAAATACAGTACATTACCATAGATTTTAAATCATGTCATAAGTACATCAGAGGATCACCAGGTCGTCTGCTTTACCTGCTCCGCTGACGTGCTTGGCTTTGGCTGTTGGATCAGCGGGTGTAAAAGGTACTCGACATCATAGGGTCGAAACCTGGTCACCTCCTTCTCTTTTAGGAACTCCTTTAGGATGTGAACCGACTGACTCACAACAGACTGGAAACTTGAGTGTGTGCCATTACTGAAAACAAAAAAAAAAAAAAAAAAACAAGTAAGAATGAGGAAGGACATTTTAACCTCCTGGCACTAGCATAATTACTTATAAAAAAAAACGCCTATCACTGCGTCATATATATATTGCGGTTTAGACGGTTAATATTCCAATTTAAACTCAGAGCAAGCTAAAATCTTCAACAAATGAGTTGAAGTACAGTGTTGGCAATTAGCGCTGATTATCAGAAACAGACGTAGACGACAAACATGACATTAAGAGAAACAGGACAAAGGACATGTTTGCATTGTGTCACAAGTTGTTATGCAACTTTACTTAAATTACAGTGCTGTGAAAAAATGCTAATAAATAATTTTTTTTAAAATCACATGAAAAATAAATGAAATAATTTAGAAACTGCTTTTTTAATTAACTCGGGTTATTTTTGTATAATATAAAAATTTGTTTGATGATTTTAAATATTTAAAGTGCTCCTATTATGCGTTTTCAAATATGATCTTTCATGCAGCATATCATGTAGCTGTATGTGAACATAAACTATCTGCAAAGTTGTGACGCCGACAGTGCACAATAAATGAAGTTTGTCTATTTAAAAAAAAAAAAAAAAAAAAAGGGCCTAAACGAGTCGTTAGCAATTAAAATTTTTCTCTGTTACGGATCCACGTAATATATTTGCATAATGTCCGCTCACATTCTACGTCGCGAACAACTTGCCCGCCATCTTACAATTAACTTTACCACACTCTTGTTAACATTCTTGTTAACGTTACCACACACTTGTTAACATATGACACTTACCACTGAGAAACGTCCTGCTCCAGTCGCGCTTGCGAAACAGTTTCTTGTCGATGTGCCACTTCAACCGTTTCATCGTCAGACTCCGGCTCGAATTGATCGGGTAAAACCGACGCCATGTTTTCTATGTATTGACGGGTCTCCAGAGCTGTAGTTCAGTTATGGTAATGGGCGTTTAGTTTTCCGACACACGCTGTAGCGGTAGACCAATCATAAAGGACCGCACCATCTGACCAATCACAGCAGTGAGGACTCACGGAAAGGCGGGGTTTAGACAGACTGAATTTTCGAACTGCTTCACACGAGTCGTTTACGAATCATTTAGAAATGGGGTAAAATTAAATCTATTTTTGGAGAAAACTAAAGTGTTTTTTGACCTTGCATACATGTAAACCTGTTTTAAGAGACTCATTATGCAATATTAGCAACCTTTAAAATGGCATAATAGGGGCACTTTAAGTGCGACAAATATGCCTATAAAATTTTAAGAAATCGACAAGGGGCCAATATTTTCTTACAGCACTGTGTATACATTTATTTTTTTTAATTGACTAAGCTTTACAAAACCCAAGTTTGATGTTGATACCAATCACAATTTGCGAACATTCACGTTTGCCCTGTTTCAAACTGAAAACTCTCCAGGATGGTGATATATTTTTATTTTATTTAGATATAGTATAACTGACTCACTCGCCAGAGCTTGAATGAAGCTCACTGGATGGGACACGGAACGGTTTGTCATAGCAGTCCCTGTAGAGCTGAGGCATCTCCAACATCCGGGAGATCTGCTCACTCATCACAGGATCGTTCACTTTATCTGTGAACATGCACACGAAACAAGAAACAGGAGAATACCTTACTTTAATAAAACTCTGAAAAGCATGCAGGCAGAATTACATGCAATAAACTCCTAATTAGGTTTCTAGTTTAGATTATTGAAAGTGGAAAACCACTGCCTGTAAAGAGTGTTCATTTGAGTTAGCCTAGCATTCCTGTCAGATTCACAGTGTTTCTGCCTGCAGAACTGCTGCTCATTGAACATTCTTTACATAGTGTTATTTGAGCTGAAATTTATACCAAAGGAAGACCATGAATTCTATACACTTGTCCAAAATGCTAAAACACAACAAAGTAAAACACAACAAATCAGTTAATTAGCCCATAAGAACCCACAGTGACAACGGTGTCACAATCCCTTTAAATGTCCTGGAAAGTTCCTTATGCAGCTTTAATCCTTGACTTTAACTCATTGAGTCCTGAGAGTCACAACACAATCTGTGAATTTCTGTACCCATGACATCAATTACAACGCCATGTGATAGTTGTAGCCAATTTCAAAAAGCTTGTTTTTTTTGTTACTGTATATAAAGTACTGTGCAAAAGTCTTAGGCACCATATTGTATGCTGTACCAATTTTGTTATATTTGTTTATCATCATGTCTGCGTAATTATGTACAAAATATTCAGTATTTCCATATATAACTTAAAAATTTATAAATAAATAACATTACAGGAGAATATATGCATGGCTGTAAAGAAAAAAAAATATATGGTACAAGACCGACCAGTTTTCAGATGGAAACAATAGACCTAATGTACGCTCCAGGGATTTGCATAAAAATGGAAAGGAACGAGTGTGACAAAGTTACCAGAAGAACTTATATTCTCCAGCAAGCTCAGTAAAACCTAACAGCTGTTTTACTTATAGTACTATGCAAAAGTATTGGGCATCTATCTGAAAACTGGTCTGTCTTGTACAATTTTTTTTTTCTTTACAGCCATGCATATATTCTCCTGTAATGTCATTTATCTATTCATTTCGTACAGACATGATAAACGTAAATAACAAAATTGGTACAGCATATAATATGGTCCTACAGTATTTAACGATTTTTAACGAAGTTTAATAATACCTCACATTTTATATTTAACCTGCTCTGTGCATTCCTTAAATAAACAAGTAAAAGAAAATGGAAAAAAATCTTTCAAAATGTGTTCCATGTGGTCTGTTTTCTATCTATTATGTCCCCCATAACATCTCTTAAAAGGTGAAATGCATTTCCATTCCCCTCAGGACATCTTAACTCATTGAGAAGGTATTTAATCAACCATTAAACCATGTAGGGCTGAAACGATTCCTCGAGTAACTCGATTACAAAAAATTATCGAGGCAAAATCTTCTGCTTTGAAGCTTCTTTTAATTCATTTTAAAAGCTTGGGTTATGTTTTTGCGCAATTATTTGTTTGGCATGACAAACCGCGCTTCCGGATGCAAACCGCCACCAAAAAACGAAGAAGAAGCGCTTCCGTCACTCACAAAGTGAAAGGTGACGCAAACAGTTAATCTGTGTATTGATTTGAGGGAGCGTTCTGTTGCGGGATGCAAAATAGAAGGGAGCGATAAAATTATCAGCGAGTCAAGAGATGAAGAAAGCAGCAAGAAAAAAAACGACAGAAATTGTCAGTAAAGGCTTATATGTTATGCCTGAGCTGTAGATTTTGAAACTTTTAGTTCTTAAAGTTAAGTTGAACAACTTAGTGTTTTTATATGATAAATTATTTTAATGTGTGTGTTATGCGCTAAAATGCCCCCCTGCCACGGATTGCCCCCCCTACATAATCTCAAACAAATATATCAGGACACCACAATCAAAAATTCATATCATTATTATCAAATATATTATTACTATTATAATTAACCATAGGCACGTGACAAATTAATACATGAAAATTAAGACACGTAATACAAATTCTCTTGTGGCACATTTTTTGCAGGGGTTTGTCATGTAATACAAAAATGTTTACACTAAATAAATATTGTGTATGATGTAAAATTACATGAAACGAGCTTTATTATAAAATAAGCAATATAAAATTATACATGTTGTATATGGAAAAAATATATAATTGATATATTTTTTCACTATCCAACATGTCTTTTTAATATTGCTTATTTTATAATCAAATTCGTTTGCTGCAATTTGTAAATCATAAACCTATTTGATAGAGATTATGGGGAGGGGGGTGCCTTATTATTATTTTTTTATTCTTAGTCATTTGAAATGCCTTTTTTTAGTTTTTGCATCTGAGAAAAATTCTTTAAAATAAGAATGTATGTCACTTAATAATAATGCACTTAATTCATCTCAGTCAACTTTAAGCTATTCCCTGTACTGTGAATAATGACAATGTTTATTTTTGATAAAATGCTGTATGCATTTAAAAAATAAAAGTAGATTTTTCTAAAAAGAAAACCAATTAATCTTTGTTTCTCTTATTTATTTTACATTGCTGTTTAATTAAGCAAAAGTAAATTTTGTCCGATTACTCGATTACATTTTTGGCAGAATAATCAATTACTAAAATATTCGATAGCTACAGCCCTAAAACAGTCTAAAAGTTTTGATCTTGTGAGTCTGGAGACAAATTGCAGACAATCTGTGCTGTGTCTGTATAAGGATTCTACAGCCTATATGACTTAACATGGCTCAAGTGTGTCACTGCAGGCTGCTTACAAAACGAGGAGGCCATGATCTCTCTCTGCCCGCGCGAGGTTTTAAGGGAACCGCGTACTCGGAGCAGATCTCCGATCTCCAGTGCCGAGCTGCTCCTCTGTGCCTCTCTGAGCTTCCTTAGCTGCTCCTCTATATTGAAGCCACTTCCAGCAGGACCTCTAACTGCAGCTAAAACAATAACAATTCAAAGTGGCATCAGTTCAGTAACAAAAAAAGAAAAATAAATAAAATTAAGCTTGATGTGACAGCCTTACCCTTTACAGACTCTCCACGATCTCGCCATTTCTCATCTTTCCAGCACAAACAGTTGATGACTCCAGTGCTGTCATCCACTAAATACACAGAGCAAACATTACTTTTCATTATGAAGCTAAGACAACCTATGGATAACAACTGAGCTGATGTACTACACTGTGTTTTATTTTACATTATTTAGCAACAGTTAAAGTATAAGACAAATGAAACACCTCCATAGCAATAAAAGTCGTCTCTTTCCCGTTTGTACACCACAGTGCCCAGTACATCCACCTGGAACAGTGGGTGACTTTTGTAGAAGTAGATTCCTGTCAGGAGTGGAAAAAAAAAAAAAACTTTAAAAATAAATAAATAAATATGTGAAGAAAATTCTATATATATATTTTTTGCACTACTCTTGTTGTTTAATAGCTTAACATTACATTTCATCAACGGTTATGGCTTTAAACACAATATGTAAACATGGAAAACCTGGTACTTGTCGAGATTCTTTCATCTGAAGGATGTCCTTCACATAAAGTCTAGCGTAGGCAGAAAACACAGGGTCGAGTCCCCAATAGAGTGATGGAGGTTCATCTTCAGCACCACCCTGATCACCGTCCATTATCCATAAATCCCTAAAGAAGAAGAAAAATGTATCCTAAGACAAAAAAGACAGATTTCTAGATTTTGAAGATAAAAGTTATACACAAGAAAGAGATTCATGCACCACAGATCCGGTCGCTTTCGCCACATGTCCTCCCTCAAATGCTTTAAAACCTGGCAGTAGAATTCGCTATTGATGGTTTGGCCCCTGAGGACATATTATCTGTGCACAATCCAACAAATTTCGAAAAAGACAATAAGCATGCACTTGGTCAAGCTGCAGACCTGCCTTGTGTTTTTCGGTCGTGGAGATGATGGGCTCTTCCACTACAAAAACTGTTGCTTTCCTCTCAGGGTTGTACCCATACACCTGAACACAAGTTTCATACTGGGGTCAATGATCCTCAACATGAAGGACGGATCATCCATAGGCGCTGATTTCTTGCCTGGACTGTTCCGTATGACAAATTAGCAATAGCAACAATGTTGTGGATTGTTCTCTAAAGATCATCATACACAAGTTGCCGAATGGTTTCGAGATTTTCGGTGGTTGAGGTCGTTGAAGATCTTCCTTCCTGATCTCTTGTCATCTTAAAATGATGTTCTTCCACTAATGAACCATGCGAGCCAGTGAAAACACCTTGAATCATTCATTGCAGCATCGCCATAAAACTTGCAGAATTATGTCAAACATCTCTGTCGCAGATTTGCACGTTGCCTCTTTGTTCTAACTTGATGTCCATGATGAAATCGCAGACGTGCAAACGCACATGGTCAGAATATCGCCAGCTGCACCACGGCCCCGATGTACACAGGAAGATGTTTTTTGGCACACTGACTTATGAAGGTCGTTGCTCCCTGTAACTGTGAGTGCAGCCATGTGCTGCCATCTGTTGGCGTGTTACAAAACTAGTCTGGAAACTTTTTCATATCACCTCAAAGTAGGAGCTGAACACAGAATGGTCCAAAATGGATTCTTTAGTAAAAATCTACTCATTTAAGACAGTAGATATTCATGGGGCCACATACAAAATATAATAAATGGACAAAAACATGTTTCTAGCAGAAGTCTACACTGCTAAAAATAAAAAATTGGGTTAACAAGTAATCTGATAATGTTTTTACTGTGGACAATGTATTTACTGAAGGCCAGAACTGCAGTCTCTATACAAAAATCACACACTGCTGTATTCCAAACGCCGTCGCACTGAACATTAAGTGCACTAGGTAGACCGCAAACTCTATTATTTTATACTCACTCCTATAGTGAGTACAGAGTAATTTGTAATTCGGCTCACGATTTTGACGCCCACTTTTACAACTAACTCATTTTATGAGCTATTTGAATTGAATTAGATTTAAATATAAGAAGAAGTAACTGAAAAAAAATATATAACAATAATATAAAACGAACAACTTACTTTGGCTGGAGGATTGGTAATAGGAAGCAGGACAAGATGTTCTTATTCTTCGCATTTTCGCCAACGGTCACGTAGCGTTTAAGTGTACACACTGCCCCCTAGTGCACCGGGTGGATGCGGCAGTTACAATTTTCCCCCTTCATTTACCATAAATATAGACAAAACTAAGATATTGCTGTTCGATTTTTGATGTTAATTCAAGTGTGAATCATTTTTGTCGTTCCAAAAGAGGTCTAGAAATGTTTGTTTTTGGTTCAAGGAACAGGTGGATTTCTTTATTTACTTACGTCTTTCCCTCTTTAAAAATAAACAAAATATGTATTTTCATGGCTCCATCATTTTCTAATTAGACCTTCTGAGGATTTCGAAAATATTTATGAAGAACAATGAATCCAAGAACCCTGCATCCTGCATCCTTGATCCTGGAACGACTTCTTTTCAGGTTTTTTCCCCCTTCTATTTTAAAGGTTTGACCTCAAGAGGGCGCTCTAACACTGAAAACTGAACCCAATCTTCAGCCTCATAGTCCATAACATTTTAAAACATCTCTGACCCCTCACTCATTGCCTATACTGTTTTATTACTGTGTACAGGAGTGCGTGTGTGTCTCGAGCCTATCCCAGAAGTCTTAGGGCACAAGGTGGGGTACACCCTGGACGGGGTGCAAAGACATCTGCATGTGTTTGGACTGTGGGAGGAAACCGGAGTGACCAGAGGAAACCCACCAAAGCACAAGGAGACCATGCAACTCCCAGCAAACGGACCCGAGGCGGGAATCGAACCTGGACCCCGGAGGTGCAAGTTGACAGTGACCTCTACACCACCAAATGTGCCACACATTTCTGACCATTTGGAACAAAATATGGGTCAAAGGTTGCTCAGTGGTTAAGGTATTGCACTACTGATCGTAAAGTCTCAGGTTCAAACCCCAGCACCACCAAGTTGCCACTGTTGGGCCCTTGAGCATCGCCCTTAACCCTAAATTGCTCAGATGTTCAAAAAAAAAAAAAACGAGAGAGAGCGAGAGAGAGAGATAAGTCACTCTGGATAAAAGATATTCCACTATTACATTCATCATTTTATTTATATATATATATATATATATATATATATATATATATATATATATATATATATATATATATATATACAAAATTAAGGAGAAATGTGATATACCACATAGGTAAATTCTAACACACACACACACACACACACAGATGAGGTCATGCAGTTGAGGACCTCGTGTTTATTACCAGTGTGTTATCAAAGTTATAGTTTTATCAGTCCCTTATATTCAGGCTTAAAGATAAACTCAGTCAATATACTAAGGTGAGTTCAGCTCTGATACGTCATCAAAAGCTTAAAACAGAGCATTCTCCATAGAGTCTCCATAGAGAACATTTCTGTCTAATTCTTTCTATGTGTATAAGTTTCTTTCTTGGAAGATTTAGCATACAGTTCTACGTTAGAGATTAAGCTCACAGTACTACAGTATATTAATAAAAGAAAGTGCTATGCAAACGTCCCACACAGACATGTCTGTGTCTTGGACTCTAATAACAAACACTGGAGCATAAGAGCAATGTTGCTAAAACACACTCATTATTTACTGGGGGTTGTACTGTAAGTGTAATACACCACCACCAGTTCTCTGCGGTATGAGCGTTAAGCTCTGGATCGTTTATTTTCGTCAGTGGATGCCAGTGTTAGACAGTTTATCTAGTGAGTCAATAAGGTCTGTAACCCTTTGTACAGACTTTTGTTGGCAGCGACTGTATAAATGAAAAAAAGAAAGAAAAGAAAAGCACACAGCCTTCTGGACCTCAGTGTATGAGTTATAATCCTTAGTCTCCTCTTAAACAATGAAGGAATCCGCTACATTGTTCACGTACAAAATAGATATTTAATCCTGAGCTTTTGTGTGAAATTTGCACCCCGAAGTCATTTCCTCCCACTGTTGCTGTTTCTAGCACTAGCAATTACTGTGTCTATGAAAACTTCTGTGTCGCATTAAAGTCTAAATAAAACTAGAAAATGCATGTTGTTATTAAAAATAAATCACCAGTTAGATAGTGTGAGGTTGACCGCTGAGAGGCAAAGTTATAACAGTTCTTCCCAAAGTGTTCCAACTATTACAATTATTTATTCATTAAAGAATAACATATTGTAGTTTTATCTGCTTATAGGTCAATTTTATGCCATAGATCATTTATAAAACAAGTTACATAAGATGACATCACAAAACATATTGTAGTCCAATATTGTATACGCTCCACTTGTGCCACTGGCAGATCTGGCCTTTTGGGGAGTGACTGTGGTGTCTGGAATGTGCTGTTGTGTCTGGCATTGGGATGTTTGCAGCGGATCCTTTGGGTGCTGAGGGTCGCGTGGTGGGGTCTCTATGGATTAGACTTGTTTGGGGATCTTGGGAGTTTGGAAGCTGGGTTGGCAGCTGCCATTTTTTAGCATGCTGTAGTTCAAACAGGCATAAATGAGCCTTGAGTGCACATGATCTTATATATATGGCTGATTGGTGTAGAACTTACATTATAGAAGCTACAGCCAATTGTTCCCTCACCAGCCTCGATTTTCCTCTTTCTTGACAAATATGCAGCTTGTTGTTGTAAAAAGAAACTGCAAAATACTCCATCCTGTTGACTTCTCATGCCAGAAAACTTACTGACACTGGAGACCACTTTTCAAAATGCAGTGAATAAACATCTCAAAGAAAACTTCGCCATGTAAGTTGTTACTATAGAAACTTTATAATGCTCTCAGCCAACTCAATTGGCCAGAAACTTAAAACACCCTTTGACTGATCAGAAATCATTACATAATTGAATTAAGTATTCAGGATAAACAAAATATAGTTTACTTAAAGAAAAAGCTACATAGAAATGAAATTAACCCAATCTGTGTATCGGTCATTAACTCCTTACATTCCATGGAAGACTTTATCATGTTTTATATATATATATATATACATATATATATATATATATATATATATATATATATATATATATATATATATATATATATATAAACATTATATATATAATATATTATATATTAAACATTATATATATATATAATATTATATATATATATATTCATTCATTCATTTTCTATACCGCTTAATCCTGTGTTCAGGGTCGCGGGGGACCTGGAGCCTATCCCAGGAAACTTCGGGCACTAGGCGGGGTACACCCTGGACAGAGTGCCAATCCATCGCAGGGCACACACACATACACACACTCACACACCCAATCACACACTACGGGCAATTTACGCCAATTAGCCTAACCTGCATGTCTTTGGACTGTGGGAGGAAACCGGAGTACCCGGAGGAAACCCACCAAGCACGGGGAGAACATGCAAACTCCATGCACACAGAGATGGGAATCGAGCCTGGCCGGGGAATCGAACCCAGACTATATACAGTATATATAATATTGTATTAATCTATGTGCAATGGTAAGAGTAAGGCTAATGTGTCATCCACATGCCTTCGTGCACATCAGTAAATATTCACCAATCCTAGAGATAGCCAGAGTAGCCATTGTTTCATTGGCAGTTTAGTTTCTTATGGGGTCGGGTTGCCAGCTCGACACTTGACTGTATCAGAGCAATTAGGGTGAAGGACCTAGCTCAAGGGCCCAACAGGAGCAGCTTGGCTGCACCGGGACTCAAACCGGGGACCTTTTGATAAGCAGTTCAACATATTAACCACCCCTGCACCATGATCTATGTTTAAACAACAAAAAAAAAACTATTGGCCCGTATCAAGTAAAGCAAACAACTAAAGAGATTTCTGGACTTAGCATTCAGGTTAAGGACAGTGCTGAACTGCTGTCAACTTCGTGGAAAAGATGTGGTCGGAAAAAAATCTTTTACCCGACCTGACTAATGCGCACATGGTTAATTCCCACAGACACAATCCAAAAACTAGTGGATCACCTTCCCAGAAGAATGGAGGCTGCTATAAGTGCAAAAGGGAGTCAACCTCTGGAATCTTTGGAATAGGAACATATGGATATGAAGGCCAGGTGTCCACATCCTTTTGGCTGGGCAGTTTATCAGTGGTGTTTATCCAGTGCAGTTTGTATAGAATCCTTATCTGGAGTTATTGGCTCAGAAAGTTGACCTGTGTTCTTTCAATGGAAAGTATACATGAACAAATACTGTTTTCAGGGTTTCCAAGAGCACTAACCTTTGCTTTGCCTCCATTAATGGGATCAAATGCATACACTAGATGGGCATTTTGCTCAAGAAGACAGGGACTGATCAACAGTAGAGACCTTTATTTAATGATCACTTAAACGGTAATAATGGACGTCAATGGACATGCTCACAATGTTCATCATTGAACTTTTTTTTTTCCTCTTACAAGAGTTTCTTTGAGGCTCTATCCCAGCAGCACCCTCTGCAGCCTGTCCGCAGACACACTATTCTCATCCTCTGACTCGGCGTCGCTTTGCGGGTTGGAGCTGCAGGGGGAGCTACATTCAGGAGAGCAGAGGTAGTGCATGAGGGGCAGGCGGAACTTTCCACAGAAATCGACAAACTTGATGTGGCGCACTCTTGAGTCGAAGTATACACCTGTGGAAGGAGAAGAGACACAAGGAATGAGCTGAGGAGACATTCTTATACAGTAGTTATTAAAGCTTCATGTCTTCCTTCTCATAGATAGTAGTGAATGGATCCAGAAGGATTCCAGATGTCATACCATAGGTATACAGTTATACGGCTAGAAAAAATTTATTTACTGTAGGACTCAGCACACGAGTACAGCACACAAGATCTAGTTAGGGGAACATTTATGGCTACCATTTAAAAGTCATATTGGTCAATTACAATTGGCAAAATGACATTGTTTATAGATTTATAACAATATATCAGCGATATTGCCATGAAATGTTATTAGCTTTTCCATTTCCTAGTGCAAAAATTAGCCATGAACAGAAATAATATTCACATAATCTAGTTGAAATGAACACACATTTACAGCTACGTGAAGGAATCAATTGAATGCAAATGATGGGATAATAAATGAATAGTCATATTACGCATTATATTGCTGAAGAGATCACCAAACGTATAAAATTACTTGGCATTCAAATACATTTACAGACAGCTGCGAAGTTACACAACAGCTGAAGCATTAACAGAGAGAGTGACGGCAGTGACATCGCATTATCCCAAAAGGGACATACAGTACATGTGATTATTTATGGTGACATTAAAATATTTTTTTTAGATTCCTAAATAACACATTTGTATACATAGATGCAGCACAATCCCCTTTATATTTTCAGTATGTTTTTTTCTTTGAATTTTCTTCTCCCCTTCTTTTGACTCTTCTTTGACTGTACTTGCTCAATTCATTATTATTCATCATCATCATCATTTTCTATACCGCTTAATCCTGTGTTCAGGGTCGCGGGGGACCTGGAGCCTATCCCAGGAGACTTCGGGCACTAGGCGGGGTACACCCTGGACAGGGTGCCAATCCATCGCAGGGCACACACACATACACACACTCACACACCCAATCACACACTACGGGCAATTTAGGAACGCCAATTAGCCTAACCTGCATATCTTTGGACTGTGGGAGGAAACCGGAGTACCCGGAGGAAACCCACCAAGCACGGGGAGAACATGCAAACGCCATGCACACAGAGACGGGAATCGAGCCTGGCCGGGGAATCGAACCCAGAACTTGGAGGTGCAAGGCGACAGTGCTAACCACTACACCACCGCGCCGCCTTCATTATTATTATTATTATTATTATCTTTGCTTACCTTACTTTTCAGTACTTTTCATTACTAGTGTCACTTTATTTGTGACTGCACAGTTATATGTGTGTATATTTCCTCTGTTATTTTGTGACTTTGAGTCTGAGCTTTGGCAATACAAATGTCTATGATTATGAAGTCAATAAAACACCCCTTGAATCATTGACTCTCTTTCTCTCTTTCTCTCTCTCTCGATCTCGCAAACTGGGGGAATTCACCGTCACACTGTCTGGTAATGTGTATGGGTAATGTTGGACAGAATGACTGGTTATGCAAAATGGGGCGTAGTGCATGTACACACAGAACCAATGCCCTTAAGTTGGCAGCCATGGTCACTAGGACAGGTTCAATTTGGTTTCCACAAAGCTCTCTATGCAATGTAATGTAACCGTACCAACTCTTCAGTCATGTTTAAAAAAGCTACTTCAAGCTCATAAGAGCATCAGTCCTTGGATCTATGCATCTCTGCTTCTGTCTCCTACCTGCACATTTGGGATTTGGACACTTGCTGGCTGAGTCCAGGTAGTGGCACAAGTTGTCTGGGAGGTCACTCAAATGGTAGGGAAGGTTCCGGGACTTAATAGTCCGTCCTGCCAACTCAAGCAAGGACGGGGGGTCATAGGTCAAGTCCTTGACGAAACGCACCACCAAAGGGTTACCGCGGAGGCTGAGCTCCTGTAGGTGCACAAGGTTGAGGATCTCACGTGGTAGAAAAGTCAGGAGGTTGTTATGGAGACTGAGACACAGTAAGGAGTGCATCCTGGAGGAGAGACGGAAATGAAATAACATGTAAGATGTGTGTTTAAATTTGGTTTATGTACAGTACTGTGCAAAAGTCTTGATCCACCCCTCATGTCTTTATATTAAATTAAAGTGCAAAATGCCTCTCAGCAGCAACCTCATTTCCCCTCTCGTCTGCTCCCACTCAGCATCACCAGTATACTAATCACTAGCATGATCACCCCTCCCCCCTCTGCACTCCGGACCTGACTGCCTCATCCTGGTGCTCCTCTTCTGGTTGTAGATCTGGAGACATGGAGGCCCCGTGTGTTCTGCTTGGGGTGCATGTGGTGACTAGGGTTGGGTATCGTTTGTTTTTTTTTTTTTTATACCGGTGCCAAATCGATACTTTTAAAACGGTACCGGTGGCAAAACAGTGCCTGAAGCGATACTTTACAAAAGCCACAAAATGATGGTGGATGACTCAAGAATAAATTTTTATTGAACAAAAAATGTAATGCTTAAAATTTAACTGTATATAAAAGTTTAAAGTATATATGAATATATATATAATTGGTAAATGGGGTCACTGTTGTAGTACTACTAGTACAGGCTGGAAAGCCATAATTATAAACAGAATCCATGTTACATTAGTATTTTACAAATTGTTTGATCATTTGTTAGCATGAATGCAAGATTTGCATTTAGCAAATTACATTATCCTACTGCTAACCTGCGGAAAGTCTGCTGTCGTCATCATAATCGGTGGACTCCTTGTTGCTATGATTGGTATGACTGGGTAGCGCCAGCTGTTGTCCATAAGCTGTCAAACACGGTGCCTCCCTCTGCTTTTAACTTTATTACGTGTATTTATTCTGCTTTTAACTTTATTCCGTGTATTTATTCTGCTTTTAACTTTATTCCGTGTATTTATTCTGCTTTTAACTTTATTCCGTGTATTTATTCTGCTTTTAACTTTATTACGTGTATTTATTCTGCTTTTAACTTTATTCCGTGTATTTATTCTGCTTTTAACTTTATTCCGTGTATTTATTCTGCTTTTAACTTTATTCCGTGTATTTATTCTGCTTTTAACTTTATTCCGTGTATTTATTCTGCTTTTAACTTTATTCCGTGTATTTATTCTGCTTTTAACTTTATTTCGTGTATTTATTCTGCTTTTAACTTTATTACGTGTATTTATTCTGCTTTTAACTTTATTCCGTGTATTTATTCTGCTTTTAACTTTATTACGTGTATTTATTCTGCTTTTAACTTTATTACGTGTATTTATTCTGCTTTTAACTTTATTACGTGTATTTATTCTGCTTTTAACTTTATTCCGTGTATTTATTCTGCTTTTAACTTTATTCCGTGTATTTATTCTGCTTTTAACTTTATTCCGTGTATTTATTCTGCTTTTAACTTTATTCCGTGTATTTATTCTGCTTTTAACTTTATTTCGTGTATTTATTCTGCTTTTAACTTTATTACGTGTATTTATTCTGCTTTTAACTTTATTCCGTGTATTTATTCTGCTTTTAACTTTATTCCGTGTATTTATTCTGCTTTTAACTTTATTCCGTGTATTTATTCTGCTTTTAACTTTATTCCGTGTATTTATTCTGCTTTTAACTTTATTACGTGTATTTATTCTGCTTTTAACTTTATTCCGTGTATTTATTCTGCTTTTAACTTTATTCCGTGTATTTATTCTGCTTTTAACTTTATTCCGTGTATTTATTCTGCTTTTAACTTTATTCCGTGTATTTATTCTGCTTTTAACTTTATTCCGTGTATTTATTCTGCTTTTAACTTTATTTCGTGTATTTATTCTGCTTTTAACTTTATTACGTGTATTTATTCTGCTTTTAACTTTATTCCGTGTATTTATTCTGCTTTTAACTTTATTACGTGTATTTATTCTGCTTTTAACTTTATTACGTGTATTTATTCTGCTTTTAACTTTATTACGTGTATTTATTCTGCTTTTAACTTTATTCCGTGTATTTATTCTGCTTTTAACTTTATTCCGTGTATTTATTCTGCTTTTAACTTTATTCCGTGTATTTATTCTGCTTTTAACTTTATTCCGTGTATTTATTCTGCTTTTAACTTTATTTCGTGTATTTATTCTGCTTTTAACTTTATTACGTGTATTTATTCTGCTTTTAACTTTATTCCGTGTATTTATTCTGCTTTTAACTTTATTACGTGTATTTATTCTGCTTTTAACTTTATTACGTGTATTTATTCTGCTTTTAACTTTATTACGTGTATTTATTCTGCTTTTAACTTTATTCCGTGTATTTATTCTGCTTTTAACTTTATTCCGTGTATTTATTCTGCTTTTAACTTTATTCCGTGTATTTATTCTGCTTTTAACTTTATTCCGTGTATTTATTCTGCTTTTAACTTTATTTCGTGTATTTATTCTGCTTTTAACTTTATTCCGTCTGCCCTCGAATGTTTCATTAGATTTGACGTGTTTCCGCCTTTACACGCAACTGCTGTAAAACATTTGCTGCATGTCGCGGTGCCGGAATCCTATCTTGTGAAATACAGCCACACTTTCGACCGTTTAGTTTTAGGCATTTTAACGAAAGTTGTTTCATTTAGCATGCTAAGATATCGGTAGACCGCCTGCTGCCGTCAGAGCGAGTGTAACGTTAGCTGCTGCATTCACGCGCATTAAAAAGGATTTCGTTTGCTCTAGTTTTTATTGTTTTTTTATATTACAAAGTGTTTAAACGAACCCGGCATGAATGCTCGGTCACATTAACAAGAGTGTGGTAACGTTAATTGTAAGATGGTGGGCAAATTGTTCGCGACATTATGCAAATATGTTACCGAGTGACGTGGATCCGTAACAGAGTAAAAATTGATTTGCCAACGACTCGTTTACGCGAATGTGAGCCGACTTTTTTTTTTAATAGACAAAAACTTCATTTTTTTTTCACATCAGGCTGTGATGCACTGACTGTTCTGATACCTTTCTATATTAACCAGCATTAACTTTATTCAGCAATTTGTGATACATTCGCTTTTCTGTAGAATCAGATCGAATGGTCCGCACAGGCATAGATGAGCCTTGAGGTTCCCCTGATTCTGTCACCAGTTTACTGTTATATAACTGATAATCATTGCTACTGAATTTACATTAGCGTTGAAGCTGATCAGTGTAATCCTAACAGTTACAAGAATAAAACAGTCCTTTTATATGCATGCAAAATAATATGTGAACAAAATATTACTTATTAAAAAAGATCTTTCTGTCTGATCATAGACTAAAATAAAAATTCCTGATTTGTTTAAACTCTGCCACAAAGAATATAAACCCCAGAGTTTGGTGACTGGAGATAGTTTCACTTAACCATCAAAACAGTCCTGGACTGCAGTCGCTCAATAGTTCAGGACATGAATTTCCTACAGTTTTGTACCTCAGCCTCCAATAACAAAACTGGACTCCATATTAACTTAAACACATCTATTGAACTTCCAGGTTCCTCTAAAGGTTCCTTCCTATTGCCATTTTTTGCCTTTTTCACCATCACCCTTGGTTTGCTCAGGGACAATCTGATCATCACATATTTCATACAGATTTTTTTTATTTTCTTTTGATTCTGTAAAGCTGCTTTGCGACAAAGAACACTGTTAACAGCGATATATACATATAATTTAATTGAATCATCTGCACTGATTCATGACTTAAGTTAGATGTCTTTTGTAATATTTGAATGAGGCTCTTTGGAAGGAACATATGAAGAAGGGGTGGTGCAAAACTTTCGTACAGTATTATAATATTGTTTTTTTTAACAAAAACTAATTATGCAATATAACTGATTTACATTGTGCATACAGATAATACAGGATATACAGCAGATGTCACCTGTTACCTGGATAGCTGAGGTGGAATGCTTTGGATGCAGTTGTCACAAAGCACCAGGTATCTGAGGCAGCGCAGGTTAGCCAGCTGAGGAGGAATGAAAGAGATCAGATTTCCTCCCAGATACAACATCTCCAGCCTTCATTCGATTGCAGATGATTTGCAGCAGATCATGGAGACCAGGAGTAAAGTCATCAGATGGTCAGCAAGACAGAAAAAAAACAAAAATCAAACACATTACATACTGAAGTGTTACACACATACAGTAGCACACTTTTCCACTGAGCCAAGAATAAGCACAGACTTTGATTCTATTAGTTATATTTCATTTTAGATTGTTATAAACAAGAAGGATGAATGACAGAAAGACTTTGAAGAAGAGAAAAGCTAAAGATTGCATGTTTTACATTCTGATGATGTTACAGTCATCTGTGGACACGAGTCTAAGAAGAAAAATTGGTCATGCATTTACATTTAGGCATTTGCTAATGTCAAGTTGGAGAATTGGCTTTTTTTTTATCTCCTTCTTGTCAATTACAGTGTCACCAATTGCTCACCAAGTGTCTGTGAGCTCATGTATGCAGAAGAGGGTGGATTTCTTTTTCCTCTTGTGATAGCATGAGCGGCGGTTCGGGAAAAAAGGGGATTGGCGGACTAGACGTGTCTGAGAGGATGCACAGGGGAGAAGGTAAAAGCCTTCATCCACCCTAGTTGCTAGCTCTTGTGTGATTGGGAGGAGATGGTGGGTGTGTAGAAATTGGCAGCTGACTGAAATGAGGAGAGAAAGGTGGTGAGGGGTTGTTGGGTCCAGAGAGAGACCAGTCCATCTCAGGACACACAGACACACACGAAATTTATATTTGCTACATCAAGCAGACACCCTTATCCAGAGTAACTGAACAGTTAAGAGCCTTGCTTAAGAGTCCAACAGTGGCAACTTGTTGGTGCTGGGGTTTGAACCTGGGACCTTCCAATTAATAGCACCTTAACCACTCTGCTGCAGTGAGGTCAGGATTGTACTGGGAATGTGGCAATAACTCCCAGTTGAGTTCCTGTAATGTGCAAGTAGTGTTTGTGAATGATTGTGTGTACAGTGTCAATCAGTTTTATGCCTTCATTCACAAAAAGGTCCCAATGTTTGACTTGAACATTGCTTGTAGTAATATCTTATTTGCATTAAGACAACTTAAAGGTCTTGAATTTTAAAGGTAGTTTAGTCTGCATGCCCACTGGGCAGTAACCTGAGCTCAGGACATAACTGAGGAGTTTTTATGTAATAAGTATATTACTATACTATATGGACAAAACTATTTGACCCCTCATCCCCAGTGAAGAGCAAACTTAATGCTTCAGCATACCAAGACATCTTGGATAATGCTATACTTATAATAGTTTGGGGGAAAGCCCTTTTCTATTCCAACATGTGACCACGGTGCACAAAACAAGGACTATAAAGACATAGTTGAATGAGTTCAATGTGGAAGAACTTGATTGGCCCTAACACAGAGCCCTGACCCTCAACCCCATCGAGCACACAGAAACAGTCCAAAATCCTGAGGTGTTTTGCTGTAAAGGAGGGAGCAACTCACAACATATTAAAGTATATGTTTTTGCATACAAAGTCATTGCAGGTTTGGCCAAATAATTGTGTCCGAATAGTTTATATATGCAAAGACATAAAAAATAAATAAATGTTGATTTAAATCGTAATGATATTTTAAACCAAATGCTTGCGTTTTTTAAGAAATATAGCTCTAAAATCAGTTCAATAATATGTTTAGGAGCATTAAAATGCACCAAATAACTAAATAAACCTGAAAACTTCAAAATTGCTAGGATCTTGCAACTTGAATTTGACATGGTTACGGACACTACAGATTTTTCAGGTTTTTAAGCTTTTACCAAAGAACAATTTTTACAGGTCACATGATTCTAGAATTCAATTAAAAAAATTTTTTATTTGTATAGCGCTTTTAACAATTGTCATTGTCGCAAAGCAGCTTTACACAATCAAAATAATTATTTACACATACACATAACTCATCCCATAACCTCATACTCCAGTACACCTATCCTGAATGGCAACTACGCTAATTCTGCCCATCTGTTCTGTATTTCTCTACCCATCCCGAGGCATCGGGAGATTGTGCCAGCTTCAGTAGACAAAGGCCGACCCTGCGAGGTTCCTAAGGCATTCAGAGAAGGACCAGCTCCAGCTGGATTCAGCTGTATGATGGTTGGAGCTACACATGCTGCTCCTGTGCTTCCAGTGATCCAGACCTCATCTGCCCTCTGCACCTACTGACTCGTCCTTATGCTGAACTGGTCTTCATGTCAATTTAAATAATTTCTGTCATATTGAATTTTCACCTGCACAACACACAAGATGTTATATCATTTCTATCTGTTATCACCCAAAGTGAGGATGGGTTCCCTGTTGAGTCTGGTTCCTCTCAAGGTTTCTTCCTAATGCCATCTCAGGGAGTTTTTCCTTGCCACCGTCGCCGTCACCCTTGGCTTGCTCATCAGACATTTCATTCATCATTCATTCATCTCATTATTATCTAGACACATTTTTCTCACACATACACACTTCCAATTATTTTCTTTTCTAAAAAAATTATTTCATTTTTTGTAAATTTTCTTTCATTTTCGTGAAGCTGCTTTGAGATAATGACCATTGTTAAAAGCGCTATATAGATAAAATTGAATTGAATTTAAGTTTGTATGGAATGTGAATCAAACTGGTCAGATAGTCCCTGATGAGCAAGCCGAGGGCGACAGTGGCAAGGAAAAACTCCCTGAGATGGGAATAGGAAGAAACCTTGAGAGAAACCGGACTCAACAGGGAACCCATCCTCATCTGGGTGAAACAGATAGCAGGGATTGATCTGCATTCATACTGTGTGTAAGGTGGCAGGCAGTTCAGTATAACAGTTGATGTTAATTGATGTTAATATGGAGGGTTTTTTTTTTATTATTTTGTTTGAAGCGAGACAGTATAACGCTTGAAATATAGTCATTTTGAGGAGAACATCTAAAATCATCTCTCCAAAACTTGACATTTTTAGGGAAGCAAGATTCCATGTTGCATAAAATTCAGAAGTAGATTCTTTGGCACTCACATGTTCTGTATTATACTGTATAACAAATGAATAAATAAATAAATAAATAAATCAGCACCAATACTGTTTAGGACACCCCATCCATAAACAGGACACATTAGTTTAAAAAAAAAGGGGGGGGGGGGGGACCTGCCTGGTGAGGTTCTCGATTTCCGCTGGGATGCTTTTTAACCTGTTTCCCCCCATGGACAGAGAGAGCAGTCGGCTCAGCTGCAGGATCTGGTTCGGTATTTCTCGAAATCGGTTCCCACTGAAGTTCAGCGTCTCGATGGCCATCGAACCGAACCGCTTCGGGAAGGATGCCTCGTCCAGCAGGTTATTTTTCGCGACCAGAGTCTTCAGTTTGCTGAGTCGCAGAATGTCCTCGGGGAGGACAGTGAGCGCGTTGTTGCTCACGTCCAGATGTTCCAGGCTGCTGAGCGCGCAGAAGGAGACGGGGAACACCGTCAGGCCGCTGGATGTCAGGTGAAGCTCTTGGATCTGACCGCGCTGCGCCTCCGCCATCGAGTCGTCCAGCTGCGCACGAGACGGGTTTAAATCTGGGCTTCCGTCACTGGGGAAACTCTCCATGGTTACAAAAAAAGAAAAAAAAAACCCGGTACAGGTGTCAGTGTTGTGTACAGCAGCTACATTGTGACATCACAACCGGGAAGGTGCAGCGGTTTGCTCCTGATCTTGAGATCTCTCTCCAAATGTGTTGCACTGTTACAGCGCTCAACAGGCGCTCGAGCGTGCGCTCGCGCTGGTTTATATGCAGCACGCGGCGCCACGACCTTTGGTCTGAAGCAGCGCGAGCCAAATGAGCGAGCACATTGGCTTACTATAATATGAGGTTCTCCATGATTTTAAAGATATCCTACAAGAAGAATGACACTGGATACAAACACATGCTCTGTAGGCTGACTGGCATTTACAAATTGCACAAGTTTATGACTGTGTGTGTGTGTGTGTGTGTGTGTGTGTATTTGCTCTGCAATGGGTTGGTTCATCATCCAGTGTGTCCCCTGCCTTGTGTCCTGATGGTGTCCAGAGGTTGGGATCTGAGCTGTTTTAATTATCAGACTATGTTCTAATAAATAGTCTGATAAAGAACTTAAGTGCCTTGGAGCTGTTTATCAGTGATATAATGTTCCTTGCTGATTTCTGAAATGTTCATTAAATAATTACACACCAAGTGAAGTGAATGTCATTGATTATCTCCTCATATTGACATCTATCTAGTCTAATGGGATATACAGTATGTTTATTAGGAAAATTGAGCAAGCTTAAGGTCCTGAGAGACTTTAAAAGGGTGGGTCAGAGTTTCTCCATGTACTTCCTCTACAACAGTAACTACTGGAGTCAGGTCAAATGTCATTGTAGCCAGTTATTGCTTAGCAATGTGGTGGTAGGGATGGAGTTCACATGTGATTAGTGCAGGAAATGTAACATGTAAAGAATTTTTAAAAAATGTATACTCTCAGTGGCCACACTAAGAAACCACTCACCAGATCTCGTTTCAGTTTTCTAAAAGCTCCTGGTCCGCCATCAGTAGTACAGACATCAGTAGACATCTGTCACTCCTGTACTAAAACAGCAAGAACAACACGCCGCTATACAGTATGTGGCAATAAGCATATATAATTAATGCTATTAACATTCCACAAATGGTATTGAAAAATATAAACCGGAGAAAAACAGCATTCATAATGGATTATACAGTACATGATTTCTTGGCATTGTGCCAGATGTTTTGGCTGTTGAAAATGACCAATTAAAGTAAAGAAAATACCCAGAGTTAGCAACAATGTAAACACTTGTACATTTCAGAAGTGGGTATGAGAAAGGCTTAGAGACCTAGAGACCTGATCTTCCACTATTCAAGGCCGACTTTGAAACAACATTTTTTTAAATAAAGAAAAAAATCAAGATTTATTATTCAGCAGCAGATCCCTTATCTGGAATACACACCGTATATGAGATTTTGTTGAAAGATGCCATTTGTAGTCCAATTATTTTAGCAACATCCTGCACAAGGACAGATGAGCCATATTATCTAAACTTGATAAACTGATTAAAATATGGAGAATCAGAAAAGAAAAACGAAGAATCAGCAAACAGCTTTGCGTTGGTAACACCATCGCAATAGAGGTAACACCTCTAATGTTTTTATTCTTTACATCTACTTGAGAAAATACTTATAACAGATGAAAAAAATATTCTGATATTCGTCAAACGCTTATAACTGATAGGAATGAATCACAAATCGTCAATAGGAAGACAATGATGTCAATTAATTAACTAATCTGAAATAAAATAAAAAATTTTACCTGTTTATATACTTTCAATCTACGTTTTACAAAAAAATAATCTCATATTTGTTGCCCTGTTGTTGTGCAACTACTGAAGAATATCCTGCGACACCTTGATCATTTTATAAGTGGTCATAAGTTTTAAAAATGACTTTACATCTAACAGTCTGATAAATAGCTTACAGTAAGTACCTTTGAGCTTGCTTTTGTTTTTCAAGTGTTCATTAAAATAATTATACACCAATCAACCATAGCATTAAAAGCACTGACGAGTGAGTAACATCGATTGTCTCTTTTTATTGCCGCTTGTCATGGAATGGGATATACAGTACAGTACAGTATTAGCCAGCACATGAACACTCAGATCTCAAAGTTGATGTGCAAAAAGCAGGAAAAATGAGCATGCATAAGTTGATTTGAACAAGCCTCACATTGCGATGGTTAAAAAGCTGGGTTAGAGCATCTCTGCAATGGCAGGTCCTCTGGAGTGTTCCTGGTATGCAGTGGTTAGTACCGACAAAAAGTAGTCCAAGCAAGGACGATCTGTGACCTGGTGACGTCATGAGCACCACCCAAGGCTCATTAATCCTGATAGCCGTGGCTTCTTTCAGCAGAATAATGCTTCCTGCTGCTCAGAGTTGGTTTGGTGATACAAGAGGGACCTACACAGTATTCAGCAGGTGATTTTATTGTTATGAATGATCTGTGTATAGCTCACACACCAGTACTGTCAGCACAACCACAAACTTAATAAGAAATTAGCAGCCCTTTCAAAAGTGGAGGCACAGAATATATTTTCTAAAAAATGGTCATAGTATACAAGCAGGTCTCTGTGAGATCTCCCGTTAAAAGAGTAACATTAATACAATACATACTGAAATTTATAATAATTAACACGATAATAAAAAACTCAAAGTAAAAGCACAACAAATGAACAAGTGTGTTAAGTCTAAGTCTTCACGCCCACTCTTATTCTCCTCTTATTCACTCTTCTGTATCGTCTCTCCTCTCTTAAACATCCTTGGTGCTCACTTTCATCTTCTGTACAGTTTCCTTAAGAGAGAAATTAAGTGCATGAATAAATATGGGATCATGAGTTGTCTAAAGCACAACAACACTAAGCTGCGCTTTCCGACAACTTGTCCGGCGTAAATAATATAAAAAAATCCCTTATAAAAGTAGAATAGTATAATTAACTGACATGTAATGAGAGATCATTGGTTATCGTCACCTGATGTTTGTTGAGCTCAGCGACTCTGCGGCTCCACTCTTCCTCCGTTAACTCTTTATCTTCTCCGTCGATTTCCTCCAAAGCAGGCAACTTCTCTGAACCTACAGTACAAACACAGAAAAGTCTCATCTTTCTAGCATAAACTTTTGCACAAAAACCATACAGTTTACCCATCTAAGATGCATGTGGGCAGAGGCAGCACAGTGGTTAAGGCAGGTTCAACCCCCAACAGGTCCAAGTTGAGCAAGGCCCTTAAACTCTCAACTGCTCGGTTGTACAATTAGATGAAATGGCATAAAATGTTCTAAATATACTACGATATGACCAGTGTTTGGTGTAACGCATTAGAGTACTTGGATGTAACGAGTAAGCTAACGCGTTAGGTCCGCCATTTAAGTTATTTAGTTACTTTTTCAAAAATGTAATCCGTTATTTAGACAATTTATTTAAATCCGTGAGCCATACATACAGCATCATTCCCGATGCGTTAGTGTGTGTGTGAGAAAGTCGTTCTACAAGCCCCACCACCCGATAACCCGCCCCCCTCTTATTATCCCCTATCTCACTTATGCGGTTTGACTATGTGAAGACCGACGCACGGAAAGATGGAAACCTAATCACAGCGCCAAAACTCGCGGTGAATCATGATGAACCGTACTTACGGCCACAGCGCGAAACGGCGTAGATGAGATAGGTGTATTAGTAGTTCACTGAGTGATGATGGTAGAATAATTATAAAGGCCTTGACTATAACAACATGCATGAGGAATCACAAAGGAGTTTTCATTTTCTGCAACGGAAAAATACACAAACTAGTTGCTTTTATCAGGAAGTAACGCTGTAATGTAACTGATTACTTTTTAAAGACAGTAATTTTGTAATGTAATTAGTTGCTTTAAAAAGTAACGTCCCCCAACACTGGATGACCCCATGGCTTAGATACCATTCTACATTTAAGCAGATCCCACTGGTATAAATGAGGCATCAAACACATAATTTTTCCCCACACAAAGTCAAATATACAGTTCTAATATAAATAAATGTATAGTCTTGAGCCATCCCTCATTTCTTCACATGTTGCTGCCAGTCTTTAGAGCCAGACTTTCTTGTATTTGTACTCTAGTCGTGAGGAATAGTTCTCCAGGCCTCTAGTTCTCCAGGAAGTACATTTTGGGGAAGTTTATTTGTTCGCTTTTTCAGTCCACTCCCTGTACCTGGCCAGTTTTAGAGGAATGATTTTTGTTTGTTACATCACACAGTAACCTATGAATCATTCAAGCATAAAAAAACATCTAATTTAAGGCATGAATCAGTGAGAAATCGGTGCAGATGATTACAGACGATCAGGCCGGTGAATTTCATACTGGCGATGCTGACTGATTGGAAGAGATGAGAGGGGAAATGAGGTTGCTGCTGAGGTTGTTACATAAACAACCATTTTTTAAATAGTTTAATCTTTAGGCACTTTGCAGTCTGTCGTAATAAAACATTTGTTCCAATTTCTTTACAGTAATCTAATTTAAACATCACCTCATTGAATTTAATGAAAAAACTGGGGTTGACAGAAGGCTTACAGAATTATAAGCATAAATAATTAATAAACTAAGAAGTCAGACGGTATCAGAGTGGAGTTTTGACTAACCGTCGCAGGTCACAGCAGTGCAGACCCAGTTCCCACAGGCGCAGACACAGCGGTTACACTCCATCTGCGTCTCAGCTCCGTCCTCATATATCTCATCTTCCAGTGCACACTCTGAATATGACGAATAGAACAAAAAGATAAAGGTGGCTTCAGTCAATTAAAAAAGTTTTTTTCTGGTTCTCTAAACAAACTGAATTTATGATTTAAATTCTTCAGCGCGATAAACAATCATTCCATCTTCTTCTATATATACACTGGATATACTGTATGTTTGAAGCAAAACTATACAATAGTGTTTACTGTGTGCTGTATATTAAAGATTAACATACAACACGAATACTTTAATGAGTAGTAATTAATTTACTCTTCTCAGGAGGATTGAAGTCAGGCTTGAGGCAGTTGAGAAACTCGTCAAAACTCAGTTTCCAGTCCGCATTCTCATCCGAGAGCTCGATCAGGGCATCCACACACAAACTCCTAATAAAGATGGACACAGAATATACAAGTACTGTATACCTTATGATTCAGAAATCCTTATTTCAATCAATTAGTGCGCTGTTAAAATGTAGCCAACGTGTAGTCTTGTCTGTGGAAAACTAAAATCTGGGTTTATAAACTGTTATCTATAATGTAGTTCACATGCAGTTAGACCGCAGATCCAACTGTGATAAAGTTAATAGAGCTGATAAACCACTAGTACTGATCTAGAACCTTTGACAAGGATTCGTTGTAGCGCAATTTCAAAAGGCATATCTTGTTTTATATTGTTTGTATGATCTGAAAGCAGCATAAGAGGAGATGCATTTGTGTGTAGCTTCATTAAGCTGATATTATTCATTCATTCATTTTCTATACCGCTTAATCCTGTGTTCAGGGTCGCGGGGGACCTGGAGCCTATCCCAGGAGACTTCGGGCACTAGGCGGGGTACACCCTGGACAGGGTGCCAATCCATCGCAGGGCACACACACATACACACACTCACACACCCAATCACACACTACGGGCAATTTAGGAACGTCAATTAGTCTAACCTGCATGTCTTTGGACTGTGGGAGGAAACCGGAGTACCCGGAGGAAACCCACCAAGCACGGGGAGAACATGCAAACTCCATGCACACAGAGACGGGAATCGAGCCTGGCCGGGGAATCTAACCCAGACTCTGGAGGTGCAAGGCGACAGTGCTAACCACTACACCACCGCGCCGCCTGCTGATATTATTATTATAAAAAGTGTCTCAGGTGAAACAAAGCCCTACTATTAAACAAGAAGCACGTGGAATTTTCATATGCTGTATGTAATACTTGTAGATAAAATAACCCTTAGGCTGCTAATAACTGAACAGGTCTTAAATGAAAAATGAAAAAAAAAGATCTTATGGATTAGTTAACAGAACATTTTGAACTTTTGAAATTTTAACTCAAGTGCTGACTTTAGTGCTTGGACTCACTTATCTATTTAGCTTGAGAGATAAAGACTTTAACTTGGACCTTTACTGATTTTGATGGCTCATGAAGTTTCATGTTCGAGAATTGATTTCACTCAGCCTACACTACCAATCAAAATACTCATGTTCATGACAGGCTTTTTACTTTTTTTTTTATTATGAGAACTTTCTTTTTTTTTTTTGTTTAATAAAATGCATAAGAGACACTAGGAATGAAATGATTGACTAATTCCATGATGTTAGACAGTATTAGGAGGAGATGACCTTAACACAAATAACACATAATAACATTAACTTTTAGCATATTTATTTTGTAAAACAACAAATTGAATATTAGCACACTAACAACACAATAACAATAACAACACTGCAATATTAGTATTGTCAGGATTTAAACCATAAAATATAATTTTCCCCAATTTAACAAACATAAGCTTAAATATATATTTTTTGGTAACAGTATTAATATAAAATATTTCGTTGTAATTTCAAGGCAGCACAATGGTGTGAGCCTCTGAAACATTGACACCTGGGAGCCGTGATTTGTAGTCTTACTCTGGATGGAAACGTTTCAGCGAGTCAAGCTAGTGCATCACCTTCATACTTTGTAGATCTTATTTTTAATGACTAACTGCTTCCTGTTTTAGTTAACTGGCTATAATGGAAGTATCGTAATGCTTGTGCTGTTAGCTTCTTGGCTTACTTATCACAAAACAACGTCTCATGCATGATTTTTGCAAAGCAGATGCTGTTTCATTTATGTTAGCTATTGCATTACGTGCAAAAGTAAATCAGTAAATCAGTGAATTATAGGAACGGCCTACGCTGTCTCATCCTGTGTTTTGTGCTCGCGTTAATACTATTATTGTTCACTCTTAATAATAACCTCCTCCTCCTAGCATTGACATTCCCAGGGATGCAAAGTTGAGCAGGTGAGGTTAAAAGATCCATTCGAGCCTGGAACAGGAGCTACACCCACAAGAAGCAAAGATGGATGGCGCAAAATAATTGTTGACATATAGACTAATTGAAAAAAAAAAGGAACTAGACAGATTAGTAATCAATAATTGCAGACCCATTAAGTAGAGATGGAGGAAAAAAAGAATCGATTTAGTGCTGCTTTGCGATCGGTTTGTGCGGCAATTCATATGCTGGACCAAAGCCAGGAAGATGGTGAAGGACCTCAGCCATCCCAACAATGGACTGTTTTCTCTGTTGCGGTCTGGGAAGCAATTCTGCTCCCTGAAGGCCAACACAGAGAGACTGAGGAGGAGCTTCTTCCCGCAGGCGATAAGGTCTCTCAATCACACCTCCACACAGGACTAATAACATCTTTTTAAACTTCCATCATTGACGAGACAATCATGGACACATTCATACACACTTGCACTACATATTTATATATCTGGACCATTGCACAAGACAGGCGGCACGGTGGTGTAGTGGTTAGCACTGTCGCCTTGCACCGCCAGGGTCCGGGTTCGATTCCCCGGCCAGGCTCGATTCCCGTCTCTGTGTGCATGGAGTTTGCATGTTCTCCCCGTGCTTGGTGGGTTTCCGCCGGGTACTCCGGTTTCCTCCCACAGTCCAAAGACATGTAGGTTAGGTTAATTGACATTACAAATTGCCCGTAGTGTGTGAATGAGTGTGTGTATGTGAGTATGTGTGTGTGCCCTGCGATGGATTGGCACGCTGTCCAGGGTGTACCCCGCCTTGTGCCCTAAGTTTCCTGGGATAGGCTCCAGGTCCCCCGCGACCCTGTATATAAGGATAAAGCGGTACAGAAAATGAATGAATGAATGAATGCACAAGACACTTTAATAAGTCACTTTTTATGCATATTTGCACAACCACTGACACTTTCAAATATTTCTATATTTCAATATCTCTCTCTATATATATTTTGTAATATTTTTTATCGTGCCCTTATTTGTACAGTTTATTTTAATAGTTACATTTATTTTCTTTAGTATTTCTTTTTATTCATATTTATTCCTTACGCATAAGTTTTTATTTTTTATTTTACATTTTTAAGGTCACTGGCGGTCGTATAAGCATTTCACTACTTTTCGTACTGTGTATGACTGTGTATGTGACAAATAAAATTTGAATTTAAAATTTAGAAATTTGAATTTGAAATTTGAAGTAGAGATGGAGGAAAAAAAGAATCGATTTAGTGCTGCTTTGCGATCGGTTTGTGCGGCAATTCATATATTGCCACACTGACATATTTTAATTTATATATGTTTGTGCATTTGTGGTGGTTAAATATTGCTGTTCCTCTATAATCCTACAGATGGACTCTAAACTATTCATACATTGGCAGGCAGTGCAGCATCCTGTGTAGTAGAAGCAAATAGTTTTTTATGAAGTTATCTGTCCAGATATTATTATTGTTATGAATATTGAATCATGATATTTATAAATTTGTGATACTTACAGTATCTCCATACTAATTACTCTACTATTAAATGAGCATGTTTCATGCTTTGAGATGCTTTCTCCTGCTCACAATCCTGAAATCTAGTGTGTAACAAGAGGTGGTGATTATAATGAATATCAAACAAAAATATACATTTCAGAGGAGTTAAATTTATATCATCACTTAAATCTAAAGTATATTACATCTTCTTCTTTGTCTTCAATGGACTGTCTTCTTTGAAGGCGTGTTCAAAAGGCAAGAGTTTAGGAGTGAAAGTAGGGACTTTGAAGACCAAAGAGGAGATTTCTGGATGCAGTGAGAGAGGACATGAAGTTAGTTGGTGTGAGAGAAGAGGATGCAGAGGATAGGGTTAGATGGAGGCAGATGATTCGCTGTGGCGACCCCTGAAAGGGAACAGCCGAAAGACAAAGAAGAAGAAGAAGAAGAAAATAGTGCAATGCGTTTATTATATCAGATGCCTTTAGAGAAAACTGCAACAAAAATATATTGTTGTAATATATTTGAGTTTGATGTTAATTCAAACTGGCGGGCCACCAGGGGGCAATACCGCGCTGTATACTATATGTGTCGTGTGCACTGAATGCAGTAAAAGAAGAATACCGTTTTTCTCCGTGCCTCCGTTTCTTTTCCTCTGGTTGTCTCACACAAAAAGCAAGTAATAGTATAGATGTTAGTTTTGCATATTGATGCAAACATAACAATTGTCATACCAAAGAATAAACTACCCGCCAATGTGGCTAGTGAGACTAAAGTTATTACCCGCCACAGCCGAATTTTACGCCATCTTGTCTCCGTTTATGCTTCCTGAATCGCGACCGTACTACTTCCGGGTCCTAGTGCCGGTCGCGGAGCGAGTGCGCATGACAGCAACCAAACTTGCTTCGCGACCTCTGTTTTCTTCCGACAAAGTATAAAAAATATCGAATGTTCTATCGAACACATTTTTTATTGATATCGATCACGTGTCTATCGCGAAACATATCGTTATCGTTTTATCGCCCAGGCCTATTTAGACTACCTAATTAAATGAAAATTTGATTAAGTAAGCCATCTGAAACCAATTTAATTTCATCGAATTGTGTTTACAACAATGAAAAGCAAGCGTGATTTGGCCTTAACTGAACTTAACTATGATACTGCTACTGAATAGACTGGAGTTCTGTGTGTTACAGTACAGTGTGTTCCATGGTCATTTCCTGGGACAGCATGAAGAAGGTCTGTGTGTGATCATGTGTGCTACCTGAGCAATCTGTTGTTCTCCTCATCTGTGTACGAGGTGATGTTGATGGCCGTCTCGTTGTGCTGAATGAACTTGAGGAACTCGGTCGAATCCAGTTGAGCATCTCCATTATCATAGTTCTGCAGGGACATGGCACACACGCGTCTTTTTATCTCTTACAGCTACCGTATAGTGCTGTTGTCCTGACTGACATGGTCTTGAGCGGTATGCTATTTATTCAGTTCTCAATTAATTAAAATAAATGCATTAATATAAACAGTAAAGCTGGAACTATTATAACAGCTCCTGATATGGAAATTAATGAACACCTTCCAATCAATCAGAAGCAATAATTTTGCAGCGTCGTCGTATAAAGATATTAATTATACTGGATACTAACCCGAATAATCCCTTGACACACACGCTCACTGTGATTCAGCAGTATTTGCAGAGCTTCAAACAGACTAGTCATGATGACACAGCAAGCACATAAACTGCAGGTCATGTATTACACACACACACACGCACGCAAAAGCACACACATTTATTTGTGTTGTACTGTTTTGGGGGTCTTCTTCCACTACACTGCCTTATTCCTGTAGCTAAGGTTACATAAGAGGCTCTAAATCCTCAAAACATCGAAATGGTGAAATGTGTATCTGTCAATGCCTCTTATATAACCATAAGAAAGCCACAGCTATTTTAATTTTAGAATGTTAAGTACAGAAGACAGACTTTTCAGAACTTTAAATATGATTGTTATCATGCAATTTAAGAAAAAAACATAAACACAGAGTACACACACCTGAAAGTATTTGAGCAGGATGTCGCTGAAGTTGGAGCCTTTGCTCAACCAGCCGTCTGGAACCACCTCGCTTTGCAGCCACTCGATCACGCGGCTCCTCAGCTCATTACGGTCGGCGAGGTAACACACAACTAACCAGCAGGACGTAAGACATAATGTATAGTGACAGAATACAGGACAACACAAGCAACTTGTATGGCTTTATATACAGGAAATCTATACAGTATATAGGCAGAGTATATATATATATATATATATATATATATATATACAGTATACAGTACAGGAGTACAGGACATTTTCATTAAAGAAAATCATAAAAAATAATAAATACATTCATAGCGAATGTAAGCAGAGTTAAACAGAGGACAATTCCAGCTCTTGAGAACGTACTTTCAATACACAGTATATATTATCCAAACCTTGTAAAGTTGAATAGAAACTTTTATTTCACAGGTAGATAATAAGCCTATAGTTGTTTTAATTTTCTAATTGTATATATAATAAACTGTGTATATACTGTATATTCTAGCCTCAAATTTTGGATGGTTTCTGACAGAACTGTGTGTGTGTATGTAGGTATGTATGTATGTGTGTATGTGTGTGTGTGTATGTATGTATGTGTGTATGTGTGTGTGTGTATGTATGTATGTGTGTGTGTGTATGTATGTATGTATGTATGTGTGTGTATATATGTATGTATGTGTGTGTGTATGTATGTATGTATGTATGTGTGTGTGTGTGTGTGTGTGTGTGTGTGTGTGTGTGTGTGTATGTATGTATGTATGTGTGTGTGTGCGCGTGTGTGTATGTACAGTGTGTGTGTGTGTGTGTGTGTGTGTGTGTGTGTGCGCGTGTGTGTGCGTGTGTGTGGTTTACTCACTTGGGCTGGCAACAACCTTGTTTGTCTTCTTCTCTAAAATAAAAAAAAAGAATTAAAAAAAATACGTGAGAGGGGGCACTGAGTTCAATGGTATCGCTGGTGAGCAAACAAAATCCTCCTGACCTCTTTTTTTAAATAAGGAGTGATTTTTTTTAGCTGGAAATAACACCTGTAAGAATTAATGATTAATGAAAAAATTTAGATTTGATTTTGTTTCGATTTAGACTTGTCTCAGATGAAGGAATAGAAGAAGCAATTTCATAAACCTTTCAGCAACTGTAATGTGTCATAAGTATTTGTACGTCTAGTTGTACAAAATTGTATCATCAGATCATCTATCTCTCTCTTTCTCAAACACACACACACACACACACACACACACACACACCTTCAAGTCTAGCTTATGTGTTACTATAGATATACTACAATACTACATTATACAGTACATACTCCTACCTTCTGCAACTGCCACATATGACTAAAGTATCATTAAGAAAATGTTTAGTCTCCTTGAAAGATCAAAATAACACCCACAACCAAAAAAACACACCTTCACAGTGTCCATCATACACCACATGTATCTTGAGTCCGGTCAGACAGGCGTCACGGTGAAGCTCGCAGTGGTTGCGGTACGTCTTGCCATTACTCCCACATACTGAACGCTTGTGGGGCTTACATTGCTGAAAAAGTCAGACACACACACAAGTATGTAATAAACTGCCTTTCTAAACTCTATAACTGCATATAGTTATTATACTGGTTAGTGTACAGGTGTGTGTAGTCATAGCCACGTCTATACACCTATCAATACAAGAACAGGAAGAAAAAACCAGTGACAGTATAAATAAAATGTGTGTGTGTGTGTGTGTGTGTGTGTGTGTGTGTGTGTGTGTGCATGGATTTCAGGATATAGAAGCGTATAAGGCATCTCATTTGTCCATGTTTCTTGTGTATGCATGTGATTCATTCACCTCAATACACAGGCAGGTGGGTTCCCCTTTCTCAGTCACAGCGCATTCTCGTCCTGCTCCGCAAAACACATTCGCACACACTTTGCTCTTACTTTTCAGCTGCTGCGTGAAGAAAGAAACACAAAAATGCAACCACTGTTAATTTTATAATTGACAGATTTCCACATATACAATCACACAGCTCACAGCACAGCAAACTTTTCATTATACTAAAGATCAAACAATAACCTTGCTGCCATCTGGTGGTATTAAAAAGTATTACAGTTACAAAACTCAAGACAAACATAATAATTAGTTCATTCATTCATTCATTCATTCATCTTTTATAAGGTGTTCAGGACCTTGAGCCTTAGCACATGACACCCTGGACCATGTTCCAATCGATCGCAGGATACACACTATACATAGGACGTAATCATGGTACATTTAAAAGATGTCCTATCATGTAGTGCAAGCTGCAAGCTTTAGTCATCTCTCTCTCTAATAATCAGCTGTCATGTGTAAACACATGAACATCAACACATAGTCCTGTTAGTATTAGTCACGTCTCTTCCACTGAGTCAAGCACAAACACACACATACATACTGAAATGTGCTGTTCTTGCAGTGAGTCACACACACACACACCTTGTCTCTTTAACTACGCTCCAGATGGGGCTCAGAACTGTTCACCTTTGACCTTTAAGTTAAAGAGAATGACATCTAGAGCCTGGAGCTTACCATAATAATAGCCCTGCGCATGCCGTCTCACACACACACACACACACGCACAATGAAGCTGACACTTCTGCAGAACAGATGGCGCACACATACCGTCAGCTGTTTTTTGTGTCTCTTTTCTTTTAAAAGCATACACGGTCAGCATGAGTTACAGTTTACCGACTCTGGGATGGGATGATGATATATCGATACTGAAATAAATGACATCGCTGTATAAAATCCTAGCTCTTATGTACTGACAGCGGCGTGTGCATACTTGGTCAAAGAGCTCGTGACAACAGATGGAGCTAATTCACAGGATAGTGTAGACAGGGACAAGATGAACTTCCTCTAGATGTCCGTACAGCAGAGACTTTGACTATCTTTAAACGATGATTCAAGACGCATCTGTTTCTCCAGTACTTGGACTCTTCCCAGTTGTGTTGGACTAATGGCACTCAGTTATTAACCTAGTTAACCCAGTGTAAGTATGTATCCAGTAAACTTTAAAGCACTTTTTGTAAGTCGCTCTGGATAAGAGCGTCTGCCAAATGCCTAAATGTAAATGTAAGATGAGAGACAGGACATGCACCTCTCTCAGAGAGGAAGAGGAAATACATGGAAGCTGGATATGAACGGGTACTTTTGTTCTGGGTCTCGTCCTTAGACAGGCCGTGTGAGTGTGTCAGTATTTTCTCTGGACCTGCAGCCAGACAGCACGAGAGTAATAAAGCCAGGAAGCGAGAAAAGCAAATATTCTCCCCTCTGGAGCAGAAGTGAAGGAATGTGAGAGTCTTTCCGTAACTCAGGCTTATACACACTCTCTGTACGGTTGTCATCTCTGCAGTAGCCCCAGGCTTCATTTCATTTTATCTAAGTGTGAAACTATGTGCATCTATTAGCGGTGGCTTTCATTTTAGTTAGCGAAGTCACCGCTAGGTCAAATTAGCGGTTTAGCCAAAACCGCTCATTAAATAATCTAACAAAATCTAAAATGGTCTCTGATATCGTCACAGTTTCAGCAAGACACAACCTGCAGCTCCTGAAATTAGCCTGATTACAGCTCGTCCAAGGTGTGGGTCAGCCTGAGGTTATCTTCGAATCTTTCTGCCCCACTTTGGTGAGCGAGTGTTTTTCCTGCGCAGAATGTGAGCATGAAGCATTACAGCTGTGGTGAAGAAAGTATTTGTGTAATCAGATAAGCTCGATTAGCCCGGACTTGTGATCGAGTTTTGTCTCAACAGGTCACCAAAGCTTAGCAGTTTTCAAAAAGTCAAAATATGCAAGGTGAAATACAGTAACCCAATTAGGGCATCTATTTTTGTTTGCAAAGTTGTGTTCAAGTCAAACCGGGACTTGTGATGAAATTTCTCGTAAATAAACCCGATACACATTTGCAGAAAAGTTAAAGCATAGTACGTACGGTGATGAAAATAGATGCCCTAAACTAGATGCCCTAATTGAGTTACTGTATTATAGGAAATGCATCATGTTTTGTAAAGTGAATTACGTGGTGTTGTGAAAAAAGGTCATTCTGCAGCATAATGTAAGTCTGTGTATGTAAACACAATGTGAGTTGTAACGGTGCCATTATTTTTGTTCCTCTTATTTTTTTCCCCCCCTGTTGCGCATTTCATATTTTGACTTTTTGAAAACTGCTAAACTTTGTTTTAGCACATTGTAACACATTTGAATGGTGCAAACATAATAAGTTAAAGAAGATTCCATACTTTTGTGAATCACAATCCCATCTGAGGTGGCTGTGAACATTCAGAGTGGAAAACCTGATCCTTAAAAATCGACGGATAACTTGCGGAAGCTACAGCATGCATCTGTCCGTGGAAACTGTACACACAAACACCACTTGCACATTACATGAACTCACTGGGAGTTATTGCCACATCCCCCATACAGTCCTGACCTGGCTCCAAGCCATTTCCACATGTTTGGGCGATTAAAGGAGTTGCTGGGAGGCCAGCATTCCAGATGTGAAGCAAGCAGTCTGATCACAGGGATTAAAGTGAAAAAAAGTCTTCTGACTGAACTTTTTTCAGGCCGAGCCATATTCCTTTAACAAACACTTTATTTAAATAGTCGAGACCAATAGCTTTAGGGGAGATTAAACCGCTTTAATATTACCAGTTTGCATATTTTAAAAGCTATTTGTAATCTTTGAAAAAAAAAATACCTTCACAAATAATCAACCATCTACCACATATCTTTTCAGTGCATGTTTTTATTTATCTTATAACACCAAACAATGTTTTGTGAAACTCTTAATAATTAACAGAAAAAAGTAATAGCACCACCATTAAATTCCAAAAAGTGCTTTTTCAGTGCATGTTTTATGTATCTTAAAGAAAACATCTTCGTTTTCAGCTTAGATGTCAAATCGGATTTCCAGTAAGCAGCAATGCCATGTGTGCAAGTAGTATAGCATGTGCATTAGACATAGACAATCTTGAAAGTGCACTCTTGTCTTTGACAATTGATTGCATGAAATTAACTAGTGGTTGTGAGACTGTGACCGACAGGTCATGCTCCGCTATGGAAGAACATAGGCGCACTTTTACATCGCGCACACGGTCGGCCACAGATGTGTGAATCTCCGTTGTGGTTCTTGTCGCAGCAGACAGGGAGCATGTGTACTGTTAGAGCACGAACCGCAGCATTGTGACGAGCTGCTGACTGATGGCGAACTCGCACTTTGTTTTGCCATTATTTCCATATTGAAGTTTCCTGTGGCATACTGTGCAGAGACACCTACCTGGATGTTTGATTTTTTTTAGTCCACGAACTAAAAGGCTTGCCATTCTCCCCAATTTCGCTAAGCCAAGCCCATCTCCATTTATTTATTTTTTTACACTTTTATCAATCTCCGAAACATCGGAGCCTTCCTGCATTAAGTGTGTCCATGCGATCTTAAATATAGTTATACCTCAGCCTGACATGTAGTTCTTCAAAACTAAACCAAAACCCGGAGTGGATCCATACCGGAGTGAACAAAACGCTTAGAGTGGAGAGAGGAACGTGCAGTCGCTCCACTCCAGGCTTTGATCACATCCTCCTCAGCAGGCTGAATACACTGTCTTTCCTTAATTTAACACCCATGTAAGCCTATATATATACACAGCATTAAAATTATGAAAAGTGAATTTTAAACATTAAGGACAGGCGGAACAGTGTGATTGACGGAAATCCGTCGATGACTCGCTACAATTAACGGAAATCCGTCGTAACGACGGAGAACTTTAATCCCTGTGATCATGGAAACTTGATGAACGCTGAAACTCTATTCTATCTTGATAGTATACAAGCACTAGTGAGACGCTGGGATAAGTGCATTACTATAGCAGGGGGTTATATAGAGAAATAAAGAAAGTTTTTACTCTTATAACTGTGTCCTGTTATTCTGCACAATCGAAAGTCCCGGTTTGGCTTGAACACCCCTGGTTTGAGTGAGACTTATGCATGATTAATGATGATGGATGTTAATGGTCTTAACATGGCTAATGGTCTTAATCAGTAAGACTTACAAAGTTGAACAAATCTGATAGTCCAAAAAATAAATAAAATCAACCTCAGAGTAGCTCCTCAATTTTAACAGCAAGTGTTGTACAGTTCACAAAGGACACAACTAAAGGGCAAACTAAGATAACAAAACCAAACTAATTAAACTAACCGTATTTTTGTTGATCATAAAAAAGGCAAAGAATGTTGACTAAGTCAATAAGTACACAATGGGGTTTAAAAGGCTGCATCTGGCAACCACAGTAGAGAATTACAAAGATTGTTTTCACTGTTTTCTCAGTACCAACAGCAGAGTATTTAAGGTTGGTGTAGTTTCTTGCATTGATGGGTTATCACACACACACACACACACACACACACACACACACACACACACACACACACACACACATATACAATGAGCTGCGACCCATATAATGAAAGAGCAGGCAGTGCATTCCTCACATTCCAAGTCAGGTCTGGTGAGTGTGACGGGTAAAAGACCCTAGGATGAAAGGCAGGACAACACACAGACGCACACACCAGATGTGTGTGTGTGTGTGTGTATATTCAAACAGATGCACAACTTTGTCTAACCTTTTACACTCTAACTGAGAAACAGTAGGATGTGATGTTACATTTTCTGGACAGTGTGTGTGTGGCACTATTAGTGCTTGGCAATCAGCTGCTACAGATGGTAGATGGTGATTGCCAGCTACCCCCAATCTCTCACTCTCTCTCTCACACACACACACACACACACACACACACACACACAAGCAGGGTGAGTTCACACTCAGACCCCATGACCTGGGGTGTGACAGACTTGTACTAGGACAGCTGGCGTTTGTCTGATGAGAGAAATGAGAAGAGTGGAGGGAGCTCAGGCCAGCTTCCTGTGAGGAGTGCGAGTGTGTTGTTTTACACAAAACGAACAGATGATTCAGAAATCGAAATACGCACCAATTACTAATACAGTTCCCTGTTGCAGACTTGCACTATGTTTGATTCACTTTGAAAGTGGGAAAAGCCTTAACTTAAACACAGATGCCTTTAGCAAAGTGTGTGTTTTGTTAGCGATAAACTATCCAGTTGAGATTAGTAATCAGCAGCATAATGTGGGAGATCCGTGACCGTGGGTTTTCAGAACCAACTTCCATTTTCTTCTCTACAGTAAAAACCATAACAACCGGGTGACAATGTCATCCAGTTTGCTTCATTTTTTTCTAAGAAAGCCAAGTTGTGTGCAGCCCCTAAACAAACATATAATCAGAGGTGGAAAGTAATGAATTACATTTACTCGCATTATTGTAATTGAGTAGATTTTTTTGTGTACTTCAACTTTTTAAAGTAGTTTTTGAAATCTGTCATTTTACTTTTACTTAAGTATGTTTTGTTTAAAGTATTGTACTTCACTACATTTTAAATCATATTTACAAATTGTACCCCGGAAACCACTGCACTGATTGATTGACGACGTGGAGAACAAACACACTAAATTCACAAGAACGATGGAGACGGACAAAACAGATTCCAGTGATGCAGACACAGCTGAAAGTGAAATTCCAACAAATTCTTATGAAGCAAAACCCTGGTTATATTTAAGCGACCACTTTGATTTCAAACACAGATTTATTATGCAAGGGTGTTCCATCTCCATCCCACCCCCGCTGTAAAAAAAAAATAATGTAACTCAGTAACTTTTACTCTGAGTAAATTTCTAATGAGCTACTTTTTACTTTTACGTGAGTAGATTTTTATAAGAGTAACTTTACCTGTACTTCAATAAAGTAAAAGTACTAAGTATAAAATTTTATTTATTTACTTTTTCCACCTCTGTATAAGACACAATTAAAAAATGTATTAGTTCTTTATGTAACAACCTCAGCAGCGACCTCATTTCCCCTCTCATCTGTTCCGACCACTCAGCATTCAGCATCACTGGTATTAGTGATGCGCGGGTCGTCTGGTAACCCGCGGGTCGGGTTGGGGCGGGTCAAGAAATTGTCACTTTATTTGCGGGGCGGGTCATTAAAAACAAAATTAAATAAAAAAATCCATGTATGTTGCGTGCAATTCCCTGTAGCCTATATTAAATATTTGGGAATATCTATTTTCATATTTTATTAAGTTCTTTGATAAGGTTATGTCACGTGACAAGTCACGAAAGCGCCAAGCAGCTACCTCCGTCAGTCACAACAAAAACAAAGAAAGAAAAAAAAAAGAAAGAAAAAAAGGACAAAGACGAGGTGCGGGAGAAAGGTCGGGAATTTACATCATCAAATCATTTAATGGTCGCGGGTGCGGGGCGGGTTGTAAAAATAGATACAGTGGTGTGGGGTGGGCTGGGGCGGGCCAAATAATTTCATAAAGTCGGGACCCGCGGGTTGGAAAAATACCCGACCGGCGCATCACTAACCGGTATACTAATCACCAGCCTGATCATCTGTCAGAATCTTCACCTGGATCCTCATGTACAAAGACTTGCGTTGGGGTGCGCGTGGTCAGATCATGCAACGGGGCGGGGGGGTGTGCGCGCGGTCAGATCATGCAACCTGTTTGAGCATCACATATTATTTGCACATTTATTTAATGGAAATGTTTCCGATTCACGTATGCAAATTCGTCTTCAGACGGCACCTTTATATCAATGTGCGTGCAGTCGATGGCTCTGATTACATTAGGAAAACCGGCGATCTGCAAATTGCGCTTTAATGTTTGGCTGGTCAACTGCATAGTATGGAAACCTTATACAGTATACCTGCTAGACATGCGGGTGATCCCGTCCCATACAGCTGGCACTGCACGGCTCAAAGACGACTGGCTTAACCCCGAGCGGTCTGCCAGTTCCCTTTGGAAAGAACCAGTTGCCAGGAAACCAAGCATTGTCAGCACCTGTAAGGGAACGGGTAATGCGTGGCTCCTCGCTGTCTCTCTTTCCAAATTTGGACCCAACTCAGCACAGAGCTCCAGGAGGATAGCTCTTGGAAATCTGAAACGGCTAATAAGCCAGTCATCATCATGGGCCAGAAATCACTGTGATCCCTAAAAATGCGTTCCCTTCGGATTCGGCCATTGACAATGTCCTCTAATAAGGCCAACACTGCCATTGCCATAGACTAAGGGTTGTATACATGTGCAAATGCTTTTATATGTTCTAAATCAAATAATTGGTAGAAAAATATTGTGTCAATTAACCCATTTTATCAATTATAAATTAATAGCAATGTTTTTCACATGTGTTGCGATACTTTGTAGTGTGCAATTTAACATAATTGCCTCTAGGAGTCGCCAACGGAAATAAAACAAACACACACAAGAAATACACGTACGCCAGACAGGAAGTTGGCGTGGAAGAACGCACATTCTCACGTTAATTTCACTGTTAGTAAATCCGACCGTGAGCATGAAAACTGGTGTAAGCAAAGTTTTCGTGCGTACGCAGCGTTGATACATGAGGCCCCGGGTTCCTACTGGCTTAACAAACAAAAAGTGTTTCTCTGAAACTGGAAGAAGCTGCAGAAGTTAACTACAGTATTTCTGCCAGTCGTTGCCACTTCAATAGTCCTGAGTGTGTTACTCTAAAATATGATAAAATATAAAGGGTTTAAGATACACTACTATTATTACACTTACTCAAATTACTCAGAACTGATTGCTCCCTGAATATGCCATTTTAGCCCAAGAATGATCTGTTAAGATTGGTTTAAGTTGCCCTGAATCAAGACTCCTGCTTGTTAAACATGGAGATAAGCTTGGCTGCTCGCACATGTTTCTAATTAGTCTTCCACAAAGATGGAGGCAGAGATCTGCATTTCTCAACTCCACATACACTAACTTGAAGCGATAAGATCACACATTGTTTCACAGCAATGCAGCTGAGATCACTCTTATGTTGAGTTATGCATAAATGTACCAAAACTATTACATCAAATCAATTATCTAGTCTTTTAGAAATGTGTTGAGTCTCATGCAAGAGGAAGAATTTTTTTTCCCCCCACAAGAGACACATACATATTCAACTATCCTTAGAAACACAATAGAACAAAGGCTGCATTTCTCAGCCAGGCTCTCCTTAGTGATTCATTTAGCTTTTTAGATTGTGTGAACTTTATCTACAGTACAATCTTCTTACAATTATTATTATTATTATTAATAATGCCTTTGCTATGGAGCTTTATCCTCAGATGAATATGTCACTGAGGAGAGGGGAGACGCCAAGAGATCGTGAGAGGGAAGTTTGTTTAAAGCAACAGTGTGTCAGTGAGATATCGATCTTGAATTGAAATGCAACACCGGCAATTTGTCTCACAAGGAATTTCTTGTGACGTCACAGCGTCTGTTAAGCAGCCCTAATGCCCCCTGGTCAGATTTTCTTTTTCTCCCTATTGAATTTGCTTAGAATTTCTTGTTGTCACTCTGTAGGTTTGCTTCTGCTAGGATGGAGTTTTGGAATTAATAGCTGTCAGATGTTCAGCAACCATTCCAAATCAGGTTTTTCTAGTGTTTCTATTTTATCATGAGATATATCCCAAAATACCGAAGTGGCTGTCCTTTTATTATCATGTTTGAGCAGTACACGAGTCTGTACCCGTGGCGGGTTTTTTTTTTCGTAAAAAGACTTTTTAAACTGTTTATACATGCTCTCTGAATGATATAACATCCTTCACTCCTGCTAACAATTATCACACACTTGTGCTGGTGGTCACTTTTTCCCCTTTAAGCTTTCTCTTACAGAACCAACTTGAAGAAAGAAAGAAATTAGTTGCATTTACATGGATCCTAATATTCCACTAATTATTGGAATCGGAGCTAATCAGAATAAACATGGATAATGTAATCACCATCAGAAAAGTTTGACCCGATCAGCCCAATCAGTTATAGCTGAATATTTTCCTTTAACACAATGTGGATCCATCTTTCCTTACCTAAATGTAATTTTCATAAATTTTCTTCCATGAAATCCCACTTACCCACTTACTTCACTATAAATCACAGTCCAAATTATATCGGAGGTAGAACTTTGCATACTGTAGCTCAATTACATATTCATATGTAACATTTAACCACAAATACCTATAAATAAATATAAATATTTAATCATCTGCCCAAGAAGCTTTTTCAAGCCCATTAGGATAAGTAGCAATGGAAGTGGAATCACCAAAAAGATATACTGTAGACAGGAAAGACAGAAAGGAAGAAGGAAATCAACAAAGGAAGGAAGAAAGAAGGAAGGAAGGAAAGAAAAAATCAACAAAGAAAGAAAGAAAGATGGATATAAAATAAAAAAATAAAAAAGCATAGAGAAAGATACATAAGAAAGTGCAATAGTGTTAATATCTAGATCATGTTACACCTGGAGCTAACGTCTGAGCTGCTGTTATGCAAAAATAACGCACCTTCACATCTTCTGACCAATAAGAATCGAGAATTCGTTGATGGTGTCTACTAATTTGATTGGATACTACAAGTGTAAAAGAGTGCTTCTGTTTAGTACAACACGATTTCTCAGTGTCCAGCACTTCGTGCTTCATGAATTTCACATCGTTTTTTTGGTTTTTGATAAGGGCATGCTAGCTAGCCTGGGTCAGGGTATTAATAATTCAGAAACCCTTGACATTTTCTCAAATCGATCAGCCCTGAGGGTGGGACAGGAGTGTGAGCTGTCAATCAAGGAAGAGACCGTTTCTGATGATTCAAACTCTAACAAATGTTTGTGCATGGCTCTATCCAGATAAAGCTGAGGAATGAGCCCAAAGCATGAGGACAGGGAGATTTTTACCCGAAACTTCTAACAGGATTAGAAATGTTTGAAAGCCAGAGCACAGTTAAGCAAGAAAACACTCCAATGTTTTTAAAGAACTGTTCTCCGGATGTAGAGTAACATTCGTTCAGGTTTAATTTGTGCTTTTTTTAGCCTCACAATCCTAACTGCTATGTTAACTGTTCATATGGTGGTAAAACAATGAGCGAAGGTGTGTGTGTTTAAAGGACCTTTCAGCACACACATGAAAAGACGAGCACATCTGCTGCATTCAGCCGTGTTTGTCGACACCTGAATGCCAAAAAATGCCAACTGACTGACTCACCGGCAGCTGTTCAAGTGCCAGAGACACACAAACACATCATTAGTGGCTACAGTGTGTCTGTCGAGTGTATGTACAAAGACGACAGTATGTTCCGTGTGTATGTGTTTGGCAAAGCCTCTGCGTGCTCTAACATCTCCGTAGCACCCGAGTGATAATGGTTTTAATTGCTGGTATAAGAATACATCAGTGCCAGGACGAACACCAGCTGTATACTGTACATCTGTCTTACAGCCTCCTGGGTTTCCATTTGGCTTTTACACTTATCTGTTTGCTTGAGTTCATTTACAGTCAAGCTGAGCGACCGGGAGGCCACACAACATGTTCATTAACTAAATAAACATCTTCAACTTGGCCGCCAAGCTAGAGAGTGATAAAGTCACACGGCGTGTGAAGACCACCAACATGCATGAAATGTTTCACTCCAAACGTTTAAAATAATGATTAAATCTATACCAAGCTGTTGTTCCTGTCCTTATAAAAAAAAAATTTTATGTTTGGATTTCAAAAACATTAAGGTAACAACTAATCCCGGTTTGACCTGAACGCCCATCATATACATGACTAAATGTTCTCTTAATGTTTTCGATCAGGAATGTTAGGATGGGAGAACTCCATGAACAAATGTTTCCTTATTTAATAGCTATTCTGTTTGGTTTTCAGTATTAAGAGTCAGTAAGTAATAAATAGAAAAATCCTTTTAAAGAATATATTTAATGACAGGTATTTGTGTTCTAGCCCGATGTCAAAGTTACTATTATCACATTGATGTGGATTATTGTCGTATACCAGCACATTGCACTGTAGAGTGTTTTATTTCTATTGTACCACAGTTTCATCAGATTCATAGATTTTAATTCAATTAATGGTCCATCATGTTTTTATTGTTATTGTTATGTTTAATGGTGTGGAATATCTGGAAGCTAGTTTAGTGTTAAACTTTTGGATAAGCGGTTGAAGATGGATGGATTATACTTTTTTTTTTAATCATAAGCAAATCATAGCATAATTAAAACCAAACATGTTTTTTTCATACTGAAATTGCATTTTCTATTCTTAAAAAAAAAATCCATTATTTCTTATTGCATCAGTTTTAGCCTTAAAGCTCAGCACAGAAATAAAGAAGTGAAATGCTTTAGTAAAAATCCAGATGTAAAATGTCATATTTTAGGTACAAATCCAGAGCAATTGGATCCCTTTCTTTAAAGTTTGAGAGATACTAGTAAGTATCTAATAAGTAACACTAATAAGTTATTTTTTCAAATGAAAGTTTATCCAAAATAAAATCAAAGGTAAACCCACCTCGGCTTGACAGACAGCCACAGCAAGCAAAACCAACAAAGATGCGCTTCTCAACATCTGCAAAAGAAAGCAAAAGCTTTACGAAACTATTATAGTCAAACTTTTAAAACTAGCCAAAGCATTAAGTCTTAAAACTTTCACTATAGTATTAAAGCACTGACTTACTTTACTCGCTGTTCTTGCTCACGCGCGCTCTGCGTGTGTCCGCGTGCGCGTTTCAACCTTTTGTATCCACAGCTGTGACGCTGAGAGCTGGAGAAAAGCTCGCGCGCAGAACTCCAGGGCTGTGTCCCAAACCGCACACTAGCCTACTACATAGTGTAGAAACATAGTGCCCTGAAATAGGGGGCGCGTGGCTGGCTAATTATCCCTTTTATCGCGTAGTTTACCTCAGTGAACGTTTTATTCATCTACGACAATCATACTTGACACTCTGTAGTACAGTATGAATATAAACATTTATTTTGTATGATTTGTACATAAACTACAATATAAATACCACAACTACTGTATATTCTCGTAGATAGCCTATGAGTTTAAGCTGACAAGTTAAAAAAATATATATTTAAAAGTTTAAAAGTTTTGAAAGTGCTTTCTTCTTCTTCTTCTTCTTCTTCCTCTTGTAACATCTAGCTTCCTTTAAAACCATACACATTTCCCCCCACAAACCCACATCATCAGTGCCAACGTCCCAGAAACCCTGTGCAGGAAGGCCCTGAGGGGCCAGGGCCACCCCAGTGGCATAAGGGGAAACCCCAAATTTAAGTGGTTACAAAGTTTTAATGTTATGGCTGATCTGTATATCTGTGTGTGGGTTGTATGAGTCAGTACTGGCTCTCTGTTTTGTGAGAGTTCTGACCATGAAAACTGTTACACAACCTGACCATGTGTGTGCATGTGCTTTGGTACAGTACCTTTTGCCAGATGGTAGTAGTGTGAAGAGTTTGTGTGGGAAGTGCATTTGGTCATCCACAACGTTGGTGGCCTTTGGTTGTCTTCACGTGACTTTTAATGCAGTTGAGCTAACTGTTAGCCTGTGGGATTTAACTATAATTTATGAACATATGTAGCAATGATCTGAAGCAAAGTAATTGATTTTAATGTGGTAATGTAATGTAAATTTTTTTTTCTCCCAGTGTTCTCAAATTTAGCCATTTACCCATAAGCTTTAACGGATTCTTAAAGTATGTGAGGTTTACAATTTAGGATAGATCAGTATGCACACTTTCTGGTCATTTCCACTTATTTCCATTAAAATTCATCTTTATATACAGTATAAATACGTTTTTATATTACTTATATATTTTTTGAAGTTTTTTTATATTTTGTTCTATTTATTTCTTGCTAAGTGTTTAAGCATTTCACTGCATATCGTACTGTGTATGACTGTTGTGTGATGTATATCTGGAGGGGAACCTTTTCTAAGAGTGAAAAGCTTTTCTAAGTAACAGATACTGCATGTTAGTCATCTTAAATTCAGCTGAGAGACACAAAAAAGGAAATGAGGAAATTATTATTTATAGATATAACAAGTTATAACAGGAGGTAACTTGTTCTGTGAACATTAAAGGTAGCTATAATTGAGTATGAAGCTCCACGCTTTATAAGTAGGAAAACCGTGACAATTGTGAATTGCTGTCATATATAAGGAATGAAACATTACAGAATATGCTGTTATCATAAAATAAATCAACATCTGGGTGGAGGACCTGAGTTTCCAACATTTTCGGATGTGTTGGTAAAGTTTTACAAAGTAATCCAGAATGATATGACTACTGCAGATTGCTCATGTGGAATCTTCTTTTAAACACAACAAACACAATTCTTATACTAGTACATGGGGTGTTAAAGAAAAACTGGGACTTGTGATGAAGCTGCTCATGAAGACTTCAAGCACAAATATTCATCAAGTAGAACGCGTGATCCTTGAAAATCGATGGATAACTTGTCCCCAACTTGGGAAAACTGTACTTGGATGTTCCAGGAACTCAGCTTGGACTTGTATACAGTACAGTTGAGGGTTAAGCTGGGACCTTCTGAACCGTAGTCCAATGCCTTAACCACTGAGCTACCCCTGACCCTTTGGAAATAAAGCACTAATGAAACTCTAGGATAAGAGCATTTGTGTATCAAGGTATTGTATAGAAAAATAAAGTGTTTTCATTACCATAACATGGTTCTGTTATTCTGCACAAGCTGAATTCCTGGTTTGACATAACCGCCCCTTGGACAATAGTTTGTTCATTCTTAGCCATGTGTCACATCCTACACCAGTGGTTCTCAAACTGTGGGGCGCCCCACTAGTGGAGAATACAGACATGACAGGTGGGGCGCAATGAACCGGAGGAAAAACAGGAAAGTACTGTACCTATTCTATTTCATGTTTTTCTTTATTGATAATGAAGAGCGTACGCTCAAAACTAAACAATCACACACAAATAAATGGATCATTAATACAAGTAAATTTAAAATAACATCAGTTGTGGGCCGGGAGAAAAAGTGGAACCATAGTGGAACAATAATGGTTTAACGTCGGACAAACTTGAGCAGCGCTGCTCGAATCACAAACCTGTGCGAGCCACTGGGCAACACTGCGCGACTCTGACAGAAATAAAACGCGCCGACCAACAAAATACATTTTACCCCGCTGGGATGCGCACGTACAATCCAGGCATGGCAAGGCGGAAACAATATTAAACAGTCCTGACATTTTACATAAATTGTTTTTAAATAAAACACAGTGGGTCGCGCAGGTTTGTGATTCGAGCGGCGCTGCGCGATCCACCGGGCTGCGCGAATAAACCAGATCATCACTGCGCTATTCAGATAGTCGCGCTGCGCTGTATTTGCGCAGATATTTGGTTCAATCGGGTGCCGCGGTTTCGTCCCACTTTTGATGTGTTTGGCTTCACATACACTTCGACAATGGAAGAAGAAGCAGCAGTGAGTTTACTTACATGTGACGAAACCAACAAAGAGGAGATTGTAAAGAAAAAAAGTGCTCGTCTGTGGTGTGGAATTGGTTTGGGTATAAGAAAAGTGATACGAATGAGATGAACGTGATTTGTGAGGTACAGTACACAAGTGCACTGTTTTAACAAGTGGTGGAAACACGTCAAACCTTTTCTATCATCTGAAATCGAAGCATCCAAACGAATATGGCCAAAATAAAAAAAAATGCGGCAAACCTCAGCAATTCACAGTTTAAATAAAATTACATAAAAAAGTAAAATTATGTAAAACAATTTCTTTGTGTTTTCATTTTTATTTATGCATTTTCAGATACAAATTGCTATATTGTGATATATATCGTTATTGAGTTAGAAAATTGCTTCTACCGTGATAGAAGATTTTGGTTATACCGCCCACGCCTAATGAAGCCTATCTTCAGCTTGGAAAACATGGTGGGGATGGTGGGGGCAGGAGAGAGACACGAGTGTGTTTTGTGTCTTAAACTGCTGGCAGCAGACCGCATGAGACCCAACAAATTAGGAAGACACTTAGAGACAACACACTCCAGTCACGTTAATAAACCACTGGACGTCTTTGAAAGAAAGCTGGCAGAATACAGACAGCAGGAGAATCGCATGGTAACATCTGAATCAGTGGACAGCAAAGCACAAATGGCTTCATTCAAAGTTCCATACAGAATTGGCCAGTGCAAAAAAAACTACAAACGATTGCTGAGCAGCTAATAAACATGGGGTCAATTATGCAAAGATAAGTGACAACGTAAGCCTTGTAACAATTGCACGTGCATTTTATTTGTTTTTAACTTGGTGTTGTTTGATCTTATTGGTTTAGGAACTTATTTTTCAATAAACAGTAAACTTGGCCGATTTCATTATTATTTTGTTGACAAGTGGGGCTTGAAAATTCGCTCACCCCCTTAAGTGGGGAATGACAGAAAAAGTTTGAGAACCACTGTCCTACACTGATGAGCTTAACGCCTGTAACTTCTACCATGGTTGTTCAATAAAGTTAGCATATAAAAAGGTTTAGCTAGTTTTAGCTAAAGATTGAAGCTTTTTTTGGTTTTATGTTTAGGTGCATCTAGCTGTATTTAGATTATAGTACTTTTATCAACGCTAATGTTGACTCTAATTTTAGTTGAATTGCAAGGTGTCCATATAACCATATTCATCAACCATTTTAATGCAACTTTACTGGTTACCATTGGAAGGCAACCTAGAGAGAAATTAATAATAATAATAATAATAATAATAATAATAATAATAATAATAATAATACATTGTTTTATTAGAAATATCTGTTTTCCTATTTTTCCCCAACAAAAATGTTCATAATGGTTATAAGATACATACTGTAATTACATACCTTGTTTGGCTGTTAAAATCAATATTAAAACAGACAGTAACTGCTCATTTAGTCCAGACAATTCAATCCCCCCTCTATTGGCTACAGTTAAAGTAACACCTAGTGGAAAATAAAAAAGTCAAAAGGAGGAATTTATAGAAATGTATGTTATTAAAATTCATAATATATTGCAATTACAGACATTTTAAATATACAGTATGTTGCAACTTTGTACATAAATGTCAATGGAATAACAGTGAAGTATAGTACAGTAGCATGGTCAGCTGATGTATTCCACTGATGTATCATCAGCAGGTTTCCAGTGAACATAGACTGAGTTTATTTTCTCTTTAAAACTTCGCCTTCTGTTGATTTTCTCTCGTGTATTTACAGAAACCTTAATAATAATAATAAATAGAAAATGATAGAATAACATTATAGATATTACAGTATAAAACTGAAATATATCATATATATTTATATTATAAATAATATATATAATATTACAGTATAAAATTAACATTATAGTTATTTAGTGTCTAACAAGTAGAAAATACTGCTATTCAAATTATTGAATACAATTGGTCATACTCTCGTAACAACTCCTTGACAATTTTTAATAAAAACTCCTTGACAGTTTTAGAAAGTATTTAGTGAAAATTGCCTGCATGAGATCAAATAAACATTTATGGTCAAGCAATAGTGATGAGGGTTATACTGTATGATAAAATGATTTGATCTTATAGATTAACATAATACAGATTTACAGCATTATCCTAAAGGATAATATGCTAATAAGCAAACTTGATGCGACAGTGGCAAACCAAACACTCCATTAGCTGGGATAACAAAAAGTCTTAAGAGGATCCAAAAGGGAATTCGTCCCCTTTTATTCAGCCATAAAATATATAACATATGAAGAAAATAGCTGAATTTAAATTATATTTTTTACTTGAGGGAAAAAAACTATTCTTTGGTAAAAATTTGATATTAATCATCATCCAAAAATCAAAGGACAGTATAAAGGTATAAAGATTTGAGATTTCCAATAATCAGATTCAGAACCTCCAGAAAATCAGGCCACTGATCACTTAATAATTATTAATAACTGTTTGTACAGTATATAGTATGTGTCAGGACTTACCTGGGCCTCACTGTTTCTCCTACAATGGCAAAATGTAACAAAATGATAACCTACCCCACAAATAAAATTAGTAAAGGATATTTATTTTTGATGAACCTGTGAGACTTACCTTACAAGTATGTCTTGACAGAGCAAGATTGCAAGTGCATATATTAGAATCAGGATAATAGACACGAGCAGACATACAACAATAAAATGTGGAAAATATTTGATTTGGAAAACTGGAGTCTTTTCAGTGATCTGAAAGAAAGCTGGAAATAGAGCAAACAGTAATAAAAGATATTTAGCTTGCAATTCCATTTAAATTAGACATTACGTTTTTATAATCTTTACTTTTTTATTTATGTTAGATCACCTACATGTTTGGTTTTGTGTTGTTCCTGCTGTCGTGGAAGAAGCAGGATTATTGCCTACAGAGAAAAACAGAGCACAGCAAAACAATTCATTGCATTAAATTATTTTCAATATAGTAAATAATATACTGTAATATAGATTTATAAGCATTTATACGCATGGCCTACTCATTGTGTCACTCCACAGCTGCTGGTCTGCATGAAAGTCAACGTCTGCGCTGAACGTGGTTTTGAACTGACATTTCTGCAAAAGGAAATGGGGGGTGTTATTTTCACACTTCAGTCCATTTTCACAGTAGTGCAAATCCAACAAATGAAAACAAAACAGTTTAGACATAACCCTATTATAGTGTCTTCTTAAAAGTGTAGTGTAAAGTTTAATTTTGCAGAAAGTCTGCCACCAGTCTAGGAAATATTTAAAACTTGTTTACTGTTGTAGTAGAGACACCATGTTGTATCCAAACCACCATCTCACTTATGGCATGGGACATTTCCTATTTGTGTGTAGCCATCATGTATAATAACCCTTTGTGCTTTACATGTTTTTTGCTTCTGCACTTCATGTATCCATTACAGTTTTAGCACAGTACTTATGATATACTGTATAACAGGCACTTTGGTTAAATGTATGAATATACAGTCTTTATTCCTGTCTCACACCAAGGTTTCTAGGTATGAAATCAAGATCTACTGAAACCCTGACCAGAGTAGAGCAATTACTGAACTAGTGTGGTGTAATGGCCTCAGGTCAAGCAACTTATAAGACAGGATACAATTGTGTGGTTGGCGGCTAAGGGCAAAACCATGGAAACTTAGTAGGTGTTGGTGGTGTTGTGGTTACAGCTGATCAACCCTGAGATACCTTTACCTAGAAGAACATTAATGATACTGCGATATCTAACTAGGAATGAAAATGTAGGATTATCAGTAACAATTCAGTATTAAATAAGGAGATATTTCTTAGGAAAATATTGTTTTAATTTTGTTCTCTTAAAACAAAATAAAACCCTGGACCTGAACTGGGCGCTTGGTTTTGGATTTCTGTCTTTCCAGGATGCTGAGGTTGAACATCACATGGTGCTTTACAAAAACAAAAACAAACAAACAAAAAATATATAATTCATCAACTTTTTTTTGACTGTATTCATATTAAAATCTAATATATTACAGCATGCTGATTACATTTAAGCAGTTACATGAATCAGTCATTAAAGATTTGCTAGTCAGGTAAAAAATAGAATTTGCTTAAATAGTACTAGGGGGGGCTGTGGGCAGTAGAGTAGAGCATTTACATTTATAGCTCTGTGCACAGAACAGATATTCGCTGTACAGGTCAAGTTCATTACATCTGCAACATGACGACTTTTCATACCATCCTATATAGATTTCTTTTCTTTTCTTTTTTTTAAACAAGGAGATTAGTCCATAGAATTATCATCATTATAATCTGAGGGCCGACTGAGGGCTTCAATGTCTTGAAAACTACAGTAGCTTATTTCTTATATTCTGGAACATACTGCTAGCTCTGGGGGAAAAATAAACTGTACAGAATGAACTAATCATTAAATTAATTCAGGGTTAAATTCTTTAATATTATTTAAGTTTTTTTTATTATTATTAATTATCCTATGCATATTTATACATTTCTTTAATCTTCACTAAAATAGCACTTCACAATGAAGAATCAGTACTAGTTTATATTCACATAGTATAACGATCACACGCACACTTTAAAACAGACCGCTCGGAAATTAGAGCGTAAATGGCGTCAACCTAAATTGTTAGTATTTCAAATAGCATGGAAAGAGAGCATCCTGAACTAAAGGAAAGCTCTTAGTGTAGCTAGATCAACGTATCTCTCCACTCTTATAGAAGAAAATAAAAATAATCCTAGATTTTTATTTAATACCATAGCCAAATTAACCAGAAATAAGACCACTACAGAAATCTCCACAACAACATCATGCAATAGTAAGGACTTCATTAACTTTTTTAATAATAAAATCATAAATATCAGGCATAAAATTGAGGCTTTGAAACCGAACAATGTAATTGATACTGATCTTAACCTAGCCATGTCAGATTCAAACCTAGAATACTTTACTCCCCTTGAAGAGAATGAACTAATTTCACTCATCTCTTCTGCAATTTCATCAACCTGTATATTAGATCCTATACCGACATATTTTCTTAAACAGATAGTACCAGTAATATCAGAACCGCTGTTGAGAATAATTAGTTCCTCACTCAGCATTGGTTATGTTCCAAAATCTTTTAAATTAGCAGTTATCAAACCAATAATTAAGAAACCTGACCTCGACCCCTGTCAGCTGTCCAATTACAGGCCAATATCAAACCTCCCCTTATTCTGGAAAAGATAGTAGCGGAGCAGCTATGCTCATATCTACATAGAAATGGCATACATGAACTGTATCAGTCAGGATTTAGGCCTCATCACAGCACAGAAACAGCACTCGTTAAAGTAGTAAATGACCTCCTATTGGCCTCTGATCAGGGTTGTGTAACTATGCTTGTATTACTCGACCTCAGTGCAGCTTTTGACACCATTGATCATGCTATTCTTCTTCACAGATTAGAAAATGTAGTAGGAATTAAGGGTACAGCCCTCTCCTGGCTCAGATCCTATTTGACCGATCGTTATCAGTATGTAGACTTAAATGATGATTATTCTGCATGTTCTCTAGTGGAGTTTGGCGATCCGCAGGGTTCAGTTTTAGGCCCACTGCTTTTTTCCCTTTACATGCTTCCTCTGGGCAACATAATCCGTAAGCATGGTATTAGTTTTCATTGTTATGCTGACGACACACAGCTATACGTCTCAACAAAACCTGATGAGAAAAACCATCTTACTAAAGTTGAGCAATGTGTGCAGGACATAAGAAATTGGATGCTAATTAACTTCCTTCTGCTTAATCCGGATAAGACAGAAGTTCTAGTCACACTGTAGGACCGCATACAGCTAGAAGTAAAATCTTAGATCACACCGTAACTTTAGATGGCCTTTCTGTTCCATCAAGTGCAACAGTAAAAGACCTCGGCGTGATTATAGATTCCAGCCTTTCATTTGAAGCTCATGTAGATAATATCACCAGGATAGCATTTTTTCACCTCAGAAATATTGCCAAGATAAGAAATATATTGTCGCTAAACGATGCAGAAAGACTAGTTCATGCTTTTATCACTTCTAAGTTGGACTATTGTAATGCCTTACTGTCTGGTTGTTCTGTTAGGTGCATAAACAAGCTTCAGCTAGTCCAGAATGCAGCAGCGAGAGTCCTCACTAGAACCAGAAGATATGAGCACATCACCCCTATCCTATCTTCACTACATTGGCTCCCTGTGAAATTTCGCATTGATTTTAAAATACTACTCTTGACATATAAAGCATTAAATGGTCTCGCGCCACAGTATCTGAGCGAACTGCTAGTGTCTTACGATCCGCCACGCCTACTTCGGTCAAAGGATGCAGGCTGCTTTTGAGTACCGCGTATTATGAAAACTACAGCTGGGGGCAGAGCTTTTTCTTACAAAGCCCCAAAATTATGGAATAGTCTTCCAAATAGTGTTCGGGACTCAGACACAGTATCAGTGTTTAAGTCTAGGCTCAAAACCTATTTATTTAGCCAAGCATTTTTTTAGATTTGCCATAAGGTAAAGGAGCAGATGGACGTAGAGTATTATGGTGAACTGGTATGTTTAGATTCTCTCTTCCTCAGTCTCATTTGATCACTCAGGTTTGTTGACGGTGAGGTGATTGTTTGCTTTACATCTCAGGGAGCCCTCATGTTTGTGTTTCCTTCTGGCTCTCCCTTTTAGTTATGCTGTCATAGTTAGTCCTGCGGAGTCTCTGCTTGCACTCTACAGTAAATGTACATTCACATTAGACATTGTGACTGTGACCATACCTAATTGCAATCTCTCCTCCTCTTCTCTTCCTCCCCCTCTTTCTCTTTCCTCTCTCCCCCTGTCTCCCCCTTTCACTCTTTCTCTCTCTCTCTCTGTCGAGCTACACATGTCATTCCTGAGCTGCCAGTGATCCAGACTCCCTCTGCCCTCCCTACCTGTCTGATCCATCCTGGTTCCCCGTTTCTGGTTGGAGGTCTCGTCGCATGGATGCCCCGTGTGTCTCTTTGGGATGCGTCTGTTGTCTGGGGATGATTCTCTCTACTTAGAAGATGGTTCTGGCCTCGACTGGTGTTGTCAGCTGTTTCTCTGAGGACTTGACAATTCGATAGTTCAGGACTTTCTACAAGTCTACCTGAGTCTCCAATAACTACTGGACTCCATTTTACATCAACTATTATAACATCAATTAACATCAACTATTATAGCTGAACCTAACACTTAACACTGTATAAATGCAGATAATTTCCTGCTATCTGTTTCACCCAGATGAGGATGGGTTCCCTGTCGAGTCTGGTTCCTCTCAAGGTTTCTTCCAATTACCATCTCAGGGAGTTTTTCCTTGCCACTGTCACCCTCGGGCTTGCTCACCAGGGACTATCTGAATATTTGATTCATACACATTCACATTCCATACAAACTTAAATAATTCTCTTGATTGTGTAAAGCTGTTTTGAGACAATGTCAATTGTTAAAAGCGCTATACAAATAAAACTGAATTGAATTGAATTGAATAGTATGAAAACAGTGTGACTGCGTGTAGATAATGCAGCTGTTAAAATGTCAAGATAAAGCCTTGCATACAGTAGTGTGGCTACATTAATGACACTCAAGTATGTGTGAAACAAAGTCACAAATAAGCAAACCACATATGTGCGAAGATTTATACACGAAGCTCAACATGTAGAGCTGAGATCATTCCATCTTGTCAATTGGATTTAAAAAAATAAGTTTTAAAAGTAAAAAAAAGGAAGGAGGTCTTAAATGCTGTCCTATTGTAAAGACCTGCTGAACAGTAGAACCAGATAGAGCCAATGATGCCACATCCCCTAACTTTAATTCAAGATGGCCTACCATATAACTACTGTATTGTGGGGAGAAAAAAAAGGGGGAAAAATGTAAGTGAGAAGTAAATAATAGAAACAACGGAAACAGATTGTAGTCAGATTTAAAAATAGTAACTGTTTCTTTAATCAGTTATTTTGCACCTACAACACACATCATTCCGTGACTGGTGCACTTGGGCTGATGAACCAGCTTCACCAGAGGTCAGAGGTTGGAGAGCAATTTGGAAACCTGCCTTGTGTTAGGAGCTAATTAGCTTTGTAACGATAACTATTGCGGGGAGAAAACAAAGTAGAAAAAATGCAAGTGAGAAGTAAATAATAGAAACAACGTAAACACGCTGTAGTCAGATGTAAACATAGTAACTGAACTCAACTAACTCAAATTATAGCAATGTAGTGATTAGAGATGTTTTATTTGTTGTAATTGAACTGCACCTTTAAGATGAGTTTTGTGATAAATTTTTTATATTTTTCAATTGTATATTTATGTACATTTGTTTCTGTGTTTTTTTTTTCCTGTAATTGAATATCCAATAGTATAGCAGATCAAGTCCTGATGCGCATATACTGAACCGTGAACGATCACCAAAAAGTCTTTTTTAATTAATTCATTAATGATTAGGTGCATTAACCCCAGCACACACGCTAAAACAATGTTAAAAAATGTTTAGCTTTTTTTTTTTTTGTACATTTCTTTGCTTTTGCTGACCAAAGAAATTAAATGGTAAAACCATTCAGCCATGTACTTATAATTTGCAATAATATAACATTTCCACTCAACACTGAAAACAAATGAGTTTTTTATTTAAAAGGAAATTTGTTGTTTAATTAGAACAGGAAATTAAGTCTTTATTATTGAATAACACTGAGGGCAGGTGTGGGGGGGGGGGGGTGATTGTGCTCAACTATAAGCTTGAAAAGCAATAAATTAAGCAATAAATTATAAGATTTTAAGCAGGTACCTTTTGATTAAATTAATATATCAAGCAGAATAATTAAGCAATAGCAAACAAGCGAGAGTTTTGTTGTAATGAATATCAGCACGGCCGCGCGATGCAGATGTAGACACGCGGGTGTATACAACAGTTCCACAAACACGATTTATTATAAACAGATTATGATGTGTTTATTTTCACCTCCAACATATCAATTCTGTGACTGGCGAAACTAACAGGGGGAGTTGGCGACCGACCGTTAGTGTTATTAACATGGGTGAAAGTAGTTTTCATTTCCTATCGATACTATGTAAAGCTGAGGTGGGAGGTGGTAGACAGTACTGTAAAAGTAAAAAAATTATTTTTATATATCGACTTATTCTGCTCTAGAATATCTGCTACATTAACTTTGGGTCCTGCAGAAATAGAAAGCTTTTGCCCTAGGCCGTACAATCCACCACACCAAGTTGGTTGGAAAACAATCTTGGTGGCCTTTTTTTTTTTTTTTTTTTGCATGAGTGCGTGTGTGTGAAAATCTGCTTATTTGGCACACTATCATATGTGCAAGCATAGAGTGATTAGAAACAATCATTAATTTAGCCAAACTGGTGAAAACTGAAATGGTAAACCAGACTAAATATTATGCTACACAAAGAATTATATAGTAATATAGTGTTCTATACATATAGCCAGTGGGGTTGTGCAGAGTATATGCAGGTATACAGTACATACTGTATGCGCGTCAAGTTCCTTACAGTATTTTTCAATTGGTACTGTGTATACCCATTTCTCCATCCACTCTGCTATGCTCATGCTTTGGCATTACATGTCAAAAGTCACACACAAGTGTCTAAAGATTTCACTCTGTGCCCACTCATCTTTAAGTTGAGTTTGGAGGCGGAGACAGTGGCTGATTTTTCCACCACTTTAAATGCTCACCTTGTCGTCACTCTCCACCCTCTGACCCCCTGTTTGGCAGCAGAATGGAGAAGTAGATGATATCTACATTCATCAGGCTTTCATGTTGGAGCAACGAAGTCTTACACGTTAATGTCTTTCAAAGATTAAATTTTAATATTGTTTAAAGGTATTGACTGTGTATTCGTGTATTGTGACACACAAAAATTTGTGTGGAAAATTTAAATGATAACATGGAAAATGAAGAAAACTATCCAAACAAAGCTTAGCTTTCAGAACAACTGACCTGGCGAGGCTTCTAGCTAGTAGCAGCTCAGGTAACCACAAACCACAGGGTATTTCCTTTTGTTGGTGTTGTTTCATTTTGTTCTACCCTACAAGATTTCCCTACCAGTCACACCAGAGATTATCTGCTGAAACAGTAGTAATAAAACATACAAAACCAATTGAAATAAATGGCTAATGTAAAATAAAGTAAGAATTAGAATTTGAGTACTTGGATCAGAAAATAAAATTTCAATTATGGATAGAAAATGTGACTTAAAAAAACACACACACACACAGACACTAATATAAAATGTGCTTTATTGTTCAGAATCATATGAATCCTACTAAGAATCTTTCTTCTGGTTGAATGGCAAAAGTAAGTTACCTGTTTCCAATTCATTTCATAAGGACAATAAAAACTTACAGGTCTATAAAGGATTGTTGAACTCAAGTTTTCATTGTGTTTCATTCATTCATTCATCTTCTATACCGCTTTATCCTGTATTTAGGGTCACGGGGACCTGGAGCCTATCCCAGGAGACTCTGGGCACGAGGCAGGGTACACCCTGGACAGCGTGCCAATCCATCGCAGAGCACACACACACACACACACACACACACACTCATTCACACACTATGGTCAATTTGGGAACGCCAATTAGCCTAATCTGCATATCTTTGGACTGTGGGAGGAAACCGGAGTACCCAGAGGAAACCCACCAAGCACGGGGAGAACATGCAAACTCCATGCACACAGAGACGGGAATCGAGCCTGGCCGGGGAATCGAACCCAGACCCTGGAGGTGCAAGGCGACAGTGCTAACCACTACACCACCGTGCCGCCCCCTTCATTGTGTTTTTAACGATTAAATGAAGTTTTTGTCGTGTTTAAAGAACTTTCTGACATGTTTAAAAGAAGTTTCATTGCATAGTGTTTTGTTCCAATAATGCTTTAAAGACGTTTTGTTGCCATCGCCTTTTAAATTCCCTTCAGTAATTTAAGGGGCATTTAATGCATTTGGTGTAGGTACTGTATATTCGCGGTTGTGCACCATTTGATACAATTTGTAATTGGGGTTTATTTGAAGCTTATTATACTGTATAGGTTTCAACAGTCTATAACTTTTCTGGGTTTAGTTATCATACCTTTCAAGACTGGCCCATTACCACTGCCAAACAGGAATTACAATCCTTACAGGTCTTTTTTTTTTTTTTTTTTATATAAAAGATGAATTCAGAATTACAGCTCTCGGGCAACCCACTCTCAACCTTGACCTCCACTAAAAGCCCCTCCTGCTGGAATGATTTGGTCAAGAAGACTTTCAAACATTGATTCACCTCCGCCCCCTCCTGGCTGTCTCTAACTCTACTTTCCAATTCATGCTGGAGGTGGACTTGTCGAAATCAGTGGTTTGAGCAGAGTTTTTTTTAACAGATCCCCAAACGGTAACAAACTCCACCCTTTTTTTCAAGCCACCTCACTAGTGTAGAAAGGAATGATGAGGAAAGCTGTCTAATGGAACCTGGTCATAGCAATGCCTCCCACAATCATATCTTTATTCCATCCTCGGTCCACTCGAGAGTCCTAGAATGGGTGCATACTGTAACTCCAAATTGGCCTGCATTTTAGGAGGAACATTCACTTTGTTGCTCATTCAACAGTGGCTCTGGTAGCTCACCATGAAGGAAAATGTGCTGAAGTTTGCAGCAGCACAACTATGCTTGCACATTGCCCTTAATTTCATCCATGGCCATCTGGTATCTGAGGGTAACATCTGCATTCTCATTGTGGTAGATCGATTCTCAAAGGCAGCTCATTTGTATTACTTTTTTTTTTTTTTTTTAATAGTCCTTCACATCTGCAGTTTCATGGTCTTTCCATGGACATAATTTTCAGTTCTCGCTTCAGTTCTGGAAGGCCTTTTGTAAGCTAAAAAGCGCCCACCCCAGCTTGTGTTCTGGGTGTCACCCCCTAACTATATGCCAGATGGCCTATTTACTAATTAGTAAATAGAATCAATCTGTGTGTAATTTAAACTCAGTATAAATACAGCTGTTCAATTAAGCTCTCAGAGGTTTGTTAGAGAACATTAGTGAACAAAAAGCATCATGAAGCCCAAGCAACACTCAGGTTAGGAATAAAGTTAGGAATAAAGTTTTTCCAAAAGTTTAAAAGCTACTGTACGCTGTAAAAACTCCAACTGAATGCAAGGCACGACACACATTTCAAATATTTATTTGTGAACAAATTTGAAAACCATTTATCATTTTCCTTCCACTTCACAATTATGTGCCACTTATTATTGATATATCACATAAAATCCCAATAAAATACATTTATGTTTGTGGTTGTAATGTGACAAAATGTGGAAAACCTCAAGGGGTATGAATACTTTTGCAAGGCACTGTAATACACTAAAAAGCTAGTATCTTAAAGCTAGTATATTCATAGTATTTGCATTGTGTATCGGTGATGTAATGCATATAAGATGACAGCAGTAAACTCTGTGTCATAACCCACAGTGATAAGCTCAATGCGTGTGACTTCTACAGTGGTGGTTAGCATAAATAAACCTTTATCTAGTTTTAGCTAAGCTTTGAGACTGTTTCTGGCATGAGGTTTAGATTTATTTAGCAGATTTTAGGTAGATACTGAAATAAGGCAGATTATGCATGGGTGTGGTAAAACATGTTCTAACCCAGTGGTTCTTAAGTGGGTTTTTTTGTTAGTTTGTTTGTGGAGTAATTTTACTGCTTGATATTTGGCTGTTGACAGTTTAAATAGAATATTTAAATAGATATTACATACATTGACTGTTGTACTGTATATAGTACAGTATATCACACACTAACTGCTCATTTAGTACAGACAATGCAAGCACCCCCCCCCCCCTTTACTGGCTATAGTGAAAGAAACACCTAGTGGAAAACAAAAGTCAAAAATAGTTTTTTAGAAACTAGAAATTTAGAAATGTATGTTATTAAAGGACACAATATATAATTAAATTTGAGACATTGTAGATATATGCTTTTATATATAAAATACTCCGACGGTGGAGTATAGTATGTGTAGTTTGGTCAGTCTGGTGTATTATCAGCAGGTGTCCAGTAGACAGAGTTTATTTTCTCTTTAAATCTGTGCCTTCTGTTGGATTTATCTTCTGTTTTTGAAGAAACCATAATAAAAATAATAATAATAATAATAATAACCACATTTTGCAGGTTAGCTGTCATTTAAAAATATCAAAACTATTCTTGTTTAAGTAAATATAACACATTACTGTATACATTAAAAGACAATATTAATCACCACACAAAAACCAAAAGGTCAGTATTAATGTTTGGGTTTTACAATGACCGGAATGCGAACATCTAAATCAGTACACATTTAATAAGTCTGGGGGGAAACTGCCACATGAACTGAAATATTCAGATTTTTTATTTTTTTTAAAGAGTTTTATATATTGCGTGCCAGGACTCGCTGTTTCTCCTGTGATGGCAAAAAAAAACAACTGATAACCTACCACAAAAATTATATTAATAAAAATACTATATAAAGGAAGAACATTTTTATAAACTTGTGTCACTCGCCAGACAAGTATTGCTGCATAGAGCAAGATTGCAAGTGCACACAGGAACTAGTGATGGGTCGTTCATGAACGATTCATTCTTTTTGAAAGAATCTTTAACATGACTCAGATGAACGAGTCGTCTCGGGGAGTGATTCGTTCATTTTCTATTGGACGCGCATGTGCAAAGCACAGCAAAACCTCCATATGTTATATACAGGAAACAGTATTGAACTGATTCTCAGCAATAATTGGGCTAAAATTCCTCCAGAGCGCTGTAAAAGACTCGTTGCAAGTTATCGCAAACACTTGATTGCAGTTATTGCTGCTAAGGGTGGCCCAACCAGTTATTAGGTTCAGGGGGCAATTACTTTTTCACACAGGGCCATGTAGATTTGGACTTTTTTTTCTCCCTTAATACGGTAAACCTTCATTTAAAAACTGCATTTTGTGTTCAATTATGTTATCTTTGACTAATAGTTAACGGTTTTTGATGAGCAGAAACTTTTAAGTGTGACAAACATGCAAAAGAATAAGAAATCAGGAGGGGGCAAATAGTTTTTCACACCACTGTAACTGGGGGCACTGTAGCATAGTGCTTAGCAGTGTGTGCATAGAGTGTGCATGTTCTTAATTGTGCTTTATGGGTTTCCTCTACTGTAGGTACTCTGGTTTCCTCCAATAGCACAGCCATTACGATTATGCCAATTTTGTGTGTGCTTGCGTTCCCTGCAATGTATTGGCACCCCATACAGGCTGTACCATGCCTTGTACCCAGAGTCCTCTGGGATAGGATCCAGGCCTGCACGACCAGGAGTGAGTGAGTGTGATAACCTTTAAAACTATACAAAAACATCCAATGTTATGTAAGCTACAGTAGATATGCAACAGGTTAAAAAAACTTAAGTGTTTAAAATAGTGCCTTTTTTTTTTTTTTTACATACTGTATAAGATTCAGATCTACTCTATCCCTGACCAGGGTAAAGCTAAATAAAAGTGATGTAATGGCCTCATGTTGTAAATCAATGTGGAGTTACAGTAGGTTAACACCTTTTATACAAAGAAACTTATAACTGAGACAGGATACAACCAAGCAGTTTTTTAAAAAGGAAACATGGCAAGTGTTTCTCACAACTGATCAAAAACTAAACCACTGACATACCACTACCCATAAACACATTGGCGGCACAGTGGCTTAGTGGTTAGCGGTGTCACCTTGCACCTCCAGGGTCAGGGTTCTATTCCCTCCTTGGGTCTGAGTGCATGGAGTTTTTTTTTTTATTCATTTCATAAGGACACTTATGTTTCATAAACACTTATTGGTCTATAAGGAATTATTGAACTTTTCAAGTTTCCAAGGTGTTCTAAACAAGTTTCATTTTTTAATGAAGTTTCCATCATGTTTAAAGAACTTTCTGACAAGATCTGTGGCAACTCACACAGCCTTGACCTCCACTAAAAAGCTTTTGCTGGAATGATTTGGGCAAGGACGCTTTCAAACCTCCTGATTCACCCCTGTCCCCCTCTTGGCTGTGCCTGACTCTACTCTCCAATTCATGCTGGACCTGGACACATCAGAAGCAGAGGTGGGAACAGTGTTTTCTTTGAGAAGCCCAAAAGATAAACTCAATCATTGTTTTTTGTTACTGGCTCTTAAACTAGCCCTTGAGGAATGGGACCTCTAGCTTGAAGGAGCTGAGCGTTATTGGCTAGACTGATCATCATAATCTGGAGTCTTTAAAGGCAGCTAAAAGGCCCAATGCTTGCCAAACGAGATGGTCCTTGTTCTTCTCCAGGTTTTACTTTGTGCTTTCATACCACCTTGGAACTAAAAATGTCAAACCCAATGTAGTGGTGGACTCATCAATTCTCAATGACTCAGGATTCCAGGACTAACATGCATACTGTTTCTCATCTAACACCCTATAATGAAAGAAGATTTGCTGAGGTTCTTCTTCTTCAGTGGTATCTGAAACTTGCATTAGGAACAAGTCCAGCAAACTTCACTCGAACAGACTTTTGAGACTGCTTCTGGTTCCTCAACAACCCTGGTGGCACATTCATCTGTTACTTTCTGTTATCTGAGGATAACACTTGCATGCTCAGTGGTAGAATAACTCGTGGTACTACACTTCTTCAGGCTCCATGCTCTTCCCATGGATATTATTTCCATTCGAATCTCCAAGTTCTCAACTCAGTTCTGAAAGGCCATTTGTAAGCTCAGTAGCACTCACCCCAGCTAGAAAATTAGATAAAGGCCAGATAGAGATAACTAACTGAGAGCTTGAAAAGACTATTACAAGTTTGACCTCAGCAGAAGCAGGAGCATGAAGTAGAACTCTCCCATGGATTTAATATGTTTATAATTTTCTACTGACATCATCGAAAGGAATGTCACAATTTCCAGATATCAGCCTCCTCTCTTACTAGTCCAAGAGGAGGAGATGGCTGTCCCATTAGCTCAACTATTTGTACAAACCGGATTCCAAAAAAGTTGGGACACTAAACAAATTGTGAATAAAAACTGAATGCAATGATGTGGAGATGGCAAATGTCAATATTTTATTCAGAATAGAACATAGATGACAGATGAAAAGTTTAATCCGAGAAATTGTATCATTTTAAAGGAAAAATATGTTGATTCCAAATTTCACGGTGTCAACAAATCCCAAAAAAGTTGGGACAAGTAGCAATAAGAGGCTGGAAAAAGTAAATTTGATCATAACGAAGAGCTGGAAGACCAAATAACAGTAATTAGGTTAATTGGCAACATGATTGGGTATAAAAAGAGCTTCTCAGAGTGGCAGTGTCTCTCAGAAGCCAAGATGGGTAGAGGATCACCAATTCCCACAATGTTGCGCAGAAAGATAGTGGAGCAATATCAGAAAGGTGTTACCCAGCGAAAAATTGCAAAGACTTTGCAGTTATCATCAACTGTGCATAATATCATCCGAAGATTCAGAGAATCTGGAACAATCTCTGTGCGTAAGGGTCAAGGGCGTAAAACCATACTGGATGCCCGTGATCTCCGGGCCCTTAAACGACACTGCACCACAAACAGGAATGCTACTGTAAAGGAAATCACAGAATGGGCTCAGGAATACTTCCAGAAACCATTGTCAGTGAACACAATCCACCGTGCCATCCGCCGTCGCCAGCTGAAACTCTACAGTGCAAAGAAGAAGCCATTTCTAAGCAAGATCCACAAGCACAGGCGTTTTCATTGGGCCAGGGATCATTTAAAATGGAGTGTGGCAAAATGGAAGACTGTTCTGTGGTCAGATGAGTCACGATTCGAAGTTCTTGTTGTAAATGTGGGACGCCATGTCATCCGGACCAAAGAGGACAAGGACAACCCAAGTTGTTATCAACAAGTTGTTATCCTGGGATCAATTCCCATGTCAATTCCTGTGTGCATGTTTTCATGCTCTCATTGTGTTTGGTGGGCTTCCTCCGGGTAATCGGGTGTCCTTCCACAGGCCAAAGACATGCAGATTAGGCTAATTGACGTTACCAAATTTGCCCGTAGTGTGTGAATGAGAGTGAGTGTTGACCTCCTTGGTCAAATAAAATGGGAAGAAATACAATACCACATTGCCAGCTTTTTTTCCTTAATACATGAAATCATCTTTTACTTTGGTTATTTTTATGTAATATTAAAATTGTTTGATGTTCTGAATCATTTAACTGTAATAAATATGCAAAAAGTAAAAGAGAAAAAAATCAGGATGGAGGCAAATACTTTTTAATGGCACAGAACCTCTGTATTATCAATATTATATATTAGTCTCAAGGATGACTCCTTGAGATGACACATTATAATGTATTGTAACACATTGTAATTGTCCTGTCTCATCTATTTCTCCAGATGAACTTTAGTAGAAACACATAAGAAATGTATCAATACAGAAACTTAATTGGACCTGAAATGAGAATCATAAGTTTGTCTCACAGACAATAGCAGAGCAAACTTTGAGCAGTAAAATTGTCTGGGTTTAGCTGTAGATTACTAATAAACAAACTAGAGGCAACAGCAGCAACTACACACTCCATTAGCTGGGATAACCAGAAACAAGAACCAGACGCAAAAGGAAACCTGTCCTCTCCATTTGGGATTCAGCCATATAACAAAAAAGCTGAATTTAAAAATGCAAAATTACTTGTTGAGTAAAAAAAACTTGATATACCAAAGCAATTATACTGTAATGCATATAATCTGTTAGTGTCAATATTTAAAGGTCATATTAATCAACATCAAAAAAAATTGTCAGTCAGAGGTTTGGGTTTTACAAAGACTGGATTAAGAACCTCTATAAAATGTCAATAAAAAAGGATAAAAACATTTAATTAAAATAATAATAAAAAAAACACATTTTTACAAAATGATAACCTACCACACAAATGATATTAATAAAGGATATTTTTTATGAACCTGTGATACTCACCATACAAGCATGTCTTTATAGAACTAGATTGGAAGCCTGTACTGTACATTAGAACCAGGATAATGCAAATAATTTAGAAAATTTGAGTTGGAAAACTGGGAGTCTTTTCAGTAGGGAGAAAAGAAAAAGGGAGGTGGAAATATAGAAAACAGTGATAAAATATTAGAAAAACTATGATGTTTCATCTTTAGTTAACGTTGGCAATTTTATGTTAATTATACATAATTTTTTTATATAATCTTTAAACTTTTATGTTAGAGCATAATGTACTGAATCTGATGGTTTTGTGCTGCATCCCTTGAAATGACACAGAAATGTAACGAGGAACTGGTAGAATCTTTACCTATATTAAAAATAAATCACCCTAACCATAACCCTGCCTTAAAAGCTACTTTAGTAATGCTCATGCGGAAACATGCTGCAAAGAATGACTTAATCATTGAGTTTATTCAGGTTTATTTGTGTTGATTGACAGATTACAACAGAAAAAAATGTGTGTCGGTATGAAAAAAATATTTAAATGAAATATTTATAATATAATTAATTTGTATTCACACAGTATGTAAACAGTAGTATTCGTGTGACGAAATAAAGCTGCCGTTAAGATGTAAAGATAAAGCCTTGTTTAGTGCGGCTACATTAATGACACCCAAGTATGTGTGAAACAAAGCTGCAAATGAGTAAACCACAGGCTCAACATGTACAGCTGAGATCATTCTATCTGGTCAATTAGATAAAATCTGTCATGAGTGCTTTAAAAAGAAAAAAACTCACCTTTAAGTTGTACTTGTGATTACTGATTTGTCAAATATATATATTTCTATAGTTGAATAGTGAATAGCATAGCATATGAAGGCCTGATATACAGCTGTGCCAAAAGCATTAAGACAACATATGCCATGTATTATAGCTCTCCTTGTGCACAAAAGGTGACGTCACTAATTAGTTCTCACCTATCTGGCTAAAGAGCAGCGTCGCAAACAAAATTAAACTTTTACTTGTTGGTCTTTCGGCTGCTCCCGACATGGGATCGCCACAGCGGACTATCCAGTCGGCACTACAACTTGGCACAGGTTTTACGCCGGATGCCTTTCCTGACACAACCCTCCCATTGTATCCGGGCTTGGGACCGGCACTGTGTCCAGTGGCTGGGGTTTGGGCACTGGCTGGGAATCGAACCCGGGCCTTCCGCATGGCAGGCGAAACACCTACCACTGAGCCACCAGTGCCCTTTAAAACAAAATTAAACTTTTACTAATTGCCTATAAATAGCCATAAGAAGTGCTGGAAAAGCACAGAGTGCTGCTTAATTAGTAAATCAGGTCGATCTGACCAAGCTCTTTACCTTTTTTTCTTTCTTCGTCCGATCGCCTTGCGAAGGGGTATTTTAACAAAGAAATTACAGAATTTTCTCTCATATTTATCTGGCTTCCACGTCAATCACTATTCAACACATTAACTAACAATCGGCTGAACGTTAATAAGACTCATTGAGAATGGTCCAATCACATGAGCCCAAATATTTAAAAACAATATTGATTCGCTAAGAACAAAAGTGGAAGGGTTCCGGGCTCACAGTGCCACGCCCCAAGGATGATTTAAAAAAATCTAATTAGAGCTCAGCCTCAAATCACATGCTTTTCAAAAATGGACGCCCCGCTTAGACGAACACGAATGTGACACAAATTTAGATTTTTTAAACAAATTATATTTAAAAAATACAATGGAATATTGTGAATAAATGACTTTAATGAATTATTAAAATGAATAATTATTATGTTAAATAATTACATGTTAAAGTAGCATTCTTCTCTGCCTAACTTTGAGGGACGGCGCCCCAGCTTCCCTTATTGACCGGCCGACACTGCCGAAGAGCTGTGATAATTACTATCAGCTGGTTTTGTTAAACAATTTCATTACATAAAACAACACATTATTCTTAGTTAGATTTCAATTTCTAAAAGAGAGAGAGAGAATGTCAGTAAAACATAAACATAAAATTTCGCTTTTATCTCAATACTTTTGGCCACCACTGTATATGATCACACTGTATATGGTCAGGAGGTGCTTTCAGTTGACTGGACAACTACAGCCAATGTGATCAGGGAGACAGGTAGGAGGGTACTTGGTGAATCATCAGGTAAGGGAAAAGTGGTCAAGGAGACTTGGTGGTGGAATGAGGAAGTCCAGGAGTGTATACAGGGAAAGAGGCTAGCTAAGAAGAAGTGGGACACTGAGAGGACTGAAGGTAGTAGACAGGAGTACAGGGAGATGCAGCGTAAGGTGAAGGTAAAGGTGGCAAAGGCCAAACAAAGAGCATATGAGGACTTGTATGCTAGGCTGGACAGTAAGGAGGGAGAGGTGGATCTGTACAGGTTGGCGAGACAGAGAGATAGAGATGGGAAGGATGTGCAGCAGGTTAGAGATGGAAATGTACTGACAGATGCCAGGAGGGTGATGGGAAGATGGAAGGAGTACTTTGAGGAGTTGATGAATGAGGAGAACGAAAGAGAACAAAGAGTAGAAGAGGTGACTGTTGTGGAGCAGGAAGTAGCAAATATTAGTTAAAGTGAAGTGAGAAGTGCGTTGAAGAGGATGAAGAGTGAAAAGGCTGTTGGCCCTGATGACATACCTGTGGAGGTATGGAAGTGCTTAGGAGAGGTGGCAGTAGAGTTTCTGACTAGTTTGTTTAACAAGATCTTGGAGAGTCAGAGGATTCCAGAAGAATGGAGGAGAAGTGTATTGGTGCCGATTTTTAAGAACAAGGGAGATGTGCAAAGCTGTGGCAATGAGGTATAAAGCTAATGAGCCATACAATGAAGCTGTGGGAAAGAGTAGTGGAAGCTAGGTTAAGGGCAGAGGTGAGCATTTGTGAGCAGCAATATGGTTTAATGCCTAGAAAGAGTACATCAGATGCAGCATTTGCTTTGAGGATGCTGGTGGAGAAGTACAGAGAATGTAATAAAGAGTTGCATTGTGTCTTTGTAGATTTATAGAAAGCGTAGGTATGGTATGACAGAAGAGTTCAAGGTGGAGGTGGATCTGCATCAAGGATCGGCTCTAAGCCCCTTTTTGTTTGCTCTGGTGATGGACAGGATGAGGTAGCAGAGCTGAAGATGCTGAGATTCTCTTTGGGAGTGACAAGGATGGATAGGATCAAGAATGAGTTCATCAGAGGGACAACTCATGTTAGATGTTTTGGAGATAAAGTCAGAGAGGCCAGATTGAGGTGGTTTGTACATGTTCAGAGGAGAGGTGGTGAATATATCGGTAGAAGGATGCTGAGGTTGGAACTGCCAGGCAGGAGGTCTAGAGGAAGACCAAAGAGGAGATTTATGGATGCAGTGAGAGAGGACATGAAGTTAGTTGGTGTGAGAGAAGAGGATGCAGAGGATAGGGTTAGATGGAGCCAGATGATTCACTGTGGCGACCCCTGAAAGGGAACAGCCGAAAAACAAAGAAGAAGAAGTATATGACGCTGGAACAATTACCAAAAATGTATTATGAATTAATGATTAGGTGCATAAACACACACAGAACCCACACAAAACAATTATTTGTTTAAATTCAAGTCTTTAATATGGTTTTTATTTCCAAGTTCATCAGTAATTTACACTGAATATTCTCTGCATGAATTAGATTTCAGGGATAATCACAGTTTACAGTACTGGTATTCTTTTCAAGATAAGAAAAAATATATATTACCAACAGAGATAATCTATAAAATTACTAAGCAAAAACTGTGAAATTATTCACCCATTTGCAATCAATCTTTTAAGAAATTTGGTGTTTAATCAGTGCAGGAACTTGATTCCAGCATCATCAATTATGTAAAATGATGAAGTTTAAAATGATTAAATGACACTGATGACAGTTAGGGGGGGAAAAGTGCTTAACAGTGATCTAAAACCTGAAAGAAGTATATTGTAGATAAAAGCAAATTACTAAAATAAAGTATTTCCTAAACCAATAAGCTACAACACCTCAAGCATGTACTCTATGTCTATTGCTATACTGTAGTTTGATTAACGTGATGCATCAAGCAGAATAAATTGTCTTCTACATCTAACTGTAGACTGATGTTTTATTTAGAATGAGGATGCCTGGTTGTCTATGGTGCCCGTTTGTTGTAGTTTCTCTTGTTTAACACTATGTTGTGCTTATTTAGCACATTCTTTATCATCCTCATGCATAGAGGGACTAAATACTAATTTCTTTGGCTAAACTGGTTAAAATCACAAGAGGATAAAAGCAAACAAGATGTTATACTACACAGAACACTTATGCTATTTTTTATAATTTTATATAGAAATATAGTGTTCTGTACATATAAATACTTGCAATTTTTTTTTGCAGGTTTCGCGTAAATGCAGCATGAACCATACTGGATATTACAGAAAGCACCGTACTACACATACATAGAACAGAACTAGTACTGATCAGTTGTTGTATTTGGTATTTGGATGAGTTATTGAGGTTAAAATGATGTTACCCTGATATCATTACAGATATGATCTGCTAAAATTCCAAAAGAATAGTAGTAAAACATACATACAACATTAAACTAAACACGAATTTGAATACCTGGATCATAAAATTAAATTGAAATTCTGGATAGAAAATGTGATTTTTTTTTTGGCTTTTGTCTTATATATAATATGCCTTATTGCTCATAATCTTATGAATCCTACTAATTATCTTTCTTTTGGTTGCACCTACAGTATAGTAAGTTGTTTCCAATTTGGTTCATTAGAACAGTGAAAACTTACTGTTCCATAAAGAACTATTGAACTCAAGTTTTCTTGGAAGAAATTGCACAGCATGATTAAAGAGCAAGATGTTTAAATGACCTTATAACACTGTCTTCAGTAGGATTACACTTTCCTATCATTATATACATCTTAATTCAATTTTATATTGTTAAGTCATCTGACCTCGCTCGACTGCTAGCCTTGCTCAGGCTACTGAGGGGTCTCGTGTCCTCTATTGTCTCACTGGCTTCCACGTCGTCTTCTGCATGCATATCGTCCTCGTCCACCCGAATAACGCCAGTAGCTCCTCTTGACCCCACCATGGTGGTCTGGACATAAGAAGGCAACGTCTCGTCATACATCTTAGACATGTCTTCCCTGGGTGCTGTCGCTCCATCTGTTTTTTCTCCAAATGGTTTATAGGATGTGGACACACACCCAGCCTCCATGCCAGCTACCTCAGTCAGGGGAAAGAAGCGTGATACTGATTTGTCCTCGTCCAGTAACTTGTAGCCCTTGACTTTTTGAATAGAGGAGGCAGCTAGGGAAGGCTTCTCACCTGATCCCTCAATTTGAGGCTGAGCTGGTTTGCGAAATGCAAAGTGAATCTTCTTGAGGCCCAGGTGGCTGATCTCTACAAAGTTGAGGAAGAGTGAGACACAAGCCACAGCTAACATAAAGATAATGAAGACAGTCTTTTCAGTTGGCCTGGACACAAAGCAGTCGACTGTGTTCGGACAGGGCCAGCGGCTGCACTTATACAGAGGCAGGATGCGAAAGCCGTACAGGAAGTATTGGCCCAAGACAAACCCTACCTCAAAGAGGGTCTTGAAGATGATATGGCAGATGTAGGTGCGGAGCAGTGTGCCTTCCAGGCGGAACTTCTTACTGCCTTTGGTGCTGGTCTCTTTGGCGGTACGAACACTGCCCTGGTCGGGAGCAATTGGTAGCTGCTCTTCATTCGTTTCTTGTTGCAGGATCAGCTCTGCCTCCTCACGTTCCTTACGTTTCTCCTCCATGTGGACATGGTGTACGGCGTGGCCCACATACACCAGTGATGGAGTGGAGACAAAGATGATCTGCAGAACCCACAGACGTATGTGTGAAATGGGGAAGGCCTCATCATAGCAGACATTCTCGCAACCGGGCTGCTGTGTGTTGCAGACGTAATCTGACTGCTCGTCACCCCATACGAACTCGGCTGCAGTGCCGAGGATCAGGATGCGGAAGATGAAGAGCACAGTCAGCCACACCCGGCCGATCACCGTCGAGTGCTCATTGACTTCCTCGAGGATGTTACCCAAGAAACTCCAGTCACCCATCGTGAACAGTCAACGCTATAAACAAGGAGAGCAAAAGGGAGTTGAGAGGGAATAAATAAGGTGAGTCAGAGAGGCCTATTATGGCATGCAACCCTGAAAAAGCTAGCTCTGCAGTAAACGCATGGTTGGTGTTATCGTATTTTGAATGTCGCAATTGGTAACAAAACAATGATTTGCAGCATAACTAATCACTAACTCCACCCATAACCCTTGATGTCAAAAGGCGAAAAACTGAATAAAAATTTTAAATGACCAAAAATGACCTAAAATTGTGACCGTCACACCACTCCAAACCAAGACAATCGCACTAAAACTATCAGCAATAAGTTGGTATAAAAAGGGCAACTTGCCACTGTGAGAGCTCCAGAGTAGTCGTGTTCCCCCTTTTGTCGTGTTCCCCCTTCTCTTGGCACTGTGTGGTATGAAGTGAACTTTTTGCTCTCTGGTTCCCACCTAAGGCCTCCACCGGTTGACGCACCACTGAGCAGAAGTGAATGAATCCAGTCTGATGGTTAGTTTTTAGTTTGCTTCAATATTTAAGCTGTGAGCCAGACAGTCTTTATTCAGAAGGCAACAAATAATGGTTCATAGGACAATAGAACCCACTGGCACAAATGGGAATGTTTGAAAGTGTTTAAGGGAATGGGAGCAGTTTTTAGCAGTGTAAATTTCTCATAGTGTGCAGTATAGTGCTTATTTTCTTTCCCAAACAAAGAATATCAATGATTTCACCATGCAGTTATTAACATTTAAATGTGCTTTTAGTAAGTGGATTGGACTCTATCACAAAATAAGATTTGAGGAAATTGACAAGATATTTTATGTGATTAACGCTGACCATTGGATTCATTCTACTCTACTATTCGTTGACTATATTCATGTATAGTTTGCCAGTAATTAATAAAACGGTCTCTGGATTGTGCCCCAGTGGGAGGAAGTTGAATTGAAATGACTGCAACTATATTTATGAGTTAGCATTGGCATATGAGTGTGTGCTAAACCTATAATAGGTAATACATTATTGAAATGGGATTTGGAAAAATATAACTTACAACAGATATTTTCAATTGTGCTGCAACTCTGACACAAAGATACAATGGAGGTATACGTTCCTGCTGAAACATTTTTCAGCTCTGACAATGTATTATTTTCTTTTTAAGTCTCATGTACAGTCACAGGGCAGCTCGATACAATACAGTTCATAAATCCACAGAGGGCCACAATTGGCCAGAAGCTATCTCACAGAATATAGCATTTATTTTTGTACAAACAGAGAAAGATATTATATCTAAAAAATACTTAAAGCATGCTAGAGCATCACATATGTTTCTCAATTACTGTTGAATTACTACATTAAAACTGGGCAAAAGTTAAATTTGTACAAAAAGTTGTGCAAATTTTTTTTTTTTGAAATCCCAGGTACAATTTTCATAGTTTAATTATTCTCAAATTTAGGGGATGGGCTGTTCCTAGGTGTCCATGACCATGGAATACTGGGCATCCAGAAAGTATTTACAGCGCTTCACCTTTTCCCCATTTTGTTGTTACAGTCTTATTTCAAAATGAATAAAATTCATAATGACAACATAAAAGAAGTGTGTGTGAAATCTTTGTAAAAACAAAATTTGAAAGAAGAAGAAAAATACAGTAACACACACCCTTTGCTCAATACTTTGTTTAAACCTTTGGAACCAATTAACCTTTTAACCCCAATTAAGTTTTTTTTAAGCATGATGCTACAACTTGGCACCCCTATTTTTGGGCAGTTTCTCCCATTCTTTTTTGCAGCACCTCTCAAGCTCCAGCAGGCTGGATGGGGAGCTTCAGTGCACAGCCATTTTCAGATCTCTCCAGTTCAATCGGGTTCAAGTCTGGGCTCCGGCTGGCCCACTCAACAACATTCACTGAGCTGTCCCGTAGCATTTTGCTATCTTGGCTGTGTGCTTAGGGTCGTTGTCCTGTTGAAAGGTTGGGTTGCAGGTTTTTACTCAAGGATGCCTCTTTACATTGCTGCAGTCATTTTCCCCTCGATCCTGACTATTCTCCCAGTTCCTGCCCCACAGCATTATGGTATTGGCCAGGTGATGAGCCTGGTTTCCTTCAGACATGATTCTTGGCATTCAGGCCAAAGAATTCGATCAGAGTTTTATCAGACCAGAGAAGTTTATTTCTTTCACCTTTTAGGTGCCTTTTGGGAAACTCCAGAGGGGCTGTCACTGTACCTTTTACTGAGGAATGGCTTCCGTCAGGCCACTCTACCATACAGGCCTGATGGGTGGAGTGCTACAGAGATGGATGTTCTTCTGAAAGGTTCTCCTTTCAGAGTGACCATCGGGTTCTTGGTCACCTCCCTGATTAAGGTCCTTCTCTCCGATTGGTCTAGGAAGAGTCCGGTTGTTTCAAATTTCTTCCATTTACACATGAGCGAGGCCACTGTGCTCAACGGAACCTTCAATGCTTCAGAAATCTTACTGTACCCTTCCCCAGATCTGTGCCTCGATACAATCCTGTCTTGGAAGTCTACATGAACTTCATGGCTTGGTTTGTGCACTGACATGCACTGATAACTGTATCAGTGTGTGACCTTATATGTGAACTGTGACCTTATATAGACAGGTGTGTGCCTTTCCAAATAATGTCCAATCAACTGAATTTACCACAGGCAGACTTCAACCATGGTGTAGAAACATCTCAGGGATGAGCGTCATGGCAAAGGTTGAAATGTGATTTTTTTAATTTTATTATTTTAAATAAATTTTCAAGGTGTTATTATGCGTCAATGTTTGTAGAATTTTAAGGAAAATAATGAATTTAATACATTTTTCTAATGAGACTGTAACATAACAAAATGTGGAAAAAGTGAAGCACTGTGAATACTTTCTGAATGCACTGTAGCATGTATGAGAGGCAAACACAGGCTGTAATGATGATACTCACGTTAGGTATTTGAACAGTTTAGCAAGTGTCACCAACTACAGTAGATGTGATGTCAGGTCATGACAGTGATGTCAGTGTAGGCTGATTTATTTTTTTTTTAAATAAAAATATAACAGAACATTAGAATAAAACATTTCAAATAAAAAAAGTAAAAAATTTAGAAAATAAATTATTCTATTAAATATTATACTTTTACATAACTATATTAAATGAACATTTATTGTATAACCAAACATCTAACTGTAAAATATTTCAAGGTAGCCCAAAAATATTTTACTGGTAATAAGAAAGTCAAGAACTGAAAAGACACCACATAAAGAATATAATAATAATAATTCAGAAAATTTTTTTATAATTAAAAACATGCCAAAATGCAAGTAATCCAAAACATCAGTGGTGGTGATTTAAGCATGCAGTAGATTTCTGTTATTATCTAAATCTAGAGAATAATTTGCATCTATTTTAACGAACCTATTTGTCTCAAGAAATCCAATAGCCAAATATAAAAAATTTTTGGAAACTACTAAACACTGGAAACTGTATTATTTGTATGCAGCAATTTTTCAAACCTCAAATATACAGATATAATTGAAACATAATTAACTTTCCAGTGCTGACTGCTAATAATTAACAGGTTGTTCTTATCCGAGTTGGACTTGTAAAGGCATTAGCGGTTGGTACGGTAGGTGCTAGCGGCTTAAACTCACAGCAGAGGATTGAATACCTGCAGGGATTTCACACAAAAGCATGATGTCATGATGAGACACACCGAATCCATTGAGCATATGCACTGAGGCGTGATCTCAGATTGTGCCAATGAAGCAGGCCTCAGGCTATAGCTAAACACAAACCTGAAACAAAGCTATCTTACTATCTGTCTACGTGCTGTCACGGCACGCGATTTCTGCTCTCGAGGGACAAAATAGCTGATCATCATAAAAATACATGGGACACAGGAGACAGTTAGCCTCAGTGTGATTAGGGACAGCAGTATAACGATACATCACAGTATATAATCATAATTAGACCATGTCTAGAGATGGAAGAACCTTGAAAGAGCAAACCATCTAAAAGTGTGAGTTTTGTGGAAGTTTCAAACGTTTTGTGGAAGTTTGCAAACGTTTCATATCAGAGAGTTTTATTTTGACTACTGCTACTTACTTCTCTAATGTCTTTTATGTGTCTCTCTATAAAATGATGCCAAAACCAAGATTCTGGTAACATGACCAATAAGATTTTGAACTAGAGTTTATCTCGTATTCAATCTTTTTTGCAGCACCTCTCAAGCTCCAGCAGGCTGGATGGGGAGCTTCAGTGCACAGCCACTTTCAGATCTCTCCAGTTCAATCGGGAATAAGCAATACGTTTATTTCTTTCACCTTTTAGGTGCCTTTTGGGAAACTCCAGAGGGGCTGTCACTGTACCTTTTACTGAGGAATGGCTTCCGTCAGGCCACTCTACCATACAGGCCTGATGGGTGGAGTGCTACAGAGATGGATGTTCTTCTGAAAGGTTCTCCTTTCAGAGTGACCATCGGGTTCTTGGTCACCTCCCTGATTAAGGTCCTTCTCTCCGATTGTTCTAGGAAGAGTCCGGTTGTTTCAAATTTCTTCCATTTACACATGAGCGAGGCCACTGTGCTCAACGGAACCTTCAATGCTGCAGAAATCTTACTGTAACCTTATGCCAAAACCAAGATTCTGGTAACATGACCAATAGGATGTTGAAGTAAAGTTTATCTCGTATTCAATCTTGCTCTTTCGCCCAAAACAGAATTCCTATAGAATATAATACTGGACTTTCTTCACCTCAGTCGCCTGCAGTAATCTCCATTAATCTCTTGACCAGTATGAGTCTTTTAATGCCTCCAATGTGGGTCTCTTTATTCTCTGTTCTTTGTGAATACCAGAGATACCGACTTCAATAAGAAGGATTTACACAATTCAGTCCACATCTATTCCATCTAATGAACAGAGGACTGTGAATGGTTTTCATTTCTGCAGTCTTGTGTCTGTGAAGCTGGAGTCCATGAATAATATTCCATCGCATGTGTTTTCACTTAAATAAATAACCCACATGCGACCAAATGCTTTATTATTATTATTATTATTATTATTGTTGTTGTTGTTGTTTTTTCCTTTCATAACTCTTTAGTTTCACGCATCTGGTTTCTATCAGGGTTTCTATCTTACTGTGCATCTTTTTTTTCCTTTTTTTTATAAACCAAATCATGGTTATCTCTGGCTTTCTGAATGGTGTTCTGGATCTAGACTTAAATCTGTATCTGTAAAACTGCTTTCTCACAACACCATTAGGTAAAAATTTTAATAAAAACAAATTTTAATACATTTGGGTTATATTTTGAGTTTAATAAGCTCATTACAATTCATCACATTTTCATAGATGAGTAACATGTTCACAGCTAAAGCAGAAATAAAGTAAACAAAAACCACAAATCACTTCAAATCCTCAAAAAATTCACTTAGAACAGATGTGCCTGTTTATACTCTCCTGACATATTATAATTCATAAATTAATGATAGTGGGGTAAACTGTCATTACTTCGCTAAACTCTCTAGCCAAGAAATACAGTTATCAAAAACACTCCACCCTCGGGACTTTCCTGCAATATCAATTATTAAGCTGCGATTTGTCTTGAAAATAAAATCACCGTCCTGTTACAGAGAATCACTCCCCACTCTCCGAGCCATCAGGAATCTTCTTGTCCCGTTTATTTATTCATTAGAAAAGCATTTTTTCATGGACCAAACTAGTCACATACACAGTACTCTTTACAAATATGACTGCACACTCTGCTCTAATTCATTTGGAAGTATACCAAAGGCTAGTCTATATCAGGCATAATAAATACAACCATTTAAATCCTCTGGGTTTTGAAATACAGTTCTGTTCCTGTAATCAACACAACCACCGACCATCCTCGGGCAATCTAAAGCCCTCTAAAGCTTATAGTATTATGAGTGTAGTTACAGTACATGGGGGAGAAAAAGGGGTGGGACATAGTAATCAATTGTTCCCACCAATCTGACAGGAAGTGGACTCAGACCTTCCTCTGTTGATTATGGGGTTGAGGGTGCAGCAGGAGGGAAGAAAAGCCACAGGCAACACAATGGCAAGGAGGAAAGGCGATGCATGGGAGAAAATGTGCAAATCACAAAAGCAACCTGAATGGGATGAAATGCACCAGGGAAGTAAGGAAGAATTTTTAATTATTAATTGTGCTCACGGCCTCCACTCTGTTAAATGCGTCATTGCGAATGAGACTGACTTCCATCTTCAGGATGCATGTCATTCCTGAACCCTCTCCAAGTCAGGATTCTGCCAGAGGGTAAGATAAAGGCGTCCGTACGACAGCACATTAGTGATGCAGACACACGTTGTCAGGAGATAGCGCTGTTCTTTCGGGTGTCGCTATCACACACTAGCATTGTACGCTGCCAGGAAAAAAAAAATAGGTGGTTTATTTCACACTCCCCTTCACTATCACACCGGGAAAATATCAACATATGAGGCCAGCAATTAAAAATATCCCACCCATATGCTGCTGAGTACCATGTGTGTCCTAGCAACCTTCACACCTTCAAAGTATTACTGTGCAATTTAACTCAAACAAAGCTGACAGTTTAATTTATCAGCAATAAAGCTGATGGGCAACGCTGCGGCGGTGCATACTCAACACGATGGACATGTTTTGCCAACCGATTCCTCAGTCTACAGTACGTTGGCATTTATGGAAGCGTATGAGGCACTGTTGAGGAATCCTGCACATAAATAGAATATCAAAAACATTCCCAGTTCATGCTGTATCAACTAGGGGATTGTGGGAAGGGTATTAGATTTGCAAGTGTAAACATACATGCACACTCCTAAAGAGGGGCTATTAAAGGGGATCGTGGTGGGAGATGTGGGAGATGTTTTCACTAAAATGAACAGCATTTTTACGTCTTATATATATATATATATATATTACCCTGCAGGTCTTTTATGATCTGAAGAACATTTTAAATGAAGCAGTGATAATATTTAAAGAACATTTTACAGTATGCATTGACACGTATACCCAAATGATGAAGCTTCATAACCTTTTATGAGGCACCAAAGTGGCCTTAATGTTCCAGTATCGTTCACGTTTTCATATTAAAATGGGAATTTATGATTTAGTGCTAACATTTCTTACAACTTACGTTAGGGTATTTTTTTCATTTATCACTGAAATTTCAGGGTTTTTTTAAACCTAATTTAAAAAAAATCTTTTTTATTATTTAAAACAGTTGCCTGTTTTTTGACAGACATTTCAGCACAACCATTATCTGAGAAAGACACTATCATGGAAAAGCAAGAATGGAATAAACAATGGCGCTGCCAACACCAAGAGGTTCTCTATGGTTTCCTTTGTCTACTTTTGCTGAACTGCAAAACATATTAAAGATATATTTGGTCTAGCTGTTGAGTGGGCTTATCCTCTCACTAGTGCCAAAAAAAACAAAAAAACAAAAGGACGAGGACATAAAGAAAAGTTTTTTTTTCAATACAATGAACAGGTACTATACAGCAACGCAGGTACTACAAGGTCAGTTGAGTTCATTGGAGGTCAATGGGTTCAGGACAATCTGTCTGCACACTGGAAAGAGGTTGGCTAAAGAAAGACCACACGTCATCATTTTCATGTCTCCTACATGTAACAGTACTTGAATACACTGGTTCATACAGGAGTGTATTCCAGTCTCAAACGCAGTATTCCTGGGATAGACTCTGGTTACATTACAATGAATGAGGATAAAGCTGAATAAATTAATGCATATGTTAATATTACAAACAATGAATAAATGCATGAATGAACGAACAAATGACTGTTAATATAAAGATGAATAACTACAAATAAATTAGTTAATGATCGAAATGAATGAATATTTTATAAGAAGATGAACAGATCATTAAAACATCAAAGAAGAAATGAATGAGTGAATATGTTAATGATCAAACAAATGAATATGTTACTATAAAGATAAATAAGTGATAAACTAATGATATGATGAATGAATGTTTTAATCCCTAAGCCTTTTTTGAGTGCATGGCTCTGCCAACAATGCTCACACTCTTACTGACAGGGGTACGAAATGAAGCAGAAGGCATTTTATCACTGTCCACATGACCAAGATTGGAGAAGCGTGATAAACAAGGTGTCTAGGCCGGTTAGAGGTGTTGGCGACAAGTAGGAGTGCTGTGGTCACACTTGTACTCGAAACAGTGGCTAAGGAGAAACTTAAGTACTCCACACTCTCTCTACTGGGCGCACATACGCAAAGCATCGCAAAACCTCCGTAGGTCATGTACAGGAAACAGAAATGAGTAGTTACCTCTTGCGTCTTCTGGTACAAATCGTTTGTTCTTTTGTCTCGTGACTCCCATATGCAGTGCAATAGATTCAAAGGAACGAACGACTCATGAGAAGAACCACCCAATTCTGTTTCCTGTGTAATGCACTGCATAGTGTCTATGAGAGTCACGTGACAAAAGAACGAACGATTCGGACCAGAAGATATGAGAGGTGAGCTACTCATTCTGTTTATTGTAATATTTCCATTACTGGAACTATAGGCAAAATTTGTGTATGTAGATGTGTTGGGAGTCTGTTTATTAAAAAAAAAAAAAATTACCCACAATTCCACAGCGCATGAGAAAGAGAATAACCATTGCGTCAAAACAAAAAGCGCATTCGTGCTACATGATGAAACTTGGTACTCGTTTATCAAGACTCATTTCACAAGTCAAAATTTATTAGAAAAGATTTGCTCGTTTTGTGGAACGCTCGCAAACCGTGTTTCTCGCAATCTGATATTCCACTGTATTTATATATATCATAAATAATTTACATGTATTTATATAAAAAATTATGGTTTTATAGATGAGCTAGTAAGAAGTGTGTAGCTGGTAAGAAGTTGGTTCTGTAAGTGTGATGAGGAAAGAGTCAAAAGACAAAAACAGAACAAATTGAACTTTATTTCATGTATATGTGTTGCCCTTGAGGTCACAATCTACAAAAGTTTTCCCAAGCTTCCCTCAAGCTAAAAAAGTTCATGTGCTTATAATAAAAGAATGTTTATGGAAGACTGGTGTGTTCTATTATTATTATTATTATTAGAGTTTTTTTTTCTTTTTAGTGGTTCAGTTGCTTCTTTGATTAAACAGAAATATTCACTGGTAAGAAGATCAAGAGGCCTGTTTAAGTATTAGGCCAGTTTCTGATGAAATAGCATTAAATTATCATTCATGAGAAAAAGAACTTGAATTTTTGCAAAGCATTCCGTAAACGAAATATTGTAGCTTTATGGTATCTTACTGGCAAATCAGTTGACACTGTATGTAGTTAATACAGTTAATACTTGAATAAATATTAATTATTCCCTCATAGATATAAAGTTATGTACTATATTCTTTACAGGACTACTTATTAGTAACAGTATATTAGTGTATTATTTAATTCTCCTGTTGATTATAAATCTTACATTCATAAGAGTCAAAATCTTAATAAAATAATCGAATAAATTCTATTTATAAAATGTAAGCAAAAAAAGCAATTTCAGTTTTTTTTTACTGCAGAGATCATTTTTCTAACTGTTATATCCTTACGTTTTATATACTGTATTTGCACATTAACAGGCATCTATTATTATCCATGATATACTTTAATTCATCATAAGTAGACACTGCACTACCAAATAAAAATTATCACATGATTAATTCACGTGTATAGGCCATCAGGTACGTATATAAAACATTAGTTAATTATTTTCTCGCTAACTTAACCGCTCTCCTGGACTATTTTACATTCAGGTTTTACATTCTTGAATTAAAAACTGCAGCTGTCACACCAGTCTTAAAGAAACCTGACCTTGACCCGGCTGATATGGCCAACTACCGACCAATTTCAAATCTTCCGCTACTCTCAAAAATACTTGAAAAAGTTGTTGCTGTTCAACTACAGTCCTATTTGTCATCTCATAATCTGTATGAATGTTTCCAATCCGGTTTTCGCCCTCACCACAGTACAGAGACAGCGATTCTTGTCAAAGGCTGTCAATGACCTTCTTATGGCTTTTGATGCTGGCTCTGCTAGCATTTTGATTCTGTTAGATCATTCTTCTGCATTTGATACAGTATTCTCATCTCACGACTCTCTGCTCTTGGTATTTTTGGAACTGCCTTATCCTGGTTCGCTTCTTATCTGTCTGACCGTCAACACTATATTACTATCCGCAGTCTAAATCTTCTACCGCTCCTGTTTCTCATGGTGTTCCGCAGGGCTCTATTCTTGGCCCACTACTGTTCATCATCTACATGCTTCCTCTAGGTAAAATCATCCGCCGTCATGGTTTCAATTTCCACTGTAATGCAGACGACACTCAACTCTATATCAGTTTTCGATACTACCATCCCTTTCCCACTAACTCCGTTTCAGATTGTGTTGATGACATAAATGCTTGGATGACTAGTAACCTTCTCAAGCTCAATACTGAATAAACTGATTTTTTTACTTGTTGGTTCACCCAAAACCGTTGCAGCTCTCTGTACTGATACTGTTAACATTTCTGGGACCTTGGTTAGCTCTTCCACCACAGTTAAAAATCTGGGTATAAATTTTGACTCCCATCTTTCCTTTCTACCTCACATTTCTTCACTTACTAAATCTGCCTTCTATCACCTCCGTAATATAGCTCGTCTACGGTCCCTCTTAGACATCAAGGATGCTGAGACACTGGTCCACGCTTTCATTACTTCTCGACTTGACTACTGTAATTCTCTTTTTTATGGTCTACCAAATACAACATTAAATAAGCTCCAATACATTCAGAACTCTGCTGCTAGGGTCTTCACGTATTCAAAGAAATCCTCACGCATCACTCCCATCCTACACAAACTTCATTGGCTACCCATTCGCTCCCGCATCCAATACAAGATTCTCCTTATCACCTTCAAAACACTCCATGGTCTTGCCCCTCCATATATCTCGGATCTTATTCATACTGCAGATGATGGTCTATTGGTAATTTCTCGTCATAGATTAGCATCATTTGGAGGACGAGCATTTAGTGTATTTCACACTCTGGAATTCTATTCCCAAACACATCCGTGATCTTTCTTCATTACAGGATTTCAAAACCCACCTTAAAACATATCTTTTCTCGTCCTGTTTTTCCACTCTTTGAATATGTGTTAGATAAATACTACCGGTTTTCATGTTTATCTATATTTTGTTCTGACGTCTTTCAGATGTCTCTTTCTATGTGTAAACATTTTTGTTATTGTAAAGCGACCTTGAGTCTCTTGAAAGGCGCTATATAAAATAAACTTAATAATAATAATAATAATCATAATAATAATCATAATATTATTATTCTTCACTGGTTCAATAACTACTTTTTCTGATTCTGATTTATTACAATAATTAAGCCAAAAAAATGGCAGAAAGTTATTAATACTGTGTGATTTGTGAGAAATGAATAAATGTGTGCTGTTATGGGAAAATAAAGAAAGTAAATTTGTAAATCAACTCAACTCAACTCAACATCGAGTTACTGGTGCCATCATAAAGTTGCTTATTTTTTTTCGACAGCGTATCCTAAAGTGCTTTTTGACAAAAAAATTAGTTTTTTAACCATTCATAGCTGTTGATGTTACATGTTAGAACAGCTGTACCAGCCTCGCTTGAAGCTTTTAATGAAAAAAAAAAAAAAAAAAAAAAATATATATATATATATATATGAAGTTATTTTATATATTTATATATATATATATATATATATATGTATATATATATATATATATATATATATATATATACATATTTGTATATATATAACACACAAAATAAAAATCATTTTATATGTATATATATTTATATATTTTGTGTGTGTATATATATATATATATATATATATATATATATATATATATATATATATACACACAAATATGTATATATATATATATATATATATATATATATATATATATATATATATATATATAAATATATATACATATAAAATGATTTTAAATATATATATAAATATATATATAAAATCATGTTTTCGAAGCACCTGAAAATGTCTATGTCACATCATGCATACTATTTCATGGCAGAAAAAAAATAAACAGCATTGTGGTGTAAGCTGAATTTCTGAACTTTATATCAGGAAGTTATTTTCACACTTTATAACCTGTTAATACTTTATAATGCAGTATACCTTCTGTAAAACAAATGTAATATTTCATACTGATGTGAACGCAACATTTTAAAGTCTTGACAGATTTTGCTGCAGTAATGTACAGTATGTTCATAATGCCTGTCCAGGAACAATGTGTATCTTGAGTAAGCTGAAGCTAGAAACAATCATCATGGGACTCAGACCTTTAGGTGGAAACTTGATTGTTTTCCCAATGCAAATCTTACTTCCTGTTCTGATGTGGAGATATTCGCCTAAACAAAAATAGAGTACCAGGCAGGCAGGCAGGGGGGCATTGTGACTCGCTAGAGGAAGGAGGAGGAGGACAAGAAAGTGAGGGAGACAGGGAGGGAGGAGTGCTGCGAAGGAGAGCGGAGGAGGAGGAGAAGTTTCCTAGTATTTCTTCCAACGTCCCAATGCCTGTTGGTATATTCTAGATCACACGCTGAAGCAGCTGTTCCTGTTCATCGTTTGATAGAGATCTAGCACCATCTGCACTATATCTGTCTTCCTCCGGACGTGTCTACACCTCCATTAAGTCGCTCACGGCACTGAGATGCAAGAGTTGGTATTCCTTAGTAGGGAAGAGAGGAAATAAAGCAAAGGATCTATCCTCAGGCGTATTAGAGAGGAACATCTAACGAAATCAAGATATCCTTTGGTTACAAAATAAGAGAAATCTGCCATCAAGAACATCAGGAACTTTTGCTGCTCACCCAGGTTGAAGGACACCAACCATCTGAAAGAAATCGGTCCGATTCCTCCAAATTAACCAAAGCGAGACATCCATTTTCATTCTCTGGCGTAGTGAAAGAAAACCTTCCCTTGAGGAAGCAAAACCCGAACATATCCATCAATCTGAGGATCACAAGACCTTTGAAGGAAAAAATAAAGGAAGAGAGCAAGTTCAATCCACTTGTCACAGTCTTCTACTAATCAAGACTAGAGGCGTACTGTAGAAAGAGCCTGTACAACAAATTCTGTCCACTTTTCACAAAGTCGGCATTGCAGTCCCGCAGTTCAAGAAACACTGGTCTCCAGTCACTAACTGCAGGCAACTCCTGATCTTTTAACTAAAAAGACATCACAGAGGTAAGAGCTAGGACAAGCTTGAAGTTGTCAAAAAAGGTTAGGGTCCTGGATTTGAAGTAGCCTGTAGTGATTTTTCAAAGTGCATTTTACATATGTATTGTGATTGCGTTATTTTCATCTTCATGAAGTGTTTTAAACATAAGAGAAAACGTACTATATACGGTATAGCATGATATATATAAACTGGTATACAGTATAAAATATACAAATATAAAGCATGTAGACACCTGACCATCACAGCCATTGGTGGGTCTTCTCCAAACTGTTGCCACAAAGTTGGAAGCACACAAATGTCAAGAATGCCTCAGATTTCCCTGGAAATTCACTGCAATGACAGGGCCCTGTTCCCATAGACCTGTTCCAGCATGCAATGCCACTGTGCCATGAAGAGCTGGTTTGCCAAGGCTGGTTTAAAAGAAGTTAATGACCTCAACCTCGTTCCTCAACCAACATTACTGACTGACCTGGGTCCAATAATGATTGAAATAAAAATGGTTTATACACAAAAAATTCAGAACAGGTAAAGAAAAATAATAATAATAATAAAAATAATAATAATTAAAAAAAAAAAAAAAAAAAAAAAAAAAAAAAAAATATATATATATACTATATATATATATAAATATACTATAAAGTGTACAGAATACAATAAAAAAACATCATAAAATCATAGAATAAAAATTTAAATACAGAATACATGTGGCGTTTCAGTCAAACCTGATGAAATTTCTTCTGTACAGTCCTGACCTCGCATTTCCACATGTTTTGGCCATTAAAGGAGTTCTTGGGAGGCCAGTGTTTCAGGCGTGAAGCATGCAGTCCAATCATGGCTGTAGCATACTGAGAAAACTTTCTACCTTGATGGTATCCAAGCACTAGTGAAACTCCGGGATTAGTGCATTAGTGTAGTCGTGAATCATATAGAGATATAAAGGGAGGTTTTTTTTCTCATAACTGTGTTTAAGTCTTACTATTCTGCACAATAAAATGTCCCAGTTTGACTCGACTGCTCCTCTTATATAAATATATACAGTCTTTACACCATAAATTTATTAATCCGGTCATACTGTAAATAAATAAGGATTTAGGTTACCTTATACAGTATAATCTTTAAATTACATAGTAAATAATATTACAGTATAAATATTGTGCTTTATATAAAATTCCTTTTATTAGTGTAATCAGACTTTGGCTTCAGGTCAAGATTGTTCATGTATTTCAATTCAATTGACAATGTAAGAACAGGCCTGCATCTGAAAATAGACGCTATGCCATTATATTGTAACAATACTCATGAGAATACAACAAAACACACACCCTTACACACACATACGCACAAACGGTCCTGTCATTGCCTTGTGTTAACCACAACTTTATCCTGTTCAGTAGCTAAACTGTGTGTATTTGTTTTTGCTGTAATCAGTAATCAGACACCACACAGCTATTTAAATCAGCATCTCAGCAATTTAACAAATGCCCACACCCACACAGACGTCTTCTTATAACCACAAAGTCTTCCCCATGTGCTGTTGTTTTGCTGTAAAAGGGGTTTGTGGCTGGGATAGTAACACTCTGAAAGCATTCATCAGGCCCGTGTAACTAATAAAAGTGTCTCGGAAATTCTTCATGATACTGTATGCCTTGGAGTTTGATTAGCGAAGGATGCTCAATCTCAGGCCGGGTCATGTCAAATCTTTCACTTCCTGTTTTCACAATCATTTCATAACCAAAAAAGGCTGCAATAGCAGAAATATTCCTCTGTTGCCAAAAAAAAAATCATAATCCATCAATCTTTTTAGGGCAATAATTCTAATATGGGACTTAATCCCTTGTGTTTTCAGTGATCCTACTCAGAAAATGATTTATAGTTAGATATAATATTTATATCACATACATACATATATATATATATATATATATGGATCTTACATTTGGCAGACGCTCTTATCCAGAGCGACTTACATTTTTATCGCATTACACATCTGAGCAGTTGAGGGTTAAGGGCCTTGCTCAAGGGCCCAACAGTGGCAACTTGGTGGTTGTGGGGTTTGAACCTGGGATCTTCCGAACCGTAGTCCAATGCCTTAACCACTGAACTACCCCTGGCCCACACACATATATATATATATATATATATACACACATACATATACAGTGGTGTGAAAAACTATTTGCCCCCTTCCTGATTTCTTATTCTTTTGCATGTTTGTCACACTTAAATGTTTCTGCTCATCAAAAACCGTTAACTATTAGTCAAAGATAACATAATTGGACACAAAATGCAGTTTTTAAATGAAGGTTTACGTTATTAAGGGAGAAAAAAACCTCCAAATCTACATGTGTGAAAAAGTGATTGCCCCCCTTGTTAAAAAATAACTTAACTGTGGTTTATCACACCTGAGTTCAATTTCTGTAGTCACCCCCAGGCCTGATTACTGCCACACCTGTTTCAATCAAGAAATCACTTAAATAGGAGCTACCTGACACAGAGAAGTAGACCAAAAGCACCTCAAAAGCTAGACATCATGCCAAGATCCAAAGAAATTCAGGAACAAATGAGAACAAAAGTAATTGAGATCTATCAGTCTGGTAAAGGTTATAAAGCCATTTCTAAAGCTTTGGGACTCCAGTGAACCACAGTGAGAGCCATTATCCACAAATGGCAAAAACATGGAACAGTGGTGAACCTTCCCAGGAGTGGCCGGCCGACCAAAATTACCCCAAGAGCGCAGAGACAACTCATCCGAGAGGCCACAAAAGACCCCAGGACAACATCTAAAGAACTGCAGGCCTCACTTGCCGCAATTAAGGTCAGTGTTCACGACTCCACCATAAGAAAGAGACTGGGCAAAAACGGCCTGCATGGCAGATTTCCAAGGTGCAAACCACTTTTAAGCAAAAAGAACATTAAGGCTCGTCTCAATTTTGCTAAAAAAAACATCTCAATGATTGCCAAGACTTTTGGGAAAATACCTTGTGGACCGACGAGACAAAAGTTGAACTTTTTGGAAGGTGCGTGTCCCGTTACATCTGGCGTAAAAGTAACACAGCATTTCAGAAAAAGAACATCATACCAACAGTAAAATATGGTGGTGGTAGTGTGATGGTCTGGGGTTGTTTTGATGCTTCAGGACCTGGAAGGCTTGCTGTGATAGATGGAACCATGAATTCTACTGTCTACCAAAAAATCCTGAAGGAGAATGTCCGGCCATCTGTTCGTCAACTCAAGCTGAAGCGATCTTGGGTGCTGCAGCAGGACAATGACCCAAAACACACCAGCAAATCCACCTCTGAATGGCTGAAGAAAAACAAAATGAAGACAAATAGATGGGCAAATAGTTTTTCACACCACTGTATATCACATGCAGAGCAAAGATTGTGCAGTACGTTGTGAGTTTTGCACAGCTCCAAACTTGCAGTTTTAAAACAATTTGCATGGATGAAAGTTAGACAGGTTGAGATCAGGGTTAGGACAGGATTTAAATTTAAACTTTTCTTGCACTTGCACTTTCCTAAATCATTGCAGTCCATGTTCACGTATGATAAGATGCGTGCTAAGCAGTAATCAGAATATATTTTTGTGACATGAAAAATATAGTTTTGATTGCTGTGATGTGTTTAATCTGCCAGAAATATAATACAAGAAGATATCAAGAAAAACATGAAGAATTTTTGAAGGTTATGTTAGACCTTCCATATTGGGCATTGGTGGCTCAGTGGTAGGTTTCCTGCCTATCATGTTGAAGCCCTGGGTTCAATCCCCAGCCAATGTCCAAACCTTAGCCACTGGATGCATTGCCGGTCTCAAGCCTGGATAAAATTGGACGGTTGCGTCAGCAAGGGCATTCGGGCAACCTGTTCAGGTGCTCCGTTATGGAAACCCCTCAGTGGGAGCAGCTGAAAGACTACCAACAACAGCATGTTAGGCTTCCCATCTTTTCAGATAAATCCTGCCTTCTGCATTATGATTGGTTCCAAGAATTCAATCTTATCTAGAATTAATTAGATGCTTTACACTATATGAAATGGTGATCTAATCAGTACTCTTTCATCTGCCACAGATCCAGTGGATAAATAAGACGAAGGTGTCCCCCTGATACATTTTTATTCCGATTGAGCTATCACTCAGATAATTAGTTGAGTAGTGGTCCATGTAAATGCAGATATTGTTAAAGGGATCTCATTGGACCCACTTTGGTAGTTGAGATAATGTTTACTATTATGATGAGACTACCTAGTGGGATTGGGTTGGAAGATTGACCAAAATGGACGTACTTTAACAATAGCAAGTAAATAAACAATATTATTGCAAAGTAAATAACCATTCAAAATATTTCTATAATATTCGTTCAGCCAGAATGGGAATGTTGAGTGAGTAACATTCTAACAACATTGATAAGCAATGCAGTATTATTACTGTATGTTGTACAGCACTGCAAGCTTGTTATTTCTGGTTAGTCACAGGGATAGCATTATTCTGAGCTGTTGCGTGATTATTATTCTGATTCTTCACATCCATTACCCCCATACCATGACTGTGAGTCAGAGGTTAAAACAACTCATTTAAACCCACCCCGACTCTCAAGTATTGTGTTTCTTTCAAGTGCTCTTTATTGTGTCTATTGTCAGTGCAGCGAGTTCAATCCAGACAAACAGAAAACGGAAGTGCCTGGTTTCTCTACTGCTGTTTTCAGAAACCCGTTTCAGCACATTGCAGCCCCCGTCGCTATCTGCAGCCTCTCATACTGCAAAAAAAAAAAAAGAGTATTGTTCTGTTTCTGAAGGGTAAACAAGTAAAGGGGTGAGGTTCGCCCTCTTCCTCCCATAGATGGATACGGCTCATAGATATGCTGTTCTGGTTCTGAGCATATTAAAGAAAAAGATGAGTGTTTTTGAAGACAGCTCCTTTTGTTCGGTCCTTATGAATACCCTTACACTTCATGGATAGAGCCCTATAATATTTCAAAGATACTGAATTCTGTGGAAAGCCTGTAGGTCACCAAGTAATAGTTACTCATCATAGCATCCCACACAATCTTATAGAGTGTAAGTGGTAAATTATTGAGGAGTAAATCAGTGGGAAATCCTGAGTATATGCCAGACTATATTTATGGCTTAAGAATGGCAGTAGGGTTCACATGTTGTATGTGCCAAGTGCATTGTTGTATATGTATTTTTTTTAAACAGAGGGCTGACATTTAAATGGCCTCTTTGTTTGTAAGTGCTAAGCACTGCCCTTTTCGGCCTTACCGTCTGTAACCCTTGCTGGCTTCCTTTTAAGTGCTGTGTAAGAGGGAAATTATATTGTTTGAGATTGCTTCCTCCAACAGGAGGGACAGAATAGTGACTCTACCCCCCCGCACCCCCCCCCCCACACCCATATGGAGTCTCCAACTGGACTTCCATGCCACCACTCTGTCTGACGGATGGTTCCGCTGCCAGTCTTGGAATTTCCATAATAATATTTGAACTATTTTAAGGGTGGGTCCATGACTCTGATACCATGTGTGTCCCGTTAACATTACGCTTACAAATAGGTGTGTACTGTAAGGTGAAGGCAGAATTCATTTAAACTATGACCTTTTTATAACATTCAAAAAACATTTTATACAGTATGAACCATAAATACACAACTAATTAATACTTTATTTTTGCATTAATGCAGTGGTTCACATCCCTGATCCTGGAGAAAGTATACTGTATATATATATATATATATATTCATTCATTTACATTTAGTCATTTGGCAGACGCTCTTATCCAGAGCGACTTACATTTGTATCTCATTACACATCTGAGCAGTTTAGGGTTAAGTGCCTTGCTCAAGGGCCCAACAGGGGCAACTTGGTGGTTGTGGGGTTTGAACCTGGGATCTTCCGAACCGTAGTCCAATGCCTTAACCACTGAGCTACCCCTGGCCCTGGCATTTAATGAACGACTAATGAAAATTAGACATATACTTTAAATGAAACTTCTGTACCCATCAATAGGTAGTTTGGGGAAAAGTTATTCTCACCTGACCGATGCAATCAAACATGTTCAAATGAAACATGATTATTTTAACATCACTGATGGAAACAGATTTTTTGCAAGAGCATGCAGTGAGAGGATGCTCATTTCTTAAACGCCTTCCAGTAGAGTCTCTCACCATATGAGCTAAAGTTTAGAGCTCAGATATATTTTTAACGTAAATGCATTTTATGTGGAACACTTTAAAGGGCCCCTATTATGCGTTTTCAAATATGATCTTTCATGCAGCATGTCATGTAGCTGTATGTGAACATAAACTATCTGCAAAGTTGTGACGCCGACAGTGCACGATAAATGAAGTTTTTGTCTATAAAAAAAAAAGAGTCGGCTCACATTCGCCTAAACGAGTCGTTAGCAATTCGAATCTTTCTCTGTTACGGATCCAGGTCACTACGTAAAATATTTGCATAATGTCCGCCCACGTTCTACGTCGCAAACAACTTTCCCGCCATCTTACAATTAACGTTACCACGCTCTTGTTAACATATGACACTTACCACTGGGAAAAGTCCTGCTGCAGTCGCGCTTGCGAAACAGTTTCTTGTCGATGTGCCACTTCAACCGTTTCATCGTCAGACTCCAGCTCGAATTGATAGAGTAAAACCGACGCCATCTTTTCTATTTATCGACGGGTCTCCAGAGCCGTCGTTCAGTTATGGTAATGGGCGTTTAGTTTTCCGACACACGCTGCAGCGGTAGACCAATCATAAAGGACTGCACCATCTGACCAATCACAGCAGTGAGGACTCACGGAAAGGAGGGGTTTAGAAAGACTGATTCTTCGAACAGCTTCACACGAGTCGTTTACGAATCATTTAGAAATGGGGTAAAATTAAATCTATTTTTGGAGAAAACTAAAGTGTTTTTTGACCTGGCATACATGTAAACCTGTTTTAAGAGACTCATAAAGCAATATTAGCAAAATGTCATAATAGGGGCACTTTAACACTGTGTGAAAGATGTCCAAGCCTTATGTCCAACAGGTTAATGAAATATGTTGGTGTTCCTACTCCATTTAGCTTGAAATAGTTTTATCTTGGATTAAGCAGCCACTAAAATGCAATAAAAGAAAATAAAAAACTTTCAGATTTCCAATTAGTAACAACAACAAAACGGCAAATACAGTATGTCTATTTTATGTCCCTAATATAGAAACAAACCCCTTTGGGAAGACTGGAAGTATGGGTTTGAGAGCGTTCTGCCCAGACTTTTCCCACCAACTCCCATGAGGAGCAAAACAAAGAGGGAGGGTCCATTCATATCCCAAATCCTTCATAGTACTGTAGAAATCGCATGCTTATTTATTGCTATGAGTCAAACAACAAAAACAGCAGCAAATCAAAAATGATTAAGAATCCCTGACCTATATACTGTATATGTATATATGAATGATCAGGAAACACCCTGGGTCTATGACAAAAAATTAAATGATGAACTTTCAAGTGTTGCTCCCCAGGAAAAACAGAGCAGTAAATAGAAAGCAGTCATATAGAATATGCTGACTACCTTGAAAAGTTGTCATCAGTCGTTAAATCCAATAAAGGTGTGTCACTGACAAGATATCACAGATCTTAGGAAAAGCTATTGGCCAACCTGATTTTTTTTAGCCTTTTGCTACTTATATTACAATGTCGTGTCCTAAGCTGAAAGCTGTGTGACTGATGCGTCTCCATGCATTGACGCCCCCGGCCGCTGCTGAGGATGGCCACATATGGTCTGTCTGGGATTCATGTGGTGACTAAGGACAATTTCACTTGATGATCAAGAATATTGGTCATGGGCATGCATTTGAGCTCCATGGAACTGAAATTGCAACCAACAATGTTGTAGCTGAGCCTCTATTATTAAAAACGAACCTTATATCAACTTAAACACCATTACATTTTTTTCTGAATTTCTGTCTATATTTTTTCATTTCTAACAAATAAAACTAAACTAAATAGAAAATTAGGAGCACCTGTACACCTTATCTAAACTGTGGCAGCAGCACAGTACATAAAGTTCACAAGCCTCAGTTAATATTCTCCTCAAGCATCAAAATTAAAAACTAAGTCTAACTAGAAGGTCTGAACTGCTGATCTGCTGCATGAACATGAATGCATGTATTGTAGGTGTTCTTAATAAAGTGAATGGTGAGTGTATGCAATATTAATGATATGTAAATGCTAAATCTTTTCTCAGTCAGGCTTATGACTTTTTATAAACGTTTTTCATGCATTAGCTTTGTTTTATTTGTGGATTAGTGCTGGCATGCTTTCTTTATTATTCCTATTTCCTATTATTTCTATTGTATTCCAATAATACACTGCCTGGTCCAAAGAAAATTGCCATTTCACAATGGTCAAATTATTGGTAAACAACTAAAGAGGTTTGAAATGACTGCAATTGGATTAGGACCCCTTCAATACCTACTGTATGAGGATAGTGCTAAATCGTCAACTTTGTGGAAGAAATGCAGAATGGAGATCACTTAAACACTTGGTGAAGTTGCATGGTAAAAAATCAATCACACAATGTGATGAGACTAAACAGCTGGATGGCCATAAAAACCTGCTTGTTAGTGAGACTAATCGGGAAAAATGGCTAATTTGCAAAAGAACTTTGGAGCAAAGGAAAAAGGTCATGTGGTCTGATGAGTCCAGATTGATCCTATGTAATCAAAGCTAAAGGTGACTGAATAAAATCTTATAGTGTATGACTCCTTTTTGGCCAGGCATTTTATGAAACAACTAGTTTGCACTAATTATCTGGGTGGTATTAATATTATTCTGTTTCCTACTCAACTTGAATGAGGACAAATGTTTTGGATAAAAGCATTGGTTAAATACTCTAAACATAAAAGTCTGCCATTTAACTCTTAGTAAGAGTTAAAAGTGTAATAATCTATGCAGAGTATATGATTTGAAGTTAATCCAGTTAGTCTTCCTATGCACAAATTAACACACACTCGATAGAATGCACGAACGTTTTTGTTGAAGAAAAAAAATCTGCTACTAATAAAAACCATAAGCTGCCAAATCTATCCAGAGCAGCAATGCAACCATGAGTAATGTTCAATACTGTTCAGTGTAGTATTTAAACAGATAGTATAGATAAGTATAGTGTAGTTATCATCATGTCAAACATTAACTATCATCCATTTATAGTCATTGTAGTATTGTCTGATTAATGTCTACATGATTAATACTTTAAGTGTTCTGAGTTTTATCTGTTTTCCTCCATAAACGCCAAATGGGTTCCATCTAAGAGGATATGTCCCTAATAAAACAGCAACTAGACATCCAAATGCAGACAGGGAATGATAATATACTTGACTCTGTGTTTATTTTTAGTTAAAAATCCTTAAAACCCTCAGCCTACTTCCCACAGTCTCGAGCATGTGAATGTATGGGGAACGTGGATAAGTGGAATGGTACTGTACTGTATGACCACTGACAAACACACACTTACTGTAGAAGAGACATGGCATGCTCAATTCATTCTTACTTCTAGATTAAGAAGGTTTTGGGAAGACACAACTTTGTCCATGATCTAAAATGTTTACACTTTACAGGACATCTGGTTAATACTACATATATTTGGGACTTATGTTTATGTTTATCTCAATTATTTGCATATTCTACAATGTAGTAATAATAATAATAATATGTGATGCAGTGCTATGCATTAATATAATACAGTACATCATTTCTAGTAACTATATCTTCAGGGTCAGATTATGTTAAAATAAAAACATAATTTTAAATGTGGAACCAAATAAATTAATAACTGAAGTTATCTGTAACTCTGGGTTTAAGGTTTTTCCAATGTTTCTGGCTGCATTGGTTTATACATAATGCTCAGGTTTACCCCAGGTTTAGTCATCTTTGGGATTAAACCTTAATTCAGAAAATATGTGAAGCTCAGAACAGACATCCATAACATCGAACAATTGTCCATAACATTGACAACACATTTAGGCATTTGGCAGACGCTCTTATCCAGAGCGACTTACATTTTTATCTCATTACACATCTGAACAGTTGAGGGTTAAGGGTCTTGCTCAAGGGCCCAACAGTGGCAACTTGGTGGTTGTGGGGTTTGAACCTGGGATCTTCCGAACCGTAGTCCACTGAGCTACCCCTGGCCCAACACATAACATTAACACTGATTATCAATTATTTAACAGTAATCTGGGGACTGCTCATGGACATCCAAAACTCATTAATCCCCTAAAGACTAAAGATCAGCCTGTCTGGTCTGATCCCACAGAACAGCAAATGCAGCTCAACTCACCAAGAAAAGTCAACACTGGCCACGATAAAAAAAGAACCGGAAGACCCAGTGTACAGCAGGCAACGCGCCCAAGGCCGGTGACCTGTCCCCTAACCTCCCCAGATCCCAAGCCTATAGAAAACCCATGGGATTTGCCAGACAAACAAATTCGATGCACAGAGGGTCCATCCCAAAACCCGAGCACCCAAAAGATCTGCACCAGACGTCATGTGGAGTCATGCACTAGGGGGCCATCTCTGGGCCCTTGGTGGGGAAAATACACAATAATGGGCATAATGTTTTGAGTTGTAATGTTATTGAAGACCGGTTTACAGATGTAGTGTCATGGTTTTATGTCCTCAGTATCTATAGTTTAACATCATTTTATATATTCTAACTATATATGTAACTTTTTCTACGAAACCTTTCCATTCTTACGACTTGTCCTTTCTGTGTCTCTCCAGCAGATCTTCTGTAACTTCCTATGGCTGACTGGAGCTTGCTGGGTAATTTTCTGGAAGAGGTACAGGAGCACTCGACCTCAGTGGGCAAGGTGTGGCTCACCATCCTCTTCATCTTCCGCATCCTGGTGCTGGGCACTGCTGCAGAGTCGTCGTGGGGTGATGAGCAGGAGGACTTCACATGCGACTCGGAACAGCCAGGTTGCGAGAACGTTTGTTACGACCGTGCCTTCCCCATTGCCCACATACGCTTCTGGGTGCTGCAGATTGTCTTTGTATCTACACCTTCGCTTATCTACATGGGCCATGCCATGCACACTGTGCGCAGAGAGGAGAAGCGAAGACAGAAACAGCAAGAAGCTCAGGCAGGTGATGGTGGAGGGGGTGGTGATGGAGGAGGAGGTGGAGGTGCAGAGAAATACCCAGAGGAAGAAAGGGATTGTGGAAAGGAGGAAACAAAAGGGGGAAAAGTGCACCTGAGAGGTGCTTTGCTACAGACCTATGTGCTGAGCATCATCATCCGCAGCCTGATGGAAGTGGTCTTCATCATAGTGCAGTATGTGATATATGGAATCTTTCTCGAAGCACTATACCTGTGCAAGGGCCCTCCTTGTCCACATCCAGTCAACTGTTACATCTCACGGCCCACTGAAAAGAACGTCTTTATTGTGTTCATGCTTGTAGTAGCAGGTGTGTCTCTGTTTCTGAGCATCGTCGAGCTCTACCATTTAGCGTGGAAGCAGTTCAAGAGGTGCGTCAAAGACCACCAGGCCAGAAGGCATCAAAGATCTAATACAACACTGGCTATTACATCTGCATCTCCTGAACCTTCCACGCCAAACCGAGCCTGTACCCCACCGCCCGATTTCCATGAGTGCCTAGCAACATCCACTCCACCTTCACGCCTTTTCCAGACGAAAACGCACACACACACTCTCACACATCCAAGCTGCGCACCATTTACCAACCACCTGGCGTACCAGCAGAATTCTGTCAATATGGCGACAGAGCGTCACCGCGATCATCACAGTATAGGGTCCAAAGACTTTCTCAAGATGAGCTTCTCGGAGGATTCCACAAACATGTCCAATATGTGTGTTCCACCCCCACTGTTAGGCAATGAATTCCTGAACGACAAACGACGGTCCAGCAAGAGCAGTGGGACCAGCAGCAGAGCGAGACCAGACGATCTGTCAGTATAGTCTTTGGTTAGGCAGTCATAAAATTATGCCATAAATTACTGTTATTAAGTATTCAATTTTGCACTTGAGTTTTTTTGTGAAGAGTCTGATCTGCTGCAATAAAATTACCTTGCGTTACTTCCATACACATTACATTCATCCAGGGGTTTATTATAATGCACTGGACTGACCTAGAGGTAGCGGGACTCTTCACTCGTTCACTGATTAATCTTCAGTAACGTCTATATTCGGGTAAGATTTGCAGTGTCTTCACAGCTAGTCCATCACAGATTATCATGTACATACACACGCACACTTTTGAACCGTAAGGAAACTAGAGGAAGTCTACAAGGACAAGGGACAACATGCACAACTCTGCATGAAGCTCGGCAGTAAATCATTCTCAGGATCAAATCAGGGACCATAGAACTGTAAGGCAGCAGCTCTAGTTTCTGTGCCACTATGTTGTCCTGGGACACTTAACTGTGAATCGATAAAGTGCTGTATATTTCACTAGATCCAGGTCACTATGGAGCTTTAAAGCAAGTTGGAGGTTATTACAGACCTCGCTGTTACAGGTTTTAACTGAATACCTCCAGCATGCATCACGAACTCAAAACTGCATTTGCTGTTTATTTTCTTTTGCATTGTTCTAGGTTAGAACAAATGCTCATATGGTTAATATAATAAAGTTTGTGAATGATGGAGCCTCCTTGACCAATATCATGTTTATTATGCAAGTATTTTTATGTTGATGTAACCCAAAGTGTTTTCTTTCCTGTTTGTAAATAATAGCATGTGTACTGTAGATGAATATAAGTTAGTAAAAGTCCATATATTTAGCCTGGGTTAAAATTTTAAACATGATTAATTGTGCTTTAATGATTAATAGTATTACCTCCAATTTTCCTTAAATTACACTTTTAATATTATCTGTCCTGTATAACAGTAAAAACACCTGCCTAATATTGTAGAGAACTTCCTTGTGCCAACAAAACATGTCTGGATTGCCCTACAAGGCGGAACCTACATGGATTAGACTTGTTTTTTCAGCACATCCGACAAATGCTCAATCAGTTTGTGATCTGGGGAATTTTCAGGCAACACCTTCCAGGACACAGAATTTCTCAGCAAGACATTGACCAGAGCGCCAACTTGTTTTCTTTCCATAATTCATCCTGGTTACTCTTTCCCAGGTAAATATCCAGATGATTGCTCAGACCAGGCCAACTTTGAACTCATGGACGTAGAGTATTATGGTGAACTGGTATGTTTAGATTCTGTCTTCCTCACTCTCATTTGATCACTCAGGTTTGTTGACGGTGAGGTGATTGTTTGCTTTACATCTCAGGGAGCCCTCATGTTTGTGTTTCCTTCTGCCTCTCCCTTTTAGTTATGCTGTCCTAGTTAGTCCTGCCGGAGTCCCTGCTTGCACTCTACAGTAAATATACATTCACATTACAGTAGACATTAGGTGACTGTGACCATACCTAATTGCCATCTCTCGTCCTCTTCTCTTTCTCCCTGTTTCCCCCTTTCACTCTTTCTCTCTCTCTCTCTCTCTGTCGAGCTACACACATCATTCCTGAGCTGCCAGTGATCCAGACTCCCTCTGCCCTTCGGACCTGTCTGATCCATCCTGGTGCCCCGTTTCTGGTTGGAGGTCTCGTCGCATGCATGCCCCGTGTGTCTCTTTGGGATGCGTCTGGTGTCTGGGGATGATTCTATCTACTTAGAAGATGGTTCTGGTGTTGGCAGCTGTTTCTCTGAGGACTTGACAATTCGATAGTTCAGGACTGGAACTTCCTACAAGTCTATCTGAGTCTCCAATAACTACTGGACTCCACATTAACATCAACTATTATAGCTGAACCTAACACTTAACACAGTATAAATGCAGATCATTTCCTGCTATCTGTTTCACCCAGATGAGGATGGGTTCCCTGTCGAGTCTGGTTCCTCTCAAGGTTTCTTCCTATTACCATCTCAGGGAGTTTTTCCTTGACTGTCGCCCTCGGGCTTGCTCACCAGGGACTGTCTGACCATTTTGATTCATACACATTCACATTCCATACAAACTTAAATAATTATTTTGATTGTGTAAAGCTGTTTTGAGACAATGTCAATTGTTAAAAGTGCTATACAAATAAATTTAATTGAATGGAACACCCGTGGTCCAGATCTGATGTGCATGTGGCCATTATTGACACTTTTGGCAACGGGCACCCTGACCATTCAGCAGCTGCGCAGTTTCAAGCTGCAATGCAGTGTGTCATCTGACACCTTTCAATCAGAGCCAGAATTCATTTTTATTAATTTGTGTTACAGTAGGTCTTCTGTAGGATCAGATATCATGGACTGTCCCTTCAACCAGCACATACATCAGGAAGCCTTGTGCACCCATGACCCTGTTTACTGGTTATCCTTTCTTGCACCAAATTTTGGCATGAGAGATGCTGTGACCCAGTTGTCTAGGCTTAATTCAGTCCCGGTCAAAGTGGCTCAGATTCATTGACTAGGCCCTTATTTCCTGCTCCCTGTCAGTGGTTATGGCTAATCAGTATACAACATGTCTTTCTTAGGGTATTTACAGCAGCTAAACTCGGACAGTAGTTCTGTACCATCACGGTTTATCGACCCTGGTCCTGTAATATTCCAGGCCCTGCACACTTTAAGATAAAATGATCTTAGTCTATCCCCTCCTCTAACGCATCGCACGTAAACTCAAAGAGCTGTACTGTGATGTGCAACACCAGGCCGAGGAACATGTGCTGTTTGCAACTGCCAAGAATTCACTTCAACCACTAGATGGCAACAAATTATTACATTTTCCCCAGGGGTTGATCAATCCTGAGAGTAAAATAACCAACATATTTATCCCAATATCCTTGCAATGCTAAAAGGTCACGTATGCTCATCTGTCCAATGAAGTTCTCGCGTTCCGGGATTTCTTGGAGCAGGAAAACTGAAACTGACATGCTTGTGTTTCTGCAGCTGCTAAATAATCATACCATGTCCTAAAATTAGTCCTGCATGTCATTTGTCCCATACACTGGCTAATTATAGAAGTACAGAACTGAAGCCTGGGAGAAGCACAGTGGGAATTTCACTATTTCCGTTTGGTACACATGCATGCAAATGGTGTGCAGTGAAAAGGGTTACATTTGGACAAAACTAAACAAGTGAGTAATAAAAGTCCGTGATGAATGATTGTATGCATGTTCAAGTATGATTGTTTAAAAAAAAAAAAAAAAACAATCAGAGATCCTCTCAACTAGGAGGTGGGGGTTCGAATATTGAACTCCTTAGGGATGCATCACGCTGGCTGCATCTAGCTAATCACCTTATATCCATTTATACCAAACTACATGGGACTGAAAAGTGTGTAGCAATTACCTTAGGACTTCAGTAATATTGTGCACATCTGTGCTCCTTTCAAGTGTTTTATGAGCTGTTATGGACGAGTTAGTAAGTATTAAAACTCATCAAGTGAGAGTAGGCCACAGTTCGTGTGCTCAGCCTTCCATACATCACCTAATCTTGTGCCGCCCTTACACCACCAACAGTTCTCGCAGATCATCCTTTTATGTCGGTGAATCCTGCTTTTCCTTGCACGGCTTATATTAGGGGCGTCAAATTAAGGGCCTCGCCCAAAGGCAATCCAGTGGCGACACAGAGGTGTTGAACCCCGAATCTCCAATCAGCAACCCAAAGCCTCAACCACCTAAACCTCCCCTTCCACTTTAAACATTACAGTAAGTCTGTATGATCCACATTTCATTTTGTACAATCCTCCAGAAGGTGGCGATGTAAGATCATATACACATTCATGAAAGAACGACACAGTACCGTCTGACACTTTATACCAAACAATATATTTTATTTGTCTTCCAACACCACAGCCCAGCCTTAGGAAGTGGTTCAGTACCAAATTCAATGGAGTTACACATGACAAGCATCAACACAGGAGGGCTGGGGACATGAGGACAATCTATTAGCTTTTTCTGTTGTTTTTCCATCATTTATTTTCTACAAAAAAAAAAAAAAAAAAAGAAAGGAAAAAAAAGTTCATCACCCCATCAGTAATCCAGCGCTGCACTGTGTTGCTGTCATGTGGCTAAAACAATTCAATTTAACCATTTCCCTTCAGCATCTTCCCAGGTATCTGGCATTGTGGTCTACGAGACATCGAGGCTCTGGCAATTGGTGTAATGGTGATACTGAGTGCATCTTCCCAGGATCCGAAGTGCCACGGTCCAGCTTACAGACAATTCCAGAACATGAACCAGAAACCACGCTGACAGCAAACATCAAATTACTGTTTCTACAGCCTGTTGTCAAAGTGTTTTTCTCTACAATAAAAAAAAAAAAGAGTAAAGGAAAAAACACTTCTTATTCTTTACAATTAATTTTTGTTTGTGCTTGTTTTCTTTTTTTTAATAATACTATGATCTGTATGAGGTCTTAGTTTGGTTTTATCATACACGGGAGTAGCAAAGGAAATTAAATTTAAAATATTCTGTACGCCTCCACGGTACACAGTATTTTTGTGGTGGTATTTGTTGCACCATATTGGCTCCCAACAGCCACCTCCAAAAACCCCACCCCCTTTACAAATGTAGATGGAAAAAAAAGAAACTATAGAAGTCACTGGTAAAATCCCTTTAACAACACAATTACAGTACACACATACAAAGAGCATTTCATGACTGAGAGGAAAGTGATGCGATGAGATGTAAACATACAGCCAAGATGGTGCAACTCGTTACAAAAATGTCCCTTGACTTTTTTTTTTTTGTTTTATTTCCGTTACTGTTCATTCAGTTTAGGTTTTGTCTCCAACCACTCGGTTATCTGTCTCCTTTTGATTTTTAACATAAAAGTACAACGATAAACGGCTACTTTAAGGTCATCCTTGAACTTGGTTTGCTGTTGGCTTTGTATGTGGCCTCACACATAGTTACTACGGCCACACAATGTCAGGCTAATAAAAAAACCTTTGAGTCGAATGTCTTTAAATCCAAATACATTCCCAATGTTCCGAAAAAAGATTCCATTGCAAATTATGCCAAATCTGGATTTATCTGTGTGGAGAGCATGGTTTGTAGTGTGCAGACATACCAATCCCCTCTAAGCACTCCACCTGCAAAATGACCTCACATTCTCATGAGTGAGGACTCCCTCTTTACACATCCAGGTGTCTTGTGAGCGTGTGGGTGATCGTTGACCGTGTCCTACCCAAGTGTGTATGCACGCAAGTGTCCGCATTTTCACACACTGCATCACAAAACACACACCCACAAACAGCACATTTTGTTTCCTTTTATATAAAAAAGTTCTTATTTTCACAGGTTTTACAGTACCCAGAGTGTTTGTTGTTTTGTGGCAGAGGCTTGTCAGTTCCATGTAGCAGCTCAGAACATTATATTCCCAGGGTTCCCAGGGCCTGAGTTAAACCCCATTCCTAGGTCTGCTGCCATGCCCCGAGGCCTCATCTGAGGAGGCATCATCATAGTCTGTTGAGGTCCACCCATCCCTTGTAGTGACATCATCATGTTAGGGGAGCCTACAGGGCCAGGATGGTTGTACATAGGCCTCTCCTTGCCTTGCATCATACCTGGTCCGCCCATCATACCCGGTTGCTGGCTTGGTGACAACATCCTGTGCTGGGGCCCCATCATGCCTTGGCCCATAAAAGCTGGTGGCCGCATGGGGTTGTGACCAGGATTCCCCATTGGCATGTCCTGTGGTCCCATGTGACCAGGGCCTGGGGGACCTCCCATGCCCTGCATGGGGAGGCCCATCCTCGGGTTACCCTCCCCAATCATCCCTTGCATAGGGGGAAAGCCAGGAGGGGCAGACGGGTGAGGGGGCTTCCCACCAGGTGCCTCTCCACCACGTGGAAAATAAGACAGAGTCTGGCTGGGTTTCTCTGAGGGAATTATACGAGAAAGGTCAAACTCTGGAATTCCAGACGCACCCGGCCGCATTACCTCATGCAAATCTGAGTCATTGAAGACACCCGGCATATTATTAAAATCCTGTCCACCAGGTGTGTTGGGTTTGCACATTCCTGGTTCTCCACCAGGCCCATGGACCATGTTTCCCATCCTCGCCATTGGACCCCCCTCTCCCTGGAAGCCCATTCCATGTGGGAAGCCACCCTGAGGCCCAGGACCATTGTGAGGAAATGGCATCTGCTGTGGTGGTGACTGTCCAGGAGGGAAACCCTGTCCTCTGTGAGGCAAACCCATACGACCTTGAGGCATCATCTGGTTGGTACCCATTCCTGGGTCTTGGGAGACTGGTGGCATCATCATTCCATGAGACATCATGCCAGGACCCATGGGCCCAGAGTGAGGGGGCATATTAGGGCCCATAGGATTGGGTGAAGGCATTTGGTTTGGCATGCCATGAGAAAGAGGCTGGGATCCCATGGTGTTCATTCCCATAGGGCTGAGCGAAGGCATGGGCCCAGATGAATTAGGGGTCATCATGCGTGGGTGGCCTTGATGGTGATTTCCCATACCTGCATGATAGAACACAAGGAATTTAGACACTATTATATGTGGAGATTCAATGTAACAGTGACAAATATAATCACTAATTTAATAAGGTTGAACAATGTCATAGTTGAACACTGTTTTACTGTAAAAATGTTTAACCCCATGAAGTGAGTCATTACATTTGTCAGTCAACCCCTCCCCCCACCCGTCATAACCACAACTGTGTCTCCCTCTTTTTTACAGTTGAACCTAGTTTTACATATCTTGGTTGTCTGAAAGATATTTTTGCAAAATGTAATCAAAAAAGCAAATAAACCAAACTTTATAGCATACTTTTGTAAAGTTTATATACAATTGTAAAGAATACAGAAATAAGCACACTTGAATTCCTGTAAAATGAAAAATCATGTTTCTTCTTCAATCTTATTAATAAGCAACATAATGGTTCATAACTACCAAAACATTCCAGTTGCAGCTAAAACATTATATCGACATGGGCAACAAATTCAAGAAAAATCCAATAAAACATGTTGTATTAATGCGTTGGGCAATCATGGACAACTGCTTCTCCAAGTGTGTGAGACTGTTTTTAATTCTTTGATTCTTCCATCTTCTAAGATATCGCCTTAGTTGGTGTTTTGATCATGATGGTGGTAGCAATTACTGGTGGTCAAAAGGCCCATCAAAAAACTACCATAGGTGTTATACTTTAAGATCTGGTGACTGAAGAGCCCATAGTATATGGTTTACCTAATTTTAATACTCAAATAACTCAGTGAGCCGGCATGCTTCATTCTGGAAGAGGCCACTCCCATCATAATAGAAATCGATCATCATAAGATGTAATGATCAGTCAGAATAACTTTTTATTTGCAGTGACCCTACCCCTCTTAAAAGACAAATTGATCTGTGTCACAATTTGTTTTTGTCACCCATGTGTACATTATCCAATTAAACATCAATATGGTCTTACCAGGCATGTTATTGTTCATGGATGGAAGGTTTGGCGATCTTGCAGGTGGCGAGTCATCATCTGAACTGGCCACAGTTTTAATGGCGTCATGATAAAGGGGAGTGGAGCTAGGCATAGCAAACTTGGACATGCGCGACATCATGATGGAGAGAGGGTTCTGAGATAGCGTGGGTTCTGGAGGCATGGTGTAAGGACTGCTGGACGGAAGACTTCCTGGGACATTAATAGAGCTTGGCTGGCTAGTAGAACCACTGGAAGGGGGTGCATTAGGGGGAGCATTTCCAACTGGAGAAAATGGGTGAGAGGTAATTAAGAAGATAGAATTAGTATTTTGCTATCTACAGAGTCTAGATGTAAATGATTACAAATGAATATGGAACAGACTGTAAAACTTTGTGTGATAAATCCATACATGCACAAAATATGACAAATGTAACTTTGACAAAAGAATTGTGTACCTTGCTCCACATTGCCCATCATATTTGGTGAGGTCATACTAAGAGGAGGTTTATTCTGAGGAATCCCAGGACTCTGCATGGGTGGCTTGGGAGAGGATGTCCAGCCAGGGGAAGGTGCAGGAAGTGACGGTGACTTCATATGGACGGGTGATGCCCCTGCTGAACCCATCATTGGAGGAGACTTGATGGAAGCAGCTGCTGCTGCAGCAGCTGCGGCTGCTGGCTGCCCACTAAGCATGCTGGCCAACTGTGAAGGCGTCTGTGGAGACTTGAGATTACCCGAAGGAGAGCCTAGCATGGGAGACTGGACCTGCCGCAAGGTGGGGGACTTAAGTGGATTTACATTGGGGGAATTAGCTGGGCCAGACTGGACGCTCAAATCTGAGGGTTTGCGACCCATGTTTCTCTGGTTAGGTGGGGGGCCTGAGCTGTTGGGAGGCTGATTAGGAGGTAAAGGTGGCATGTGGCTGAGACGACCATTGCCACCTACACTGCCTCCTCGCTGATCAGTAACAAAAGGGGGCTCACCTCTGGGACCTCTTTGATTACCAGGCCCCTGAGGACCCATGACTGGGAATTGCCGGTTTGGTGCCATGTTAAAGTCACCTGGATGGGGCTGGTCAGGAAATGGAGGCCCCTGCATCATCTTCTGCTGTGGAGCCATTGCCTCAGCCATGGGACCTCCAACATGCCTCATTTTCATCATCTCCTCTGGACTCATATTCATCTGTGGCTCTCTCATCTTGGAAGCCATCATTTGCAGACTGGGTCCCATGTTGACAGTTAGATTGCCAGGTCCCATTCCAAACTCACCCATGTCACGCCCCAAACCTTTCACAAACTCCATTCTCGAAGAGGGGCTCATAGGACCTTCGCCAGGCATTCTGGGAAACATCATGCCGCCCCCATTCCCAGGCTCCATAGGTCGTTGGTTGCCCATTACTCTGTTCATTTCCATCATCATGCCTGGTGGTAGACCCATACCTTGCTTGTCACCCATGCTTTGATGAAACATAGCTTCTTGTACAGATTGAGGATTGGGGAATCTCTCCACACGCCCACCTGGACCTCCAAACATCCCCTGACCTGGTGGAAACCCCCTTCCGTCTCCCATTTTGGGCATGTCATCAGGCCAGTTCATGCCAGGCCTAGGCATGGGGTTAGGTCCCCCTTCCATTTCAGGGTTCATCATTCCAGAGAAACCTGGCATTCTTTGCATGTGTGGATGCATTCCTCTAGGGCCCAGGTTCATTTGCTCAGGAAATGGCTCTGGGGCGCCAGGACCCCACATATCACCAGGATTCGGTGGGTACGGAGGTGGTGGCGCACGCATCATGCCCCGTGGACCACCCTGATGAAGCATCATGTCTCCCATTGGTCTGTGCTGCATTTGCTCCTGTTTGCGCTTCTTCTCCTCATAGAACTCTTGTTGTAATTTCAGCCAAGCCATCTGCTCCGGTGTCATGTGGTCACCATGGTCACCACCAGGTCCAGGATGTGAATTCATGGGCCCCGGACCTTGTGGAGGAGGTCCAAGATCATCTGGAGAAAAAGGCATATCCCTGGGTCCTGGTGGCCCAAAGGTAGGTCCCTCTGGGCGTGGACCCCCAGGACCACCAGGTTTTCCCAAGCTCTGAGACTGAGCAATCATAGCTTGAAGTGGCCCCTGTTCAGGTTTCTTGGGACCACCGTCCATCATGGAAGCATTGGGTGGGGGTCCGCCGATATTAACCTGCCCCATAGCAGCCATGTCTTTGTCATCTGGGAAAAGCATACGTTGTATGTCACGTAAAGTCTGTAAGGAGCGCTCCCGATGCTCCAACTGCTCCTGGGAAAGACCCTCAGGGTTGTCCCCCATGCTTGACATAATCTCATGAGCAAGCTGCTGCTGGTGCTGGGCTGATAATTTAACATCTGCTCCTTTGGGCATGTCAAGAGGGGAGAATCCCTGCGGAGGGCCAGCATTTGGAGGCTGATTGGGAGCCTGACTACTAGGTGTCCCTGCAGGATTACTACCATCATGGGATCCAGCACCATCCTGGGGGCTGTTGCTAGGGAGGCTTTTAGAGTCCATGCCTGCTGATGGTGGGCCATCCTGAGTGAGGCTGGCTGGTTTAGCCCCTTGGGCTGCTTGCTGAGGTTGGACTGGTTGCACTGAAGATTGCTGCTGTGGCTGGCCTGGCTGTGCTGGTTTGGAGGCTGTTTGATGGTTCTGGTCAGAAGAGTGAGAAGACTGCTGCTGGGATTGTGCCCCTTGCTGCTTGGGGTCATTCCTGTGTGGCCCAAGTTGATTGTTCTGAAATAAATAAATGAGGAATTTTTCAGAGTTTAAATCAACTTTTAAAATTTAAGGATAAACTGTTTAAAATGTAAACTGTTTATTACCAAGGGAAGTTGTGGCTTGCCACCCTTGCCATTAGAAATATTGTTCATGTGATACGTGATTATGTTGTCTGCACGGCCTGTGATTACAGCTTCTGCAGCCCTGGAAATCAAAGAGAACACACAGAATTGATAAGCATAAGTATTTCGTCAACCTAACGATGCCCAAAGACAAAGTTTTCACCATACTAAAGTAATATAGCTGAGGCATCTCATTAAATTACAGTTTAGCATTTCATCCCACCCATTTAGGAGTACTAAATTATATTTCAACCTCTATGAGTATCACTGTGCTTGCTTGCAAGTTTTTGTTCACAACTCAACACGTGCATGACACAGGCAACAGAAGAAGATAAACAGTCTTAGTCAGAATCGTGACACCAGACTCATCACCCTTCCTGTGTAACATCAGCTCTGTAATGACATGCCGCTCACTGGGAGACGCCGCATATAGCAACAGCATGCATCCCTGATAGATCGTGTCACTGACATTTGGAATCCTGCTGATTGTGATCTAAAGGTTTTGCCAGTCTCTGCAACCATGCCAATGATAGTAATACTCATTTCTCACTTATTCGACAGAGACAATGTAAATAAATCTGCTTAATTCAGTAATTATTAGGTCTTTTCGAAGGAGAAACTGTTGCCCATGAACACAGGGTCATTACATTCAGTCGGTATCTCAAACATGCTCTCTACTACTTTCACTACTACACTCACCTTCAATATTCAGACAATGGTCAATCAGTAACTAAACGCAATTTAGGTGATAAAGGGTTATAGAAACAACAAACTTGTCAAAACTGGAAAAAATAAATCTGTCTTCTATAGCTCTACTGAAGGCTACTGCCAGTAAGATCACACGGTTAAATAGTCGGTCTAAGAAATGCTCAATGGCAGTAATTGAAATGCACCAACGTCAGGAAAGTAACAGCATGATTTTTTTTAGATTTGCTTTTTTTTGCATACATGTGCGGATTTAAAAAAAAAAAAAAAACGGGGGGGGGGGGGGGTAACAAAAAAAAAAAAAAAAAAAACATTGCGCTTATCAAACGATTACAGTTAGTGGTATATAATCTTATGATTAAGTTACAGAAATATACTTTTCTTTAAGGTTTTGATAAAAGATTGAGCCTAAGATTTTAACCAATCAATAAACTTTGAACAATGATCACATTCCTAAATTGATCGATATACCTAGATAGACCGATAGATAGATAAAGTCTTACTTGTTTGCCATTTCTGTGGTGAAGACATAAACAACCTTTGATCCAGCTTTCTGACTGCTGCTCAACTCTGATGTGTTTTGTCCTCCAACAGGATTGTGGGTAGGTGTGGAGCCTGCCAGGGTGCTCGGATCTGGCTTGATGTCATTAGAGTTACAGTCTGAGAGGTGAGGGAAAGAAACCCAGTATATTTAATCGCTTATGATGTTTTTATCCACCAAGTTAAAGACCTTTACTGAATTTGACTCTCTTGCATTGTCTTTGACTGGCTGCTGACTAAAAGTGTCGCCAGTTAGCCTAACCTACATACCTTTGGACTGTGGGAGAAAACCAGTGTATCCTGAGGAAACACAGGCAGAAAGTGCAAAGTCCATACACACAGACCAGAAGCGGGAATCAAACCCCGACCCCAGATTACAGGCCTGACAGGAGGGCTTGTAGCAGCTCAGAAATATCATATATTTATGATTTTTTATTATAGTATTTTTATTCCCTGACAATAATTATGTTTCCTACATGTTAAATAAAATCTCCCATCAACTACAGCCTTATGACCCATGGGTCTATCTTCAAAATCAGCTTTAACACACTAAAGGAACAGACTTTAACACACTTACTGAAGAATCCTGTGTCATCTTCATCACTCTCCCCTCCTGAACACCAGTCAGCTCCACTATAGGGCTGTCGTCGTTCAGCTACACACAACCTCTTCGCTCTACTGCTCAATTCTGCGTGGAAGAAAGAAAAGAGAGAAATATTAGCACTCTCCTTAGTATCAAAACAAATATTTTATTCATCATGGATAACACTTAATGAAAGTTTATTTTATTAGACGAACCGTATTATTTTGATCATTAATGAATAGACATACTGTAAATGAGGTTGTCCCCACAAGCTTTTTATAAAAATGTTATATTGCAAAACCCAGAGAATCCGATTGTCTGCATTAAATAAAAAGCTCTTTTGCAAATTCTCTTGGAAATCTCAGCCCATGCCCTCGTGCTCTACTACCCTGACGGTCTGCATCATCTGTACGCTGTGTATACATCACCCCCCTGTAGCCAGGATACAGCCATGTCCACATCCACTGCTCGAATAAAAGAGCTGGACTAAACAAGAGCATAACATGACTTCCTGTATAGAGAATACATTTACGGCACAAGTAAACAAACGCCATGAGCAAACCCCTGACAGCAAAGTCAAACACACACACACACACACACACTAACCGAGCAGGCCGGCTCATAAAGACCTGCATTAGCTTATAGCTTGTTTTGTGTTAACTCATTTACCTTCTATTGGCTCAGGAAGCAGCTCATGTTTATGCACAAACACAGGTGTGGGGCTCGTTTTATGCTTCGGATAGCTCTCATAAATGCGTCTCATGTAAACCCAGGGAACAATGAACGCAGGTCTATGTATAACTAATAAACCAGATTTGCGTTTGATTTAAATACCTGGGTGATTTTGCAGAAGGTATTTGACACACGGTTAATTAAATGGCTAGTCTCAAGGCGAATAACCTCAACGCAGAAACATTAACCACCAGCAGGGGTCTTTCATACTGTCAAGCTCAGGGAGTGGTGGTGGTGGTGGTGGTGGTGGTGGGGGGGGGGTATGAGTTGGTGCCCCCTTTCCATGCAGGAGAGATGGTACATTCCTTGGCACATCCTACCTCTGTATCTACACCAAGATATTTCCACTAAGAGACATATTGGGGGGGGGGGGGGGTTGAGATGTGAATGTCTTTATGCAGCACTACGGTCCTGAGCGTAGAGATCGAGAACAGTGGGAAAGACACACGACCGCATGCGCCAGAAATACAGCCCGGGTGAAAAAGTAACAGCGATGACACACTGCACACGTACGTCTGCATGTTGGCGGGTTATCAAATGTTAGGCCGCATTCTTATATGTTAACATCATAACACTTGCATGAAGATAGGAGAACGAAACCAATAGACAGAGAACAATAGATATCATGTCATTAGGGTTGTCAAACACTCCTATAAGAGGATGCATACGAACACAAATTTGAAAAGGTTACATGCAATCAGCAGGAACTTTTAAATCATGTTTTCTTTTAAATGCACATTTTTCTCATACCCAAACTACCCAAATTGATTCAACACATACTGTACATGACAAATTACAGCCTTGGATTACGCAAATCAGCAATTACTCAGTGCCATCACTTGATATCCAGTATAATGAGCTCATTCCCCCGATTTTAAGTAGATTTTCCTACCTTTCTGGTCCCCCTCGTTATTGGGCGTCCCTGTATCCCTCTGTTCAAAAGACTCGATCGAAGTACTTCGCTCCCTTTTAATCTTGCTTTTCGCTCCATTGCCAGAATTCAGTCCTTGTCCATTTTTGAGTCCCATGCTACCCACTGAACCCTGGGGGCCTTTGGGTGTGTGGCTTCCGCTCAGCGCCTTGGGCTCACACGGAGACGGCTGCGATTGGCTGCCAGCACCTCCTTGTTTTCCCTGATTGGGGAGTTTGGAGTCCATCTGGGCGGCGCTGGAAGGAGACATCACGGGTGGTGAGCGCACCATGGCCTCCTGCTTGGATTTTGGACTGCTGAAGGAAAAGGAGAAGAGAAAACACAGGTTGAGATGATGCTGCTACCAGTTTTTGCAACTACAAGCTTTTAAACTGGACAGTTCTATATAATCAAACTCGAACACCAAATTTTTGTTACTGGAAGGAAAAAAAAAAAAGAGAAAAAGAGTTCTCTGTTGTGCTGCCCTAGCCTACATACCCCACCCTAAAGAAAAATGTTCCTGGAATGTCTAAGGGAAACCCTAATGCAACCAGGTGACACACCGCTCGCACCTTGTGTCCGAAAACCTGTTCTCTCCATTTCTCTTCCTCTCTGTTGACAGAGCGTTGAGTTAATATTTAATAAAACACCCTGTTTAACCAGATTGGCCACAGGATAACCGAAGACCAGGCCCTGAATTCACAATTCACGTCACGCTACCATGGTGACGAGGTACACATCTGCAAGAGATTTGAGCTAACAAAGTTAACATTCGCCGTAGCAAGCTTGAATCTAATACGTAGGAAGAAATGCATAGTGAAAAACAGTACAGGCTCGTGTAAGGAGATCGAAAAATTGCTGAAATTGCACATTTCCAGTTGTCATGGTAGTTAAACAAACGCAACGGTCTCTGGACAGCCTTTCTGTTTTGAACTATTGGATACCACGTTTGGCAAGGTCACAAAATCGAGTTCCAAAAACGGCTGCCGGTCGACGACCTGGAGGCAAAAAACAAGCACAATGGCAAGACCCGGCCCAGCATGGCTACGGGTCACGGTGCAAGACGAGCCCAGCGGGAACCTGGCAGACCGGTGACCCATTCCGGAACGCTACAGAACCATACGTCAACAAGAGGGTGGGTATTTTGGCTTCGGACAAGACTGGCAGGCAAGAGACAGGACGAATGAAGCGGCAGTTCTGGCCGAGCTTGTGTGGGTCGGTTTCATGGGCGTTAAATCAGACAACTGGAGAAACTCCAAAAGTTTCTCCAGGGTCCGCCCCCCCCCCCAGAAAAAATAAAACACTGCTGTGGCAGTTAGCTCTGCCTGGCCTGCTTTCCTCTCCATAAACGCTTGCTTACATGCCGTTTTAACTGAAGCGTCTTTTAAGGAGTAGGAGAAATTGAGTAGGGAGGGATAATTTTCCTTTTGCGTCATAATTCTCTGGGAATCCACCACTTTTGGCCAGACAGAATTGACTGACTGCTTGTGCAAGCAAACTGCTATAACTAAACAAACAAACAAAAAATAATAATAAAGCAAGGAACAGACCAATAAAATACGTAATATGTCATAGTGTTACTTTTCGTTTTCCACCCGCATCCTCACCTCTGCGTGTTAGCTGAAGGAGAATTTCTCACTTTGGGATTGCTGGAATGCATTGACGACAGTCCCAGAGCTATCGAGGCTGAAGCAGTAGTGTGCTGGTGAGGGCTGGGCGTGTGCGAGTGTGTGTGTGTATGCGAGTGCGCGGCTGGCGTCGCCTTGGACCGGGCACTGCGGGACCCGGCGTTGGCGGCTGCAGCGGGGCCACTGCAGTCCTGGCCCTCTTCCTGCCGGTCTTTGGCTCGCTCTTTCCTGGCCGTGGCGCCCGGCGCCGTTCCACTGGCCGTTCCCGTTCCTGCTGCTGCTGCTGCTGCTCCTGCGCGCTCCTCCTGCACCTCCAGCATCTCCCCACGGAGCCCTCACAGCCCCTGGCCACACTGAACACACATAGACAAAGTACAAGTTCAGAGACAATTTAAAGAAAAGTGGCTGTCTGTAAAGGAATTAAACCCTCGATTGCAATCGAATTCATTATTGCTAGCATAAGTACCTCGAAAAGAATTGTTAGAAATAGTTAAAAGGTTATAGCTAAAAATAAGTTTTAACATAATCAGTGATATTTCAGGTATGTCGGAGTAGCTCATGCCTTGTTTACGCCAAGTTGTACTTCATTCGTAATTAGCCAAATAGTTTAGTAATTGATAAAAGTGAATCACATGAGAATTCGGAAAAGTAGATCGGATAAAGATTAAGTTTCGTCTTGTGTGTTAAAATTCACTTATACCACTTTCGTTATTTAAGCTGTAAATATATTACCTAATCCCAGCAAAAAATATTCGGTTTAGCTTTTCTAATTAATATCTATTGGTGCAGGTGTTTGTTTACATTGAGCAAGTAGCTTATTTTAAAGTAGATTATTAAATCGTGCGCATAACTGTATTTTGATTTGACTTATGCCGCAGGTTAAACTTCAGGCAGACATCCGAGTACTGCCAAAGTTTCATTAAATTCTGCCCAGGCAAGTTTTGTATGTTGCTGTGATGACAAAATCTGACTGGACAGACATATAGACAGAAATTTGTCCGATACTGGTTTCAGGTCCCCCAATGTATGAAATGTAAAGATATCATTAAAAGAGCAAGTTATATAGATACTAGGGCTGCACGATATTAGGAAAATGTGCGATATGCGATATTGTTGTTGAATATTGCGATAACGATATTTCTTGCGATATAACATTCCCCTAGAGAAATACATTTATTATTATTAGCTTTTTTTAAAAATCATTTATATATGTAATGATCATACTAAAATAAACAGGTAATAGATATTCATCTGATGGAATTAAATCTAATTCAGGCTAAAAAGAAACTATATTTCAAGGAAGTTGCAAATATTTAGACTTCAAAACACTATGAATGACTTAAAACCCTCAGCAGATATTCTGACTTCTGGTTTGCTGTTACTATAAACCTGCCAACACAATATGAATTACTTTCAAACATTACTTTTTATTTGTGTGTAACCATACACTCATCAATTTCATTTATCGCAACTCTTTGCAATACAGATATTGCGTATACCATTATTGCGATAACGATAATTTTTCGATATATTGTGCAGCCCTAATAGATACATATATTTAAAGACACTAGTAATAGACCTACTCTACTACTTTGCTCTCTTAAAGGGCACAGTAGAACTGAGCTTTAACTAAGTGAGCACACGCAAACTTTCCATGTATAACCATCCTCCGTCCTCTACACAATAAATTACCGACATTACAAATGGAAACAATTATCAAAGGTATTTAGTGTCATGCGTAATGGGCCAAACGTGGCATTCAACATTCCACAAAACCTACAACAATCAGCAATCCAAGTGAAAAACGTTGCACAAACCAACTATTACTACATCAATAGTAGATTTTAAAGCAGCCAATTAAACTAAAGAGTTAATTAGATTCCACTGATACCACACAATAAGTAAAGAATGCTAAACAAAAGTAAAACGTTCCGTATTAAAACTGAACGACTTTTAAACTGCTTCAAGGCGTTGCAACTACAAACTTGAAACCTTACATGACCCTTATGACTGCTAACAAACACCTGGGGCAGGAACAGGAGTCGACACGACTGCACGGATCCCTGACTGGCGCTAGTTACGTCTGTACATTTTTCTTGTTCCCCCATGAAAAGCTTCTTATGAAAAGCTTATGGTCCAGCATGTGGACACCCTCCAGCTCTATAACTTTCTGGTCAGGACACGAGGAACGCATCATGAAGCTGCACTGTCAGATTCTGCCGTCATGTAGAAAATATTCAGGACGGCTTCCAAGAAACACAAATGATGTAAGCGGCTGCCTGCCACCCCTCGGGCGAAAAAGGGAGGACCGACACCAAGGGCAGGAACGCACGCACTTCGACAGCTCTCTTTTAACTTCAGACCATCCGACTTCATTACAGAGCGTCTCGAAGATGACTGCTACGTGCATAAATGATTGACAAGCTAGATCAATGATCTACAATTGGCTGTCTGTCTCAGCAGACTGAGATTACCTACCATAAACTGAAGATCAAAACCGAACCGGAGACGGTATATCCTACGGCTCCAAGGCAACAGGATTCGCCTTTGAATTTTGTCCTTTAAATAAAAACGCTTTAGTCGATCAGTATCAAAGTGCTTTTTTTTGGATAAAGAAATTTAGACAAGTATATACGATGAACACAACAAAACTGATCCGAACAGGACTAGACTCAAAATATTTTGCTAGTGTTTTTTGCTTCTATATGAATCAAGTATGGCTTGACTTTTTTGTTGTTAAAAAAAAAAAAAATAAATAAATAAAAATCACACATATTGAGATTTAAACTATAATATTCAACTATTAAATGCACCATTTAGTATTTGAACTTCTTCCCATACACTAAAAGCAAATAACTGTACTAGAAGTTGTCTCATATTTCCCGTTTCATGCGTTCTTTCTTTCTTTCACGTTTTCCCATTCGGCATAACGCCTGCACGTGCTTCATACAAATAATTCATGTTAATATTCAAAAACCACCAAGTTATACAATCCTGGCCACCAAAACCACACACTCAGCTATTTTAAAACAAACAAATGGCGTGATGAATTAAGCTTTTGATTGGACAGTTTTAACGCGGGTCTCCGAGTCCAGAGGTCATGTTGAGTAAAACTTCACATGAATGACTGACTCTGCACACACAACCTGTTATAAATCACACCTTTTTGGGGAGTGCATAAATGCAAGGGTTCATATTGCCATTGTGATCTCTATGCGATCAATTGTACGTAAATGTACACTTGATTCTAGTGCTGTACAAGAGATACAAAACAAACAAGCTTGGATAAAATAAATATTGTAAAAATAATATAGGACGGGAAAATTGTCGTAAGATCTGGCAACATACACAGATGTTAAAAAAAAAAAAAAAAAAGTTGATGTAGTCGTGGTCATTTTCCTTTTTAGCTATGAGGCTCTTCAAACGGTTTTATGTTTCCAATTATACAGAGAGCTACATTCTGGACGTTACATTCAGAAAGTGTCAGAGGTTCCGAACTAATGCAAACCTAACATATACAAATGAGATACAAATCACACTAGATGCAGTTGTTCACAAGATAAATCGGATGTAGCGGTCCGTGTTTTTTTTTTGTTTTTTTTTTCTATTGATTTTTTTAATCATGTGTGCCATTCATCAGAACGTTTCTGTCAACAATGACACAGAGGGCTAGATCACAGGACCTTCACCCCATTTTCTTGTTTTGTCCTCTTGCTGGCAGGTCCTGAGCTCTTGTACAGAAATATGTACAGGTATGTACTGTCCTTCAGACATCTGTGTTAATATTGAATGAAATATTTTGAGGAATGGTACAGATATGTTAGATTTGCACTATTTGGCAACCCCTCACACTCTGCGAACGCAAGGACACACACGGATATAAGAAGAGAGTTTACACCTACATATATTGCTCCTATGAACCTTTACTGCTATTGTTTTCCTTATTACACATATATATCTAAAAATAAAAATAGTGGTTACAAAGAGATTTATAAGGAAAACAAAAGCAATAAATGTTGGATACAAGTTTACGTTCCTGTCGATTTCTCAAGTTCATTACTGCCGCCATCGCTCTCTGACTCTCTAGATGCAAGAAAAATTCCACAAGCAACCTACTCAATAAGAAGACACTTTCAGTACCTACATAGCCCAACAAAAACTTCATCAAATGCAAGTAGATAAACAAAATAGTAAATTCTTGCATGTACTGTATTACTGACAATTCATCGGAACGTGTTTTACAAACCATACATTGTGATCAATGAAATACTTCCACAACGTATTTGACTTTAAAACAACCCACATACAAGCTACGGTAAGCTACGACTAACCAACAATAATATTTAGTTAGTGCAAAAACTAAACATCAGCCAGCGTCATTGATCGATTCCGTCTTATTTGCTGATAAGCCGATGGCGGTCAACAATATAAACCATTATATATGGTTTATTATATATAACCATTATTATATTATATAACCATTATTATACGTGTGCTAACCACCAACAGTACAAATGTTAAACCTGTCCATCACCATGTTAATAGCGACTGGTAAAGTCTCAACAAACCTCATCTTCACAAAAACATCTCAAATTTAAGCCAGACTTTTGGCGCTTTTCCACTGCATAGTACGACACGACACGGTTCAGTTCTACTCACTTTTGGGGGGTTTTCCACTGGGACCAGTACCTGGTACCTGGTCCTTTTTTCAGTACCACCTCAGCCGAGGTTCCAAGCGCGTCGAACCGTTACCAAAACGTGACGTGTAAACTCTGCTGGTCACTGATTAGCCGGAGAAAATCGTCATTACTGCGTCACTGAACTTGCGACACGAGACACAACAGAACCGCTATATTTAGAACGGCCAGAGAAGGATCGCACGCACCTTTTTGTATCAACCGTCGGCGTCTTTTGAAACAAACTCCTTCGTCTCACTGTTAAAAACATCCACATGCCGAGAATGAAGAACACCATGCCGTCGATATGAGTAATCCCGCCCACGCTAAAGTGTTACTACACTGCAGTGGAAGCGCAAACCGAGCCGAACTGCGCCGAACCGAAGTGAGCTGAACCGTGTCGTGCCGTTCTATGCAGTGGAAAAGAGGCATTTGTTAACTGGCCTCCAACTAATAGCTCTGATTATTTTATTTATCTTAATTAAATTACTGGGATTCATTAAAACTAAATCAGACAATCTAAGACAGAATGAAAAAATTTATCCACTGCACATGTAGATCATGTGGGAACCCAGACAGCAATGATTTTTTTTTTCATTCCTACCATTTAGTTTTAAAATAAACCTCAACATTCACGGGCTAGACAACCAAGAGAAGCATTCAGATGCTAAATTCATTGTGTTCTTTAGGAAGTGTGACTGATCCAACAAGAACTGAATTTCAGCAACTCGTGTAAAAAAAATTTGAAGCTAAAACTAGAGTGATATGAAAAACAGACATATGTGCAAAAATGATGATGATAATGGCAACTTTTTATACTTGTGGTATGAATCAAAGTGCAACGAACAAACCAACAAATTAATAAAATGCATGTAGTTCTCTAAACGAGGACGTCCCTGAACAGGCAGCTACTGAGGATGAACAAATGAATGAATGAATGAATGCACGCTACCAGTTTGTGTGCAACAAATTGTGGTACTGTGGTTCAAAAGCCGATTTTCCCCACATTAAGCAAAAAATAAATAAAAAACAAGACATTAAATTACTAGAATTGGGTTAAAAACCCTCATGTTATAAAAGCCCGAAAGACTGAAACTCAATTTCATGGAAGAAATCATGAACAGTAGTACTTTTGTACATGAATTGTATTTGTGTTCTAATTTGTGTTATTTCATTATACATGTTTTTTTATGTTACTGGTCCTCCATAATGATACAATTATATCCTTTACGATTCAAATATTTCTTTAGAAAAAATGTACTACTGAAGTTTGTTTTCCCAAAATGTATAAAATCTCGATACAAAGCAAATCAGAATCTAGGTATCGTAATATCGTACCATACGTCACACAAGTCTGGCTCCATAGCTTTTTGTCCCATCATTTGATTTCTTTCTTTTTATTTCAGACCCAAAACTTCTTTGAAACAAATAACAGTGGATCAAATAGAACAAAACCTAACCAAAAAAAAAAAACCTCTACGCTTTTCCTTTCTGCTCATCCGAATAAGACCAGGAAAATTGCTGCACTGAAGTGGGAAATCATGTTTGCATGGAACTTGACCATGAAGATGGTCTCGTGCTCGGCTGGTGCAGACAGCTGTTCTCTGATGACTTGTAACTGCAGTCTCTCTACAGTTAAGAACTGAAAACGGTTTTGTAGCCGAGCCTCCAAGAACAAAAAAAGTGGACACCGTATTAACTTAAACACATCTCCTGTTATACTGCACTTTCAGGGTCCTAACACACACAGTATGACTGCAGATCAATCCCTGCTACCTGATATCACCAAATGAGGATGGGTTCCCTGTTGAGTCTGGTTCCTCTCAAAGTTACTTCCTATTAATCTCAGGGAGTTTTCCATCAGGAACAATCTGGTACTTATGATTCATGCATATTTCCTCACACTTTTTGAACTCTTTTCCATATTTGTGTTGCTTTGCAACAAAGTCCATTCTTAAAAAAAAAAAAAGCCCTATAAATAAAACTGATCTGGAACTTTGTTATGTTAAAAACGTTCAACCATTTTCAATTCCTATTCTGCACAAGTGCAACAAATTCAGAGGTCGTCAATTTGAGCTCAATTTATACTTAGGAATCGTAAAAATACCTCTTTCTACCTTTAACAGAATACTAGTTCAGCATGAAGAAGAAGGTAAACCGTAACCAGTATCACGTCCTGGTCGACCTACGCCTTCTGAAAGACGCCTTTGTGCTTGTTTTTTTTTTAATCTGCTGAAACCATCTCACCCTCTCACTCACTTTATTTTATTCGCGCAGTCTGCTCACTTCTTAGGCCCTAAAGGAAAGTCAAGACAGTACGAATAATGTATAAATAGCTGAACCTTACTTACTTCAAGAAAAAAACAAAACAAAAAAAAAATCCCCCCAACCCCGCGCTTAGAGTATCGGCTGATGCGCGTTACTGGTACATTACTGACATCCTCTTAAGAGATCATCTGCAACCTTCTGTTGCCAAGCTACACGAGGCACAGTGATAGCGAGTTAAAAATAAACCGCGTAGCATGTACACGCGTGCGATATGCGACAGTGTAAGGGCCTACATGCAATTTTAGCGTTATTCGCATTTCTATTTGCAAGGACGTGATTACAAACTAATATCGGCTTTTTATCATCGGCTTTGCTGCTTTCTAAGTACCGCCATCAGCGGCGGCCGTAAAAAAAAAAAACCCATATCAGTAGACCGCTAATTGCAATTACTTAAACCGCACTTGTTCGTTTGCCAGCAACAACCAATAAGCCCTATTTAACAGGACGGCGTTTTAATAAATGGTAGTTAACTTGCTCAAAACACCCAGACACACAAATTACCAAATTAGTTTTTTTTTTTTAACAAATACTATTCTGCTGTTGGTTTATTAAAAAAAGAACAAAAAAATAAATATACAAACACAAACACTTATATACAAGCTACATCATTAGACCAACAACCACAATGCCTCTGGGGAGAGGCTGAGAACGCCATTGCTGTGATTCACTGAGCAGTTTCATTGCTCTGCCACCACTCCTCATGCTGTCACACACACACACACGCATAAAGAGAGAGAGAAAAAGAGAGAGAGAGAGGACACTCTGAGCACATAATGAGATGCTTGCAGTCAGAGTGAGTCTATTTTGTATGGCTCCAGCAGCAGTAGACAGCTTGGTCGCTGAAGCTCTTCCGCAACCCAGCCAGACACACACACACACACACACACACACACACACACACACACACACAAGCCCACCGACAGTGTTGCCACGGCAACACGCACGGACAGGGCCCTGAAGCTGCACCGCTTCAAGACACACACACACACACACCTCCGAGGTGAAGTGAATTAGAATGCACATGCACTTGGACGCACACCCGCAGTAGGTGTTTTTCGCATTTCATCATCTGGAGGTTTTCATAAGCGAATCAGAGAGGTAGTGCTGCGATTTTCTTTTTTTTCCCCCCCCTTTTGGTAATCTGCCTCCAGTTTTTCAAATAAAGCGTCACAAGGTATGTATCGATCCAATAAAGAGCAAAGAAAAGAAGAAAAAAAAACGATCTCCAACAGTCAAAAGCGAGTAATAAAGACGTAATTCACCGAGTCCATCAGCAGGAAGAACATTAGTACAGAGATCCGTTTGAATCCCGCCGTATCGGTGCGGGTTCGATATTCATGTTTAGCCGGCGTTCGCAGCATTATTCACACAATCGCATTATTCTATTAGCTTTTGTTTCATACGAGCAGGTGTGCTTATTTTTTTTTTTTTTTTACCAGATCTTCCAGAAGGCACTCGATATTTTATGCGTGCGGGAAATCTGTCCTACAGATTTCGCTGCATTTATGTGCTCGAATGTTAGGAAACACTATCAATATCGCTCATTAGAAATATGGGAGGTAGTAATTATTATTAAAGGCCCGGCGTTTCTCGCAGCCATCGGCATGTGGCACGATCCCGTCACGCAGCCAGCGAGGGATGAACGAATCTGATCCGTCAATGAGGAAACAGACATGCATTTATATCATTAAGTCAGAGGCCTGCTGTTGTGGAGGGGGGGGTCATTTATTTGCCAGACATTAAAATAAATAAATAAATATAATAATAATAATAATAATAATAATGTCCTCATTTAAAACTGCTCATATTTTACAATTTTAATGGCAGCATAATGGATCAGAGGTTAGGACCCTCATCTGGATCTGACTTCCGGTCTGTGCGTGTGGAGTTTATATGTTGTGTACCTCAGGGTACTCCGGTTTCCTCCCATGACAAAACAAGACATTGCATATGACGACCTGCTACACTAATGCATCTACTCAGTATTTCACTAATGCTTGGATACCACGAAGGTAGGAAGTTTTCTCAGTACGCCAGAGCTATGATCAGCCTGATCCCATCTGAAACTGTACAGTACATTTTATTTTACCGTACAGTAAATCAAAATAATTAACAGTATTAAAATGTTAAAATAAGTATTTTTACTAGTTAATTTCATTTTCTACCATATTTCTTTCATTACAGTATATTTTACTTGTACATTATATTTTACTGGTTAATTTTTTTTCTAATGTATTTCTTCTATGCATATTTATTTCTTATGTTTAAGCTTTTATTTATAAGGTCACTGGCAGTCGTATAAGCATTTCACTGCATATCGTACTGTGCATGACTGTGTACGTGACAAATAAAAATTTGAATTTGAAACATTGGCCGCCCTGGAACTCCTCCAATGGCACAAACATGTGGGAGTGACTTGTCATCATATTGCCTAGTTTGTGCTGAAAAAAAGATAAGTCACTCTATACTGCACAATCCTGAGCCCTATATATAAAAACTTAAATAAAATAAATAAATAAATAAAAATAAACCAGCAAAACAAAAAAATGGCTAAAATGTGCTGGGTTTCAAGGGACACGTGACCAAAAAGGAGAAGAATCCCTACATCTTGGTCAATACATTTCGCTACATAAAAGCTATTATTCCAATAATGGTCAAAAAAAGGACTGCAACAAACACTATACTAATAGTGGCCCACTGAGGCAAGACCCTCGCTGCCCCATGCTCACTCTGTAAACTTTTTAAATGAAGCACCAACAAACAGCAAAGATAATGACTGAGCTGCTGGATAGAAAAGACAGGGTTTTTAAAGCCAATTAGAGCTAAAACAAGCTAGCAATCCTTAACCACTTACAAATTACAAAGACTGCTAGATATCCTCAAGTGTCTGTAATGGTTTCCGCACATTATTACACCATCAATGAGACCTAGTGATGCAAGTGCTTCATTGCCAATCTGTTGCTAGATAATAAATTCCAGCCCTCCTGTCTAGCATCACAACTGTTCCTGTTTATTCTAGCGTTGGAAATGGGAAGAGGGGTGAAAATACTGGATATGGCAATCCAATCACACCCATGCAGTAGGGACCCAAAAGCCATGATCGTTGTTTTGTAAACGTCGTTAAAAAAAAGGGGGTGGGGGGGGGGGGTTTCAAAGGACAGGTAAGGTTTCAGGACTCGGGGGGGGGGGGGGGGGGGGGGGGGAAGAACGAGTCACAGTCTTGGGTACAAGTTGAAACCGGTCGTATAAATCGCAACAAAACCAAGATCAAACCCGGGACACCACGGCTTCTCGCGTTTCACCAGCACTGCAAAAAAAAAAAAAAGGAGGGGGGGAGGGGGCTTTCTTTAAATTCACAGCAGGGAAACAGTCTCAGATTCTGCAAACATCTCTAGAGCGTTAAATCAGTGGCAACGGAATATACGGAAAAATCCAAACACAACACTAGCAGACTTCTACTTTCCTTTATTAATGTTTAAAGTTAATGTTTTTGAAGAACTGTGATAGTTACCCTCATAGGGGGGGGGGGGCCGTGGGGGGAAACCCCACATCTTTACCCGTCCAGAAACAACAGACTCCTACTGCCTATGACTACCACTCTTGTTAAAGAGTTTCCAATGAAGCAGTCGGTCTCACACACACACACACACACACACACACACACACACACACACACACACACACACACACACACACACACACACACACACACACACACACACACACACACACACACACACACACACAGTACTAAAACAGTTGCTGTGGCTGTACATATGTTTCGGGAAAGCCCCGTTTTCAACACATATGCTGCTGTGACATCTGGGCGTTTGTCTGACAGGTTCCCACGTCTCCTTCCTGCTGAAAGATGACGGTGTACTCAAGCTTTCTGCTTCGCCTGGCTGAGAGTTTCTTGTTGCATTAGAAACGGAGACTCGTCTGCAAACACAGTATATTGTTATGCAATATACCGTGTTTCAATATATACTGTTATGCAGTATATACAGTACTGCTCCACGGAGAATAAAGATCGCTTTTTGCTAACAGCAGCCAACCATCAGTGGGCACTTTATTAGGTACACCTGGCATTCACATTGCCTCAAATAAACCTACTGTATTGGTCATTTTGTAGGTTGTACTAAATTACTAAATGCCGTCCATTTGTCTAAGGTCTAACTTATCAATTAGTGTAGAGCAGACAGGCTGATACGCTTGTATGTGTGTGAGATATATATTCACACACACACACAGAGATTCAAGCAACACTAAGGCTATGTTCACACTGTAGGCAAAATGGCCCATATCTGATTTACTGACCAAAACTATTTAGACCACTCAACATGAACGATGTCACACACTAATCTGAGCAGATCGCGATCCTGATCTGACCCATAATGCGCAATGTGCTTGGAGACATGTTCAAGCTCACTGTACCTGCGGTTACATCTTTGGTTCACATTTTTACCGCGGCACTCAGATTCTCCCGTAGCCGAGTTTCTTTTGCAATAATTGTGACATGCACCTTATAATCTGGCTTTTAATTTTGTTTTACAGCAACTTCATCCCAATTGTTTATGAGGCGTAGCGCTATACGTTTAAGTACTTGAGCGCAACACATCATGCACATATGCATGCACAGTGTTAACGCAGGACCCATAACGCCTACATTATTTCCACCATTCTTAACTTTTTAGCAATTCCAAATAAAATTAAAAGACGTTTTCTTGCCGCTTTTTTCCACTAGCGATGCAACTGTGCTGCTGAAAAAATCCTGCTGATGACTTTGAAGGTGGGATGTTTCTTGCATGTCCAACATTGTGAATTGATCAATACGTTTTAAAGTTTAATCAACTATTTCATTTGTTTTTAAATAGCTTTGTTGCACGACATTGATAGTGAGAGTATGAATATAATTTCTCTTTACTTATAAAAATGTCGAGCAACGTTTTGTTGTGCTGCGGTAGCGCTACATTGTGACCTCACTCTCCTGCAACTATGAAAAAGAAAAGAAGAAGGAAAAAAAAAAAAAAAAAAAAAAAAACACACACACACATACATACATAGACGCACACTGTACTTGCAAATTTCCTTGTTTTTGATCCCAAACTTTTGAGTGGTGCTATCAGATCTGAGTCACATATGAGAAACAAAATCGGATTTGGGCCACTTTAGCCTTTTTCCTGATATAAAAATCTGTGTTGTACTTTTCTTTCATTTCTAACCATTTAAACTGTAACTGGACCTTAAAAGCTGATACACTGCCCCTACAGTGTGCTAAAGGATTCAGCTTTAGAATTAAACAGCTTCAGTAACACACATAATACGAACGTAAATTCCAGTCTGGCAAAATATCACTGAGAGAGATCATTCTGGTCAGGAAGTGACTATTTTTAATCGCCCGTGGTGTATGATTCTACTGCTACAGTCACAGTTTGCATAGCACTGTTGCTATGGCAGCAATGAATGAGGAAACGTAATTTGCGTCAACTAAAGCCTAGACTCTAGTCCAATAGCGGCGTCGGTGCCGTACGAGTGAACACTTAGACAAAAAGGCAAGATACTTTCACCTAGAAACTGCTCCGCCTTCCATCCTCATTAAAACCTGAAACGGAAAATAACAATCATTCATGTTTCTCATTTCAGGCACGCGCTCGAAGCTTAAGCTTTTCAAATTGTTTTGCTACTAGGAAGAGATGTAATTTCCACCGAATCCCAACGAGAGGGCTTTGAAACCTTGATGTGAGAACGGATTCATCAACATCTCCGCCAGGACAAACAGTAAAACTGACAGCTGATCGGTGCAAACGGCATTACGGCAGATACAATGAGTTATGAAGGACTGAGAATAATATTGGCAAAGAGCAGACCGTGTGTGCGCTGGAGGCTCGGCGTGAGCCGAAATCTGTGAATTCAAATTGTTCGAGAGAACAACAGCAGGAGCGAACATGAGGCTGAGGGAGAGAAAATTCAAGATCCAAAGCTGACAGACAAATAAGACGCAACCCCCCACCACCAAATACCCACACATGTATGTGTGCACGAGTGTGCACACACACACACACACACACATACACCCTTGTGTTTATGCTCACTTTAAAAAGACCAGACATATTATGCAAATCCCATTTTGAAGTGAAGCCACAAATGATTAGTAAAGAACACTTGCAATTTCTTTCTTCCTCCCCTCCCACACACACACACACAACTGGCTGCACAGAATACTCATGGGACATATAACACACCCAGTAATAACCTTGAGTATAAATACGTCTGTTTAATCTTCGTGTATTTGTAATTTTCACTGTATCAAACAGTGTGTATTGTTTGCTAAATCAGCAAATCAGCTGTAGCGCTTTTCAAATCCTGAATGTTTAAAATACCAATGTGGTAAAATGCCATCTTAATACTTTTAACGGTTACTGAACATTTTCAATCCAACGGTGCAGTATCTGTTATTAGCTTTCCAGGAATCCGTCCGAATATCAGCCACATTTGCCGAACATCTGCATGCATCTGCAACGTCTCCTCTGCTTACTTTGGTCTTATTTCGAGACCAAATAAATATTAACATATTACTACTATGCTCATGTCCAATGTACGAGGGGCGTTCAAGTCAAACCGGGACTTGCTGACATTCCTCCTGGATGAAAACTAATGACATTCAGAGAAAACTTCAAGCGCAAGTACTGTGATGAGACTCTTTGCCGCAGTAATACATTTGAACGGTGCAAACGTTATAAAGATGGCCATATGTCCGTGAATGACGATCCCTGCTGAGATGGCCCGGAGCCCACAGCAGTCGTTCCGCTGAACATTCAGCGAGTGGAGCCTTGAAAAATCGATGGACAATCTGTCACCAATTTGCAGAAGAGACGCATCTGTCCGTGAGAACTGTACATACAATCAGGAACTCGAATGAGAGTTATTGCCACATCCCCAGTACAGTCCTGACCTCGCTTCAAGCCATCTTCACATGTTTGGGCCATTAAAGGAGTATCTGAGAGGCCAGCGTTTCAAACATAAAGCAGGCAGTTCGATCATGGCTCTGGCGCACTGAGAAAACGTTCTACCTTGATGGTTGAAATTTAAACGGAAACACACTTACCATATACACACACATCTATCTATCCATCCATCTTTATTTAAATACACTTTTAAATGTAGTAGAGAAATAAACTTTTTACTCTTTTAACTATGCTGTTATCCTGCACAATCAAAAGGCCCAGTTTGACTCGAACGTCAAGTGTAGTTATTTGCTGTCCAGTCAAACACTATTTCAGGGGCACAAACAGCCCCATAAAATAATACCACATCATAGCCAGCTCTATACTAAAGTTTCTCAATATAAAAAATTATTCTGCTCACAAAGCCAAAGTTCTTTGAAATATTTTTAATAGCCATAATATAAAGTAATGACTCATTCTAAGATAATACGTGACATTAAGAAAAGGTTTGTAATAATATTTTAAGATATTTTAACACAATTCTTGATATTAAGTTATGAATGTTTAATAAAGGCACACAGATATGCATAAATAATTCCGAACCTTTACCGTAAATCTCAACTCAGGAACACCTACAATGAACAAGCTTCTGAAGAATAGAATAGTGCATCCACAACATACTATACACACAATCCAACACAGCAAGCATCTCCTGTAGCCACTTACACGGAACTAATTCCAAATACCAAAAATATGAATATCATAAAAAAAACAAAGAGTTGATAGAGCGCAAAGTCTTAGCGAGTGGGGAAAAAAAAAAAAAGGAAAAGGGCACAAACACCACAAACAGTTTGCTGCTAGTGACATTCTGTTTTGCCTCACACACATCCAACTTTATTTAGCTGAACTTTAGACGAGAGAATCTTCTCTGAGGAGGAAAAAACAAACAAAATCTCTACTAACCATCGAGTAGCGTCCTCACCAGACTTTTGCTTCTTTATTACATTTTTACTGTTGCTTAAACACTTATCAATTGTCTTTTGCCAAACTAGCTAACCAGCTTGCACTAATGTAATCAGTTCCCCAAGATATCAGCTTCTAGCTTTCAAGGTTTGTTGAGAAACTAGCTTAAGGCTAACCTAGCTGAAAGGTACCCGTTTCCTGAAAATACTTAATAATAATTTAATAGTTTCCATGAAATACTAGCTTCATGGTTAGCTGTTCTGTAAAATAACAGTTACTAGCTACCTAGCTAAATTGCAAATCTTTCCTAAGATATTAGCAGATAGCTCATTAGCCTATGTAATATTCTCTCATCAGACACTGAGTTGAAAAATTTTGCACATAAGTGGTCTATATTTTGAGATACTAACTTCTAGCTAAGGTTAAATGTTCCTGAGGACAATAACTTCTAGCTAAATTTTAACTGTTTTCTCAGATACTAGCACCTAGCTCATCTATGTAATCCTAAAGCATAAATCCTAGCACTAATCTACAGTCTACAAAATATTAGTGTCTAACTAGTCCATGTTATTATTTAAAATAACTTAGCTAGCTAGCTGAATAATACGTGCTCATTAAAATATTTCCATAAATATTTCATTTAAAACATTTCCATGAGACAATAGCTTCTAGATAATGTTAGCTATTCCTTAAGGCAATAGCTACTAACTAAATTTCAGCTGTTTCCTTAGATACTAGCAGCTAGCTGATTAGCCTATGTAATCCTAAAGCTAATCTTCAGCCTACAAAATACTAGATAATGTAGGTTATTCTTCAACATAACAGCTATTAGCTAACTAGCTGAACAACAGCCGCTCATTGAAATACTAGCTACCTGCTAACTAGTTTAGATGTTTCCTGATATACTAGCTCCAAGCTCGTTATTTACTTTAATCAGTTCCATGAGATACTAACTTCCAGCTAATGTTAATTGTTCTGGAAGATAATTGCCTCTAGCTAAATGTAAGCTGTTTCCTAAAATGTTAGCTAGCTCATTAGTCAACAGAATCCATTTTATGACATAATAGGTTCTAGTTAATGCTAGCTGTTCCTCAGGACAATACTGAGTAATATTAGCTAAATGTCAGTTATTTTCTCAGATGCTAGCAGCTAGCTCATTAGGCATTGTATTTATTTTCCTGAGATACTGATAGACTGTGGCTGTACATTTAAGATTGACTATATTAAAGCTATAATTGTAACAGCAAAGTCCCTGAAAAGACAAACTTAAAAAAAAAAAAAGTTCCTTGTTAAGTGTCCAAGATTGTTATTGCTATAAACAGATGCAGGTTTTATTATTGAAAAGCAACAGTAGAGCCAATCAATCACCGAGTTGAACAATTTTGCACATAAGTGGTCTATGCGAGCGTAAACTGGTTTCTGTTTGATGGAGCTTGTCGGAGAAGAGTCCCAACATCCTGAACAATCACCAGGTGTGTTTATCTGGCTCACTAAATCCCATCCCTTTCGCTCTTTATCCTTTAGCTAACTGCTATGGGTGTACACTTGGACAGTCTGATGGCTCACTGCCGGTGTTGCGCTATCCGTCCTCACCGGTCCTGCCAGGTTTTGATGTGCACACGGTGTGTCAGTGATCGGCTCACTGTATCTGCGAGATAACGGAAACATCAGCTGAGCTGATATTTAGACCAAAAAAAGATGAGATCTTCTCATCCCTAGACCAGACTATAATTGTAGAGGACATGATACGAGTACAATGATCAATCACAAACTTCAATAAGATCCTGTGGTTAAACAGGTATGTCTTCTTTTTGTTAACACTTACCTACATTGATGAATTTTCAATGTATAAAACAGTCATCTTTAATTAGAAACAGAAATACTTGTTACTCGATTCAAATTTTAAAAAGTTTTAACCAATGAGGTTTATTTTGCATGTCTGGGTAACCGACAACCCAGCGGTAATCTAATATTATCTTACGTATTCTTACTAGCCAGACTCCTTCAATGCCTTCTGACAACTTACTTGAAGAGTCGGGTTCCCGTGATTAATTTCATAAACATCGGATTGAAACGGCTTGCTCACGTTCCACTTCCACCATCGTTATTTTCACAGAGAGCTGTGTCACAAAACGGATCGCTGTTCTAAAACACTTTCTGTAAACTGGTCATGAACTTTCATGTGCGGTGGTTAGTGCTGATACTATAGGGAAGCTAAACGCCTCTCATCAGTGTATAGGGAAACACTGGATTGTCCCACTAGAACTGTGTAAAGAAAACTTCAACTGAGCGGTAAATAATGTGTTCAACCACCAGTTAAAAAAATATTTTTTTTTTTAATGCGAAATTTTCCCAACTAGACGTTAAATAACCCTAAAGACCAGGATACACACCAAATACCATGTTATTTATCTCCCAGCTGTAACTGTTTAATATAAGTCAAATAAAAAGACATGATGTTTAGTAGTCCAGAACACACATTAGCGTGAACATGTGTGTTCTCCATCTATTAGATAAACAGTTTAGTGGACATTATCTCCTATTTTCTGGAGCTATCAAAATGCAATTGTGTCCGTTCACAATACCTCACCCCCACTTCCCCTTACTGGTAAGAGGCAGTCTCTTGTATGAGCTTCATACGAGAATTCAGCTGCTATTTCAAAAGGAGAGAGAGAGAGAGAGAACATAAGGTGGTTAAAAAAGAAATCCATTTCAGCACACTCCCAACTCCCACAGGTTTATGCATCCTGACACAACACCTTGAAGTCATGTTAAAGAGAATAATTTTGGCTTCGGAGAGCTCACGGCAGGATTCAGACCCACAGAACCGACACGATCTAACTGGCTTGGCTTCGTAGGTCAACCAAATCCAATACAAGCCAAGAGATTCCTTGAATGCCGTCCACAAAACAGCCAAAGGCTATGTTAAAGAACTAGAACAGGGCAGGCTTTAACTACCAACATATTACAGCCCAAATCGGGTTTAGATGCAGAAAAAAAAAACCCTGAAAATTAGTTTGCACCAGTGAACTAGTGTGAAGTTTTTGCACCATCATATTTATGTGGTTTTGCGTTTCAGATTATTGTTCTGAAGTTTATAGCCTAAAGGTATCCAATTAAGAAGCTCTCTCATACCCATAAGGGATTAATTCATAAAGTAGGCAATATGTGTAATTATCAAATTTAAAAAAGCGGTTTCCTTAATTTTAATACTACTGCACATATCTGTACATTTATACACGTACAGACACATGAGAACTTGTTTTATCTGATAGATTTATATTCTATATATTCTATAAAGTCCCATATTTTACCTTTTTTTTTTTTTTTAATATATACATTAAAGCTCTTTTTCCACTCCTCCTCCAAACTTGCTGTTTCAGTGTCTATGAAAATCTGCTGAGCTTCGCCCCTGCAGAACTGAGAAACAATATGGGGGAGGGGCTTTTCTAATATGAGGCAACAATAGAGAGGGGGGGTCTAATAGTCCTACATATAGCTCACAACTTTGCATCACATCACAACCAGTCACAACAACCCCTGTGTAAAAAGGCAATGTTTTGTGTTGAACTGTATTAATATATCACAGTGCTACTAAATTGCTACTAAATCCATTCTAATAAGATATTATTTCTAGTCACATAAGACAAGGTAATTTTATGTCTGGTGCTCAATCATTTTAAGAATAAGTCTCCATTGTTGGCCATTTGTAATGTTCAGAGGGTAGCAGTGGCTCAGGAGGCTAAGGTTCTTGGTTGGTGATTTTTAGAGAGAAAGCTGTGCATGTCTGTTCACGTAAACGCAGACACCCTGAACAACCAGAAAACAACTATTTATAGCTGATCCAAAGCAAGTGATGATCAAATTGTCTTCATTCATAAAATTATAACATAGTTGACCTTAGTGTATGACATTTTGTTCTATAATACATATCCTGTCAGGCCAAAAACGGTTGCACACAAAGATTTTGATGTAGCTGCATCAAGGGTTTAAGTGAGCTCCATTCATAATTTTCTTCCGATCATATTTCTTCCACAAGGTTGACAGCTCAGCACTATCCTTCCAGGTTTTAAGGACAGTGCTTGACCCAATTCCATTCTTCCCTAGTTGTTTTCTTTGCTCGATGCAGGCACTACTAAAATTGCACAGACCACCAAGTCTGGAATACGTTTTTGTTTCTGGATGCTACTACTGTAATTTTACACAAACTTTATGGGCAACTGCAGATCCTAGAAACCGAGACTTGTGACAATGCTTGGAAATCAGTCAAATGTACAACCCAGCTTACTGTTCGTGACCGAACTCTAGGGGAAAAAACAAATAATCTCACCAATGCACCTTGAGGTGGGATAAAACAATTTTACTTTTTAGTGGTAACAGTAACTCCTGTTCATGGTGGGCTGCATCACACAACCTCATTGTCTATTAGCAGCAATCTCAATCAGATTGTCCTTTCATTTAAACAGGAAGGCTGTACGAAAGGGTCTTAAAAAACACGTCTTAAACGGACAATATTTAGCAAATTGAAGCTAGAAAAGTAAAGGAAGGAGGCAAGAGGCCTAGTGTAGCCATAGGGGCCAAGCTATTTTCCATCGTCCATGAAATGCTTCTTTTCCCTTCCCCATGTACACATGCTGAGATCTCTGGATTGTTAAATATTTGGAGGCCTTAAACAGGGGTTACTCCAATTCAACAGACCCCTTTGACCATTTCTTTTTTTTTTTCCACCCTCATGCTCTATCCTCTGCCATCCAAATATTACTCCTATAGTATTCACAACAGATGTCTACAATCGAATCCACGTTTTGGGGATTCCTGCCTTGACATCAGTCCTCAGTCAAGATGCCACCTACAATATTAACGACCAGGCGGGTGCGAGTCGGACCAGACCGAAAAGATGGATTTGCTGGAAACGCTTGAGCGCTAGGAATCTCGTTTACACAGTGAAGCTCTTCCTCTCTCTCTTGTGCCCTCCTCCTTTTCTCAGCACCCCCAACCCCCATCCCACTTTCTCACACATGCCTCTGTCTCTCACAGCAGGCGCCCTGCAGAGGGACCTTTGTTTGACATGGCTCTGGAGATCGCAGCAGCAACAGCAGTACTCACCATGTCTCTGTGTGTCACGATATAGCCGTGGCCATGGCTGTCTCTGCACTGCAACGGGACACCACTTTATGATCTAAGAGGAAGAGAGACACGTACACAAAGACAGACAGAAAGAGAACGCGATTAGGTTCATATAACAAAAATCTTGACACTATAAGTAGAGCTGGGAATTATCTTCATTAAACGAGTCAGAGAATAGTTAAACCATGTTTTTTGATCATCTATAGGCTTCCTTTAAACTCCTTCCTTTAAACATTATGAAAATTATGTTAGGTTATGAATAAGAAAGATTTGGCTTGGTTTTTTTAGCAACATGAATGAAACAAAAGGCTTCGTACAATCATCATAAAATGGGGTTTACGCCGCTGGGTTTGGTCTTGAATATTATCTTAGCTTCATTAATGTTCAGGTTGTTTCTTAAAAGATGTGATTAAGACCATTTTGAAATGCTATAAAAACAAAAAAAAACGCACCTTTTCTTGAACAATAACAGTAAACACGGCTCGTTTCTAGTACATAAAGTTACAAGTAGTGCGAGTGGGTATACCGTCTTTCATTTCATGGTGAGAGTTTTGAGGGAGCGTGGCTTGGGCCAATCGCTGCAGCCGCCACTCCCCTACACATGAAACTCACAGACACACAGAATTTAACAAGTTTTTTGTTCAAGTGAGGAGGCTTTCGGGTTGTGTCCTGTCAACTTTCATGTACGTATTTCAAAAACTGAGTGCAGGAATGTACTCCCCCCGCCCCACCCCAAAGTGGAACAAAAAAGTTTTTAGTTGAAAATCATTCAGAGTGCATACTGGATTGATTCCTATGACAAAATCTGGTATTTGGCAGTTCTCAAACAAAGCTTGATTGATCCCAATCTCCCCCATTGTTTTTTTTTTTTTTTGAGGACGCAGGACACCCATGTCTCTGATTTGATATACTGTAGGTGAGAGCGAGCTAAAAACAGCGGGAGTTTTTTTTTTTTTTGCGGATTCATTCTGGCCGCATGCCAACCTCCCATTATATAAACTAATCGGGAGGATTTTTGAGAGCGGATTTGAAGAGGTTAATTTCCCTGTGATTCCGAGATAATTCTTTCCAAAGAGATTTTCTCAGTTTCTGGAAATTTTTTTTTTTTTTTTTTTATTAGACCAAAAATGGCCAAACTTCGATTGTGGGAAAATCAGCCCTATTCATTTTCATGTGGAAAATAAATACTCAGGAAAACTGAAACTTTGGGATAACCATTGGTCTAATTCTTATAAACTGCATTTGTCTTCCACAAAGCGCTCCTGCTTCTTCTTCTTTATGTTTGCGTGTGCACTACTGCCACCTACAGGACTGGAGTTTGAAATAGCAGCATAAAAAAAAAAAAGATCAGAGGGAATAAAACAAATAAAACTGAGGGCTATACAAATAAAACTGAATTGAATTGAATTGAATAGAATAAAGGGGATTTGCAGTATTTCTGTGGTTATGGAAATAAAATGTCAGTCAGTAATAACACTCATTTTAAACTGAACTTGCAAGACGGTGGACAGATACCGAGAGCTGAGTCAATAGATAGACAATTATGACACTCATCAGGACAGGAATTTTCCAGTTTTTGTCTTTGATGATAAAGTGCACTGCGATCACACATTGCATTCTGCTGTACAAAAAAAAAAAAAACATCCAAACACATCTGTTCCACTTTAATGATTTTTATAACATTTACATACACACACAGCTCGGGTTTACAGATCACACATGGCGTAAAACATCATTCCATCCCTACCATCTGAGTACTACTGGACTCAACACTCCTGAACTGAAAGAGCACCAAACTGAGTGAGATCTCCAAAAGTCGTCCCACCACCCAGGAGAGAGAGAATTGGTGAGAATTCCCAAAATACAAAACCAAACCGATTCTATACAACGGTCCGAATGGAAACTCCATGAGAGCAGACGTTAACTACAGACACACGCGAACCCTGACACCAGATATACGCGTCTCTGTATTACACTTTCAGCTAAACGTCTCCCACGGATCACTCAACTGCCAGCACCTGAGGGCCACAAATATACACGCATTCAGAGAGCGAGAGAGCGAGAGAGAGAGAGAATCAGGCCACGGGAAAAAAATAAAATAAAAACAAATAGCAAGTAATGACAAGGGTGGAGCCATTTTCGGAGAACCTGCTTTAGGGCAGGGTTAGAGAGAGAGCGCCTCAAGCAGCAGCGCATTTTCTTCATTAATAAACAAGGAGAGAAAAACAAACAGTTCCTCAATGCCAACTTCGGCTCTTGGAACAGGGCCAACAGTCAAGGGCAACCCACTACTGTTCATTAGGCTCCATGAATACGCCTCTTTAAAAAAAACACAGTACAAGACTGTGTGTGGAGTCGAGCGCTGAAACCGCAGAGCTGCTTGTTAAACGTGTCACAGGAACACGGAAGTAAAGCTAATAAAGGGAGTCACACTCGGTCACCCACAGATCTAAATTATATTTCTTATCATTGCAGAGGGGAGCATGGAACCCATGTTGTAAATCAGGATATTAAATTTTTATATACAGCGTGGATGAAAATTATTAAAGGCGATATTTAATGGCTATAGAAGTGGTAGCACCATCCCATGTTGCTCTTGCTGTACGTGCATGGTTGGACCACGACTGGCTGAGACGACACGGACCTCATCGATGGCCTCCAAGAAGTCCAGATGTCACTCCATGTGATTTGGAGGAGGAGTACAGAACAAAGTCAGGGGTAGCTCAGTAGTTAAGGCATTGGACTACGGTTCGGAAGATCCCAGGTTCAAACCCCACAACCACCAAGTTGCCACTGTTGGGCCCTTGAGCAAGACCCTTAACCCTCAACTGCTCAGATGTATAATGAGATAAAAATGTACGTCGCTCTGGATAAGAGCGTCTGCCAAATGCCTAAATGTAAAGTCTTGCACACTAGATGACTTGGAGGCTCGGATTCAGGAGGTTCTCAGCAATATTCCAAATGGCTTCCTTCAGAAGGCTGTGCATTCCATCCCCAGCCTTTTGAGGAAACTGGTTGACGGCACCGGTGCCTACATTTGTTTCAATACATTTGTGTTATAAATATGGACTTTATTACAAATTTTTAATGCCTACTTACTTATTTTTCCTCCACTCTGTACTTAGAGTACAGCAGACTGGGAAGCAATTAGAGGACTCAGCAGGACTTTCCCCTGAACAGCAAAGAAAAAGGGACATCTCCAATTATTCAAATCATTTCTCGTCAATCGGATGGTCATGGTGGTCAACATGGTGGGGGGGGGGGGGACTTTAGTTAAAGGGCATCTCTATTATGTAAAAATTCACTTTATTTTGCATAATTTCTGGACATTTACATGGGTCTCCAGTACATGTGTATATATACAGACCAAAAACAACCCAAAAAACATCCAGTCCAGCCGGTCATTATTCCATTTTTGTCAATGAACATAACTGTACCAGCTATTCACATTTTCCAACTGGTATGACATCATTGCAGCTCATGGACATTGTCCGACTTCCTGTGTTCTGATTGGCTGGAAAAATGCACTTCCACAAAGTGGGAATCTTAAGACTCATTAATAATAATAAAATTAATAAAACAAGAGCATAATATGGAACCTTTAAAACCCAGAACATACTTATATAACAACATGGAGTTAAACGTGATCTCAGTGTACAATAGTGTACAATACAACAGTCTCCAAAATAATGTGTGGAACAAAAAGTCAACACTAGTAGCAGCGAACAATTAACTGAATTTTATTAATGATTATTGGCTTCCAATGATTATGAAAACAATATAATCAAGATTAAATGATGGTTGCGCCGCAATAACGTTTTTCGTTTGAGGTTATAAATCCAATTAGAATTCCGTTTGCTTTACAGTGAATCAGCCAAAGATCCTGAACAGCAAGATCGTTCACATGCGCATCCCGTCATATAAGTGGTCAGTATGATTACCACAGAAGAACAGCCAAAAGAGCTAATCTACGACAATTTTAGCTTAGCGGTGTGATGGGTTTCGCTAGCAAATGAACCATTTCATTTCATGGAATGAGAAGAGAGAGCGGAAAGAGAGACTCCGGTCAACGAGCAAGGTAAAGTCAGTGCAGCTGATTGAAAACACTTTGTGCCACTGTGTTGCTCTTTATCTGCCTCCTTGAAGCCAGTCATCGATTGAGGGCGCTCTTGATAATTCAACCGCCTTTCCATAAAGCTCTCGGACGCATAAAATACAAAACGAAAAAAAAAAAAAAAAAGATGCCATCAGATTTCTCCTAGCAAAAGGGATGCGACCGGCGGTTCATATATGGACCTACTGATCAAGAGCAACGACAATCCCTAAAACAAGTGCTTACTACAAATGTCAAAGTTTGTATTAAAGATATGATGCACAAAACAAAAGGCGTTCAAGTCAAACCAAGACTTTTGATAGTGGAGAACAGAACCGTTATGAGAGTAAAAACTCCCTATTTCTCAATATAATCTAATCTCCTGCTACACTAATGCACTTATCCCAGTATTTCACTAGTGCGCCGACACCAACATGGTTCTCTCATTACTCCTGAGCCATGATCAGGATGTTCCCATCCTAAACGCTAGCCTCCCAGGAACTCCCCAAACATGTGGAAATGGCTTGGAGCAAGGTCAGAACTGTACCTCTGTATCTCTTTCACAAGTTAATGACACGTTAGACTAAATTTCTGTCTGAACAATCTGGAGGTGAACTGCGTCACATAAATGATGAGTGTACGAGAGGGTCTCAGTGCCCAAAACGACTCCAAATAAGCCTCAATTATGAACTCCTTTGTGCTATGCAATCACAACTAAATGTACCACAATATTAAAAACAGACTTAAAGGAAATGAAATATGATATATTTGCCTTTGTTAGGTGAAATCTGGGAATCAGTGCCATTATAGTAATTAACACGTTTAACACAAATCATAAATATTTCCTGTTAAATCTTTAACTTTTTACCGATCACGTTGGAGGCATGGCGTACGTTAGTTTAACAGCTGCTCGACCACATACACACATTACGTTTCCCCAGATACCAAATATAAATAAATAATGGGTGTGTTTGAATACACAGCAAATGGACCGGCGGTTAATCGCAACCCACCTAACAAAAAGAAAGCAGCATTGCTTCAACACCGCATCCATCATGGGCACCGCCTGAATACAGAAACTGATCCTTCCAAAAGTATTGGGACAGCAACGAACATTTCTTGGTATACGATGGATCAACCGGTGAAGTTGAGAATTTCAGATTTAAATATCGGTTCCTGGTATTTAAATATAAATGTGCTAACTTTAGTGGCAGACGACTGGAATTTGAGGTGAGCAAAAGTACTGGAACATAGCGTGAAAGTTGATTAAAATCAAATAACACTTAATGCTTGGTTCATATATCGCATTTGCGATAACTGCATAAAACCAGCAACCCGCTGGCGTCATCAAACTGGCGTGTTCTTCCTGTGCGATACTTTCTTACCACAGCTTTATTTAGCAGTAGTTTGTTTTCAGCGTAGGTCTTACACCTCGCACTTGCTGAAGCCCTTTGTTGTTTTGGTAATGTTTTGGGTCATTGGCTTCCTTCTAGTTAGACTGTAAATTGACAGGCAAAGTGTTTCTGTAGACTTCTGAATTCAATCTGAAGCTACCAATATGAGCTACATCAATAAAGACTGGAAAGCCTGCTCCAGAAGCAGCCGTAAAATCCACCCAAGCCTAGACGTACCTCCACATCGGTTAAGATCTGGATCATGAGCAGATTTTTTTTTTTTCCATCACATCACAAACATGTTCAGTGGGTTTTGTGCAGAATCGCACTGTGAAGCTTAAACCTACAGTATACAAGAACTTTTTAGACAAGTCTGAGCTTCCAACTTTGACGGAACTGAGGTTTGGGAAAGAACCACATGCTGATGGTAATCAGGTGTCCACATAGTTTGTCATACACCATGTTCTCTGTGACTAAAGACATTCGTTCTTACTTACGTACAGTATGTATGTTTCTATTTTCTATTCAATTTAAAAAGTGGTGCATTTCTATTTTAATTACATTTTATTCTGCCACTTTGTACATTTTAGGTCACAGACAGCGTTTTAAGCTTTTTACTGCATATCAAACTGTGTATGGTTGTGTAACAAAATTACAAGACAAAAAATTTAAAAAATACAATTTGGTAGCTGCAACGATGCTTGTCTACACGTCACCATAGAAGGCGGGATATGAACACAAAAACCCATACTATAACTACGAAAAAGATGGAAGGAAGCATGGTAACGCATAGAAAGTTTTAGATAAAACACTGGGGGTCAACTTGTACAATGTTGTTGGTCTTTCGGCTGCTCCCGGCAAGGGGTCGCCACAGCGGAATATCCAGTCCGCACTACAACTTGGCACAGGTTTTACGCCGGATGCCCTTCCTGACGCAACCCTCCCATTTTATCCGGGCTTGGGACCGGCACTGTATCCAGTGGCTGGGGTGTGGGCACTGGCTGGAATCAAACCCGGGCTTTCCGCATGGCAGGCGAATCACCTACCACTGAGCCACCAGTGCCCTCTAATCACAATGTGATTAGTAATAATCTTAAGAGATTGCTGAAATTGCAGTCCAATTTTACAGCGGAATCTTAGCAAACGAATCTGTTCTGGAAGTTCTTAAGGTCGAAACTTTGCAGTCAACTTCAAATATTAGCAATATTACAAAAAGGCATTGATTTTCGAAACACCTACATAAAATGTAAAAGCGAAAATTCAAAAGAATGGCACAATGAGGTTCCACTGTACTTGTATAAACATGCAAATAAATCAGTTATAAGATTCAACCGTTTATATAGGCTACCTTTTCACGTCATTATTATTATTATTATTAGGTGGACAAAAAGTAAAATGATCCAAAACTAAATTCTTTTAAAAAAAAAAAAAAACAACAACAAATTTTGCCGACAAAAACAAACTGCTTGCAACTTCCTGCAAATTACTAACAAGATACTCTCATTTTGCGAGAGCATCGTTGTTTCTTCTTTTGAATTTATGGGCAGATTGATGGAATACCACCACCTACTGGACTGGAGGGTGATGCACAAGATCAGTGGAGTGGAAAAAGAATGCGGCTTTGTACGAGACGTGACATGTAAACAATCGACGACACACGTTACACTGCATTGAGATATATTTTGCATACTTTTAATACTTTAAAGCCCATAAGAAAAATAGCTAATTGAGACACTCAAATTAATATGATTTTGTCAAATTATACATTACTGTAATGGTTTGACACAAACACAACCTACGCAATATAATTTAAAGCTAATCTCGGTCAAACACTAACACTATTTATGGAAGTAATATTGAATATTGAAACATCATAATAACTATAAATTATTAATATGAAAATGAATATTAATCCATCTAATTAATCAAAACAAACTGATCAGGATTAATTGTTAACCAATAATGAAATCAATGTTTCTCAAATACCTAAACAGTACAGTAATGATTCTGGGAGTCACAGATGAATAAGGATCATTTGTAGTGTCATTATTTCTATTGTCTATGATATTGTACAGGTGTAACCACGTTGTTCAACACACAAGTCCCTCAGCATTCCCTTAAGCTGCCTGTGAGCTTGATATTACACGAGTCTCATCGCTGTACAACCGCACTGGAGAGCAGTAATGACTTCAATAAGACAGATGTTGACTAAATCACCTACCTACATCCCTAAACACACAAACAGAGAGAAAGAGGTGTGGTCTGAACCATAACTACATGGAAGGACAGGCTTAGGTGTTGGCAGTACAGGCTTAACATTTGCATGCATTCAAACTCAAGTGTCCTCATGCACGCACACGTAATTTAGGAGAGAGGGGGGAAAAAAACGAAACACACTGACGAGTTGCTGGAATGACGCATACTGATGTGGATAAAATGAAGCCCGGCTTGTGCTTTCACAACAGCATTCCACACACGTTCAAACAAACCTGTTCATCCAAGAAAAGAGTAGAGCGCGAGAGAGAGAGAGAGAGAGAGAGAGGGGAACAGAAGAAGGTGAAAATATGAGACAGGGAGAGATAGAGACAAAGAAGACATTTACTAATCGTGACCCTGTCCCTCTGAAACACACATACAGAGGAATGAATACACAAAAAAAAAAAAAAAACCCCCGTTGAAGGCAAAAAGAAAAGCAAAGGATTTTTTTTTCTTTTTCTGAAGGACTGTATAGCACTATGAATGTGATGAATGCTAAAATAGCTGCATAGGTTCGTTGTGAGGAACAAAAATAAATAAAATAAATGAAATCAATCAATCAACGAGTAGGTCTGGGAATGGCGGGATAAAGAGAAGAAGAAAGGAGGAGACGGGTGGTGTGTGGTGTGAGAGGGAACTGACGGAGCAGCCTGTGGACTGACAGCAGTTTAAAGCCATGTTTTTGGGCTGTCAGCTCACTAGACAGCCAACATTCGTCTTCATCATTATCCCGATCCTCTTCGCTCTCCCAGTACAGCCATCTCCACCACACACACACACACCCCGAGATGGAGAGGAGAACAATGTTGGCAGGTGACTGATCGGAGACTGGCCACCTATCCCATGTTAACAGGAATCTAACGATATCTCATTATACAGTACCAGTCAAAAGCTTGGATACAAGTCTAGTACGAGACTAGAAAAGTATAAAATAACATTAGGTAATTAAGTTACAACAACAAACCGTTGTTATTTTAAGACAGGAAAGAATGGTTCTTGCAAGAACAGTATTATGTCAAAGTGCATTTGTAGAACCCATAAAGCACCACAATGAAACGAGGAAAGCAAGACCTCGGGTGCAGAAAAGTTCATTTATAGTTACCAACCAATTAACAAACAGCACCTCAGATTAGAGCCGTTATGAAGGATTTCCAGAGCATGAGTAGCAGAAACATCTCAAGATCAGCTGTTCAAAGGAGATTATTGTACATGTCGGACATAAAGTAATAAAAATCAGGAAAAACCGTGGAATTAGAAAGTGTGTCCGAACTTTTGATTGGTAGTGTAAACAAAAACAAAAAAAAAAAAAATAAATGGGGTGGGAACGATTCCTAAAATGAAGAATTCTATAGTAGTAGAAATGCTTGCATAGACTCTTAGTTCAGTAGATCGTAGCGAAGGGGAGCATAAACACTGACGCTCCACTGAGTAGAATGGCTGCTACATTGGTGTCGCACCTCCCGGGTCCGGGTTCGATTCCTGTGTGCATGGTCTTCTCCAGCTTGGTGGGTTTCCTCCCACAGTCCCAAGACGTGCAGATTATGGGCAATTTGGGAACGCCAGTTAGCATAGAGTGTGAATGAGTGTGAGTGTACATGCCCTGCGATGGACTGGCACCCTGTCCAAGGTGTATCGCGCCTCATGCCCCAAGCCTCCTGGGATAGGCTCCAGAAACCAGCAGTATAGACGATGAGTGAGTAAAAAAAGGAAAGGAAGTAAGAAAAGAGAGGAAAGGGAAACAAAAGTGATTGAAGGACAAAAGAATGAGGACGGGAAGGGAAAAACCCAGCAAAACATAAATGAGGTAAGAAAGACAAAAGGAAAAAAATAAACGAATGAGGGGAAAATAGGAAAGAAAAATTAAATGTAAATAAACTAAATAAGAAAAAGGTAGAGGGGGAAAAAAAGAGGAGGAAGAGGGAAGTGGAAAGATATTAAACAGGAAGGAAAAGGAAAGAGGGGAAAAAAAGAAGAATAAAGGCAAAGACTGAAAGAAATAGAAGGATGGGGGGGAAATGGAAAGAAATAAAAATGCAAAAAGAAAAGGGAAGAAAGTATAGAAGGGAAAAAAGAAGGGAAAAAAGGAAAGGAAAAAAGTAAAGAAATTGGAAATGGTGAAGGAAGGGATGTGTTCGGAGGGAGGATTTGCTGCTTTCCTTAAAAGAAACGCGACATCTCACCTTTTATAGTCGTTCGATTTAAACACAGATGGAGGTACTGATGCTAATAAGATCTCTCTCTATATATATATATATATATATATATAACAATAAAAAAACAATGTGCTAATAATTAAATACAAATGAATAACCTTTATTAAACCACTCAAATTTCATATTAAACTTTATTTAAAGATCTGTGCTCCTTCTGACAAAAACACACGCGCGCTTAATGGTTAACAGAACTTGGGGGCTAGAAACGTCCACTTCCCTCCTCCAAGACCAGTTCCATTTCCTATTTCCCAGGAAACCCAGCAGGATGCAAAAAAGGAGGACAGCGCGCGTGCATTGCCCCTGCCCCGCCCATTCCCTGTTAGTACTTCCTCTATTCAGCATGCCGGGGATGTCAGAATTCCCAGTGTTTTCTTGCTTCATAAAGCCTGGAGATTTTCCAAACATTTCTGCTGAAAGCTGCCCGGACCAGAAGTGAACTCGCTAACCCCGGGGAGATGAGTGTACTCTCCTTCTCCTCTCTGTTCCTCCGTTCTTCGCAGCACCTCTCGCTTTTCTTTGTTCGCTCAAGTGTCTGCGAGTCCGCTGTCGCTCCCACTCTTCCTTTCCTTCCCGCGCGTGGGCAGAGACACGCTGCCAAAGGCTTTGGCGCCGCGCGGGCATGATGTCAGGCGGCCAGCTGGTGAGAGGGGTGATGTGCACTGGCATGTAACGATGCGTGCGTGCGTGCACACGCACCCTCTTGTTCACTCTCCAAAGCACGCTGCACAGATGCTCTTTATAATCGAACCCTTCACATGAAAAACACGCACGCGTTAACAAAAGGAGTATCAGCGGAAGTCATCAGGAGACACAGAGGATGTGTTCAGACACGGCCGGGTCTAAACCGAAAGAGTAAGAGCGGAGCGGGTGCAAGTTTGGAGGCTGGCAGACACGATTAGCCAACGGCTTCTTTCCAATAATTACAAGTTTAAAAGGCACAGCCGTGCTCGTAATTAAAAATACACACAGCGAAGTCCAGCGAAACTGGTTAAACCCTGGCTCATTTGGCAAGCTGGCCGCACGCGAGTGCACACTCGCACACATACACATTTGCTTCCTGGCACACTGGTGAAGTGACACAACCTGCTCCTGGCATGGAGAGAACACGCTGGCGCAGCTGGACCTTTCCACAACCCAGAGAGGTTGGCGCGCACACATACGCACTCCATCAGAGGAACTGGGCAGAGAGAGGAGTGGGGGGTGAGGAAAGGAAGAGGGAAAACTGCCTTGTTAGCAAAAGGGAAGATTTGAGCAAGGAGGATTTTAAGAAGAAAGTCTGACTTCTGAGGTAGAAGGTTTATACAAGAGCCTTGTCTCAAGCACATCAATGCGAAGAACACGAGTGTGTGAAATCCCAAAGTGGTCAGCAGTGAAAGCGCACTGGAGTATTTCCTTCAGGGCTCAGGAACTAATGGGGTCAAAGGCAGCTCACAGATCCTGAAGATCGAGAGTTTGGATCCATAGTCAGCCAGTCCAGGAGAGCAAACCCAGCCCAAACTCTGTGGTTTGGAAAGATGGAACACTTTCTTTCCTAAAGACCGTCTGGCACCTCATGGCTCAGAGGAAGCGATCTTCTGGAAGTTGACCGAAGAGAACTGGCTGTGTAGAGGAAACGGCGTCTTTACGAGTTTTCTCTACACTTCAGCAGTCGTCACCATACAACAGAAATTTATAAAAAGATACAGTTCAGTTATTTTCACTGGGCACAGCACGGATTTGACAAATCAGCAACATTTTCCCACTCCAAACTCGACTGCGGGAGTTCCCAGCCTGAAGGACGGTGCTCTGTTTCGCTGATGCTGAACAGGAACAATGGCTGGGAACTAAAAGCAGGACATGTTCCATCGTTGCTGAACGTTAACGGTCCTGTATACAGTTTAGATTCTGGTCTTTTGTACAGTGTTAATCCGTTGCTGTTGTCGACAGTGCGTGATGTACTGTATGGTGACACTTCCAAACGGAGAATGTGCAAATACTGAGTAAACAATTGCGATCGTTTTGTTTAACGTTGGGGTTCGAACCAGATTACTGTACACAACCAGTCAGGTTAACGTTTTTACCAGCGTCCAAATATAAACTGCGAGCTTAGAATCCATTTGTATTAGACTAATAAAGTGGCAAAGTGATTTTGTGTGAAGCTGATCCTGTTTGAACGTGCATAAAGGGGACACAATTTCAAAATTATTTTTAAAATAATTTTTATATTCACTCAGGGCTTAGATATTTTCCTTATTGCAACCTTATAAAAGAAGAGCCCCCTCTTCAAGCTTCTTCATTTAACAGCGGTTGGAATCTGGTATGTTGCATTACCGCCAACTGTAGGTCTCATTCTCCCCCATTTTCCTGGCCTCATTAAGGCAGTTTTCCAGTCCAGCCTTTTTTTATATATATAAAAGAAAACCGTTAAATGCTTCCTTCCCTGATCTTGTCTTGTCTTGCTGTGTCTCGAACTCTTCGGCTGCTTTTATCCGGCACTTCCACACACTTCATCTTCTCTACATGATACCTCTTAGTATTCTTACTTAGTATACCTCTTATATAGCACACTTGCTCTGTGCCGTTGGTTGGCATCCTACAAGTTGCACTGCTGCCACAAGGTTGTTGCTTAGCTCTGCAGTTCTTTAAAGGGTCATGGCTCAGAGTTAGCTCATTTACATAAACACTAAAAAAAAGCAACATTTGGAGAAGGAGTGAAATTAAAGAGGTTTGAGGCATAAAACAACGCATCATCAGAAACGCATTTCAGCCGGAGTATTAACAGACACATTTGGGGGAAGCTCTGAGACCGGTGATAACTTGTGGGACCTTAAGTTTTCTCCATGGCTAACAGATATACAAAACATACAAGAGGAATAGTGAGGTAATGAGGTACAAGATTAAGACAGATGCTAAACAAACATGGTCCTGCATTGTAAAAAACAATTTTAAAAAATGACTAACACCTTCAGGAGAACGGAGGTTTGAACATCGACAAAAAATATCAGTGGTGTCAAATCAGTCTCACACTTTTTCACCAACGTCACCAAAAGATTTTTACTAGATGAAACTGTATCATGACAAGGTGCCTGGGAATTTAAGGGTCATCTGTAGTTACCTAGCAGCAACCAGAAAAAAAACAATCACACCACCAACTAAGGCGGCAAAAAACAGCAATAGGCAGATGTATTTTTATCAAGCAAGAATAACAAGTGATCTTATCTGAATACGAAATGACCAAATCGAGTTACATGCAAAGCTGTGCTTCGGACACACGCTGTGCCTTCATGGATAAACATGTTGAGAGGAAAAAAATATGCTATTCAGACTGAAATAACATCTACCACGAGCAGAGCGAAGGACAGAGCATCAAATATCGGAGTCGAACCATTTGCCAACAACTAGCTGAATTGTCCTGCCAAAACAGCTAACTGGACAGTACGTACTAGGGATGGGAATCACCAGGGACCTTCCGATACGATTTCATCATCATGATAACCAGGTGCCGATTCAATCAGTATTGCGATTCTGTAAGTATCACAATTTCCAGATTTTATTATTATTATTTTTGTTTCAGATTTTGTTATAATCCTAAGAAATCTTGGCAAATAATTCACCCCTATTAAACAGGTTGCTGTACTGTGTCCCACAAAACAATCATGATACTTAACCGAAATAATTTTTCCCAATCTAGCCAAAAAAAAAAAAACTAAATAAACACACACCACATCTGATCCAGCCCAATTGGAATGACGTTTTAGTCAAAGTTTAATCAGGGCAATAATCTGACCATAGGTAAATATTAGCCATGTAAACACTTGATCTGATCATTTCTCTATTGTTGTTTGAAACACATTCTTTCTGCGCAGGTTTGCCCCACGTCAGGATAACATTAGGCAGCGTGACAAGTTTCCATGAGGGAAATTTTGCTCGTGCTTTGCTTCTTGATCTGTAAACTCCATGAGAACAATCGTCTCCCACCTTTGTTTCACACATTCACTCATTGGGGAAGAGGTTCTGATTGGTTCCCCATTTATGTAGTAAAGCATGTAACCAATCAGATTAATTCTTGTAACCAATGGTAACACTCAATAGAACCAATCGATGGGAAGCTGAACCCAAACCTGACCTCAAAGTTGGAGACAAATACTACTTCTGTGATATTTTATGATATTCGGATTCCATGCTTTGACCACGTAAACACACCTTATCAGATCAGCATCCATGTAAATAGTGTTACTGGACTCTCTAATCGGAATGAGTGTAATCGAATTTAAGAATATTTTCTCCATATGCACATAGCTACCAAGACGTCTCGAACATGACGAGGCCAGTCTTTCATCATTGATCTATATCCTATATGTACAGCTGGTGGAAGGCTGCTTGGAATCAATCATCACACGTCTGTTAAAGGGAAAGAGCATTGCTCTTGAAGACGAGTCAAGATAAGATTAAACTTTGTTGTTTTTTTTTAAGCAAACAACAATTTTTAAAAAAATGCTAGCTTGCACCTCTATCACCGCATGCCAAATAACGAGCGATCAGGAACAGCACAGTAACTAAAGCTTTGCGAGCGGAGTGTACCTACAAGGAGTTCTGCCCCAAAACGTGTGCCAGGTAGTTCATCGATCAAAGAAGCATTTAACAATGATTTTCTTACAGCTCCGAAAGCACGCCTGATGCCAAAAAACACACTATGCTCATTCACTTCGTCAGGATCGCCACATCGGATAATTCAATCCACAAGTTACTGGCACGGGTTTTACTCCGGATCCTCTTCCCGCAGCCATTTCTCCAGGCTTGGGACTGGCACTGAGGATGTCCTGTATCTAACAATGGCTGGGTATTTCAGACAGATATATGACCATGGGGTTATGGGTCTCATCCAAGTGAAAAAGTGCCGGTGACGGGGCTCGAACCATCGACCCTGCGATCAGCAATCCAGAGCCACAACCCCCGTGAGATAATAATCGTACCATACTTACTACTACTGCAGCTTAAAGTGTTTCTATTCACCGAAATAATAATTGATACATGATTCCTTTAAAATCCATATCAATCCGTTCTCTATTCTTACACCGATGCTATACGGTGAAATAGTCAAGCCTGTTGTCTGCTCGACCCTGGAGTCGTTTCAGTGCAAAACCTCTTCATCCTGAGTCAGACTTTACGAGTGGAATTTCCGTTCCTCAAGCAGAAACTGGTTCGTTTCAGCTTGACATCGCGCTCGAAATATGCACGTTAGAAACAGAACCAGATAAGGGAGCCTTTTTTAATTGGTTTCTGTCACGCGTGCAGAACAAACAAACAAAAAAATAATAAGTGTGCCGTTTTAAAGGAAAGGAACGAACATTTCTTGTGTGTGGCTGGGTCTAGTGTAAACAATAATACAAACAAAGCGCACCCATTGATTAAAGCTGTGGCTCGAGCTGGTGAAGGGTCCTACGGCAGGCAGCGGGCTAACACGGCTCTCCTTCCCGCAAGTTAATTCTAATAGGTTTTAATTAGCAGCTGTAGTGAAGCAGAGTGCCGGCCGCAACCTAAACACCGAAACCTTAACGCAGTTAATCAAAGAGCGGGGAAGTAAACGGGGCTAGTGTTACACGGAAACTACACGCAATTAGCACGCACAAAACGCAACCTCCCACCACACGACCATTAGCTGAGGATGAAGCAAGCAGGAAGTGAATAGCAGTGATTAAAAAAACCTAGGTCTTGGGAGAAATAGGTAAAAAAGGCGATGTTTATGTGTGTGTGTGTGTATGTGTGTGTGTCTTTGACAGTTATGAATGGATGCAGGAGAGAGGGTGAGGCCTTGGGACTGACCTGCAGAAAGAAACCGTCTGCACTGTCCATAGGGTGCTCAACCCCACTGGCGAATGATTCCCACACACACACACACACACACACACACACACACACCTCTGTCCCTCCGCACACAGGCACGTGCAGACTTTCACATAGGATGTGTCCAACACACACCCAGTACACTTCATAATGCCTACTTCAAAGAATAATCAGTAGACTTGAATTAAACCTGTCGTAGTTACAGCAACTGTCACCATACGGCTCAAGTGTGTGTTGTCCTTGAAGGCCATCTTTGACCTTTTTTTTCCCCCATTCACATTATTCCTGCCTCTATTTACCTCCATCATTTGTTCTGTTCATCTACAACTTTTTGTTTTCTCCTGATCTGAAATCCAACTGACTTTTTTTTTTACATAATCCCAGAAAATTAATCATTCCCAAAAGTGCTTGAAACTACATGCTTCAATTCTTCTCTAATCAACACACCTCCATAATCACTAGTGATTTAGTAGCAGTGAAACAAGGGGGCAGAGACACTGTCACACTGAGACATGGTGCGTCTCAGCTCGCTTTTAAAGGACCGCACTTACGGATTCCGTTCTGCGTGTCCACTAGGCGTGTCTGCATGGACATGATATTTTGATAACAAATGGGAAAAACAACCCAAACAGAACAAAACGGCATCATGTAACCACGTAACTCAAACAGCCTAACCCGATCCGGCTGTATCGGAATAAGCTTCCAATGGGAACGAGAGAGGTAAGTAAATATTAGCCGTGTAAACGCTTGATCTGATCGTTTCTCTCGTCACTTGTTTGCCTCACGTGGGAGTGACGTGACGAGTTTCCATGAAACAAAGCTTCCTAATCAGTAAACACTTCTCCCTCACCTGTCTTTACTTCAGACTTTCAAGTACTGGATCTCTGATTGGTTCACCTTTCACACTAAGCAAACCATCTAACCAATCACAGATGAGACGGAATTCTTGTAACCGATCCTAACAGCGAAGTTGGGATTTAATGCTTCACGGCGGGCAACATATGGAATGTAACAGAATTCACAGCTAGCAGCATGTAGCAGCAACCAACAAACATCACTTTCCAGATGACCCAAATTAAAACTAACTTTTATTTTTTGTTTAAACATGTACATCAGCCTGACAATAACTTTTTGATTTACATCAAGCCTTACATTGTGCCTGAGAACAAAGTGCTCTTCTTCTACACAATCCTGTTCGAACACAAACACATCGCATCCAAAACCATCGTCAAGCACATGATTGAATCTGTCGTTACCTCGAATGACCCCGAGGTCTCACAATCTCCGGCTCCTCCGCATCTGAAGTGACGTCCGGTAGATCCCCTTTTATATCGTGTGCGAGTCTGGATGTGGAGTAAACCAGTGGCTGAAGGTCCAGAGGAAACCAGGCTGACTGAAAGAGATCAGACCTTTTCTCTTTTATAGACAAACCTGCGGAAGATAAACACAAGTATGGTCAGGTTTATGTTCTAATCATGTGGTGCGCCAATAAGTTAGCATAACCAAACTAGTTATGGTGATGCTGAGAACAGGACTACGACCTTGTATTCAAGTATAGTTTATACTGACTGGGCAAAAGCTCTATCCTTGACATGAAGGGTTATCACAGGCATTAAACCACTATAATCTACTATATAGAAATATTTACACAGATATAAATGTTCTGAGTCACTAATGACCACTAAAGTGGAATCATTTCCAATAGATCATTACATTCCGATGGATTCAAATAAAAACAAGGCAAAGTGAGGGACCCAAACAATCAGACACCTAGACTACCGCCAAGACACAATTTTATAATGCTTGAAATTAAAGTTGGCTGTGAGGCAAAAAGAACTTAAGGGTGAGGCTGTCATCTTTCAAGCCCTATTCCAGAGTTCTAGATCCAAAACATACATACGCACACACATTATATAAATTAAAAAAAATAAAAAAAATAACTTTAGGGGCCCAATGTGATGCCTACACAGTCCAATCCACACAGCGAATTCAATCATGTAAGACTCATATGCCTACATGCCACATGCTTGAACCTCAAAAAACATCAGGATGTATCCCAAGGAGAACACGAACAAGGAGAACACATGAACAAATCGCTGGAGAACTTTCTTTCTACTTTTGAACCCACTTAACATATTCCACCACATGCTAATCTCCAAAACCAAAAAGCTATGGCTGCAATTATATGACTCAGCTTGTGGATAGATGCAGTGGGTATTCCGCTCAAACACACACACCAGAACCAAAAGGCACTCATTTGACTTTGCTATAAACTTTTTTTTTTTAAACACTATTGCGTAATATGATAAGGAAGAACTGGTAGGAAAATTCTTAGGGCAGGGCACGCCTGTTATTTACATGTGCATTTCCATACCTTATTATTTCCTACCTTTTTTTTTTTTTGTCTTTTCTTTTCAATGTTTTAAGCTTAAGTACTGAATCACAATTAATTTAATTATAATATTATCATGTTAACAGTGTGTGAAAAAAGGTTTACTGTTTTTTTGACAAAAAATAAAAATTCCTGGCTCATGCATTCTAAGACATGACTATGTGGGTATTTTGCTATTCAAATCGTGACAAACAGGGAGTACGGCGAACATGTTTAAGCATTGGAGTGAATGGAAAACAACAAAGAAGACCTGAAATACAAGCATTAGAGCAAATATATTTTAACATCATGGTAGTCGCAAATCATAGACATACACGAAACCTACAGTATGAGTTCCATATAGACTAAGGAAAACTTTAACTATATTAATCATAAAATATGTTTGTTTTTACATTTCTTTAGTAGTTCTGGTACTGATTTCTTGTTTGATCCTGGATAAGAATCTCATTCCTATGAGAAGCTAGCTTAAATTGTGTCACAATTACATCACAAGAAGACATTGCTAGCACAATTAAAAAGGTGAAGAAAAGGAAAAAAAATCCACATCTTGGAGTGCAGAAATTCAAGTTTTACTGTTCTAACCGCTGTTAAACAACAAAGAAGGTTTTACTATTGACTCCTAAATGCTGAAGAGCATCAGTTTAATTTTAGAGTCACCGTTTTCCAGGAACGTTCAGTATCATAATGAGAAAACCATCATATCAATAGAAGAGAAAGCAGACTCCGAATTCAAAATGCAGTTGCGAAAAGCCACTGGGAGCCTCCACTCATATAGTCAGAGAACTACAAAAGGACAAATACTGTGGTGTATTAGGACAGAAACTTTTCAAACCTTTAAAAAACCTTAAGAAATTAAAGCAAAGTGTCAAAGATAATCAGAAATTTTACACAAAATTTTTTTTAAAAATCCCAGGACTTCATTACAAAACACATTCACAAATCGATTAATAAGGCATTGTTGAGGGTGAATTTGCCCTTTGACCTTTAAAGGTCGCATATTGTTATTTCTTTAACAATTAACACGTTTCAGAGATCCCCTAAAGTGTTTGTTGATGCTTCTACTCAAAATAAACATTAGATCATATATTTTTGTACCTTAAACACTATTTTTTGTCACTCCTTCCCCATATCCAGTGATTCTGTGCTTATGTAAATGAAATGCTTATGAGAGATGCCAGTTTTGAGTACAGCAGGTCTAAGTAACAAGGCAGGGGAGGTTCTCATCTTTTATGAGGTCACAAATGTGAGAAATTAAATTGGGTTGTTTAAGGCAAGGGATAAAAAAAAAAATTAAAAAAAATAAATAAAAAAAAAGACCACAAAGAAAATCTGAATATCTATAAATTACTCAAGTTCATTTTGCACAATAGTTCGCCTTTAATAGCAGTTTGGCCGGGAAGAGGGGGAAGTACGCTAGCTACAATATCCCATCAACAAAACGTTAAACAACAAAAATGATGACAAGCACAATTATTAAAAACTTTTTACGCATGTCTGTTAAGGTGTCCCATACTGTAGCTGCCAAACACACTCCCAGATACTTAAATAACGTTATGATATTCTCCCAGATTGTAAAAAAAAATAAAAATTATGTCTGCAAATTTTTTCCTTTATGTCTGCAAACCAAATTTACACTTACGAGTTAAATCCCTACTAATTGTCACTCTGTGAAGGAGGGGACCAAAAAAAAGTTATTCTGGTGATATGTCAATGTTTTTATGTCTTTACTGAGGTAAAAGTAAAAAGCTGAACATGTAGTATATAAGAGCTGGCTTCTTTTCCTGACAGGAAAGTGTATTAACAGCCTGGTCTTGTTTCCAGGATGATGACTAGCGCCTGCAGCCCCACATCTGTAATTTCCATAGGAGAGTCAAAGGTGATGTATTCAAACTAATCCTGTTTAAAATGTCATTAATTTAGAAGAGGAGAGTAATCTCTAGAAATGTGTGATTTCTTTTCCAGATGAAAACTAGATAAAAACACACAGACAGGCTAAGTAAGTTTAGGTTCCCTAACAAATATAGTTTACTAATGATATAATGATTAAAATAAAGTTTTTTTTAAATATAATGATATGTAGTTACGGTTTGGTTATCGCAAGCTAGTTTGGGGAAACATTTGGAGTGTATTATGTGAAGAGTTGAGTTAGCAATAGCATGCCAGCAGTCTCAGGTCGAGGGGGCCACGCGCACAAAACATCGTTTGTTTTGTAGGCTAGGCTAATCCAATATTCAAAGCAGGCATTTCTCTTCAAGCACCACAGGTTTACAAAAAGAAAAGAAGGAAAGAAAAGTAAACGTCGTCTACAATTTTGGTATTAGTTATACATGTATTTTTATATATTTAAAAAAAAAAGGTCGTTGTGAAAGATTTAATATTTAACACAACCAAATCCTGAGACTTCCTTCTCAGACCTGATGTGATTCTCCAAACGGGACAAAAAGACTCAGGGGGGAAATTTCCTCGAAGTGAGTAGTAATAGGAATGTTACGTTTGCAGACAGAATCGATTTACGTTGTTTCATTTTTAGGAAGGAAAAGGAAGATATATAGAGAGAAGGAAACAATGTAGCGGCGTCTTGTAACATCTCGGGCCGTTTGAACTAAAGTTCCCTTAAAAGGAGGAAAAAACAGGCAAAAAAACCCCACAGCCTGGACTGTACAGGGTCGGGTTGGTGAGTACAAAGCAAGCTTGTGAGACTCCTATCTTCCTGTTTACAATGCTGGAAATCTGTTCATTTCATTCTTGTTTTTTAAGCCAAACGTGTAAAAGCCACCGGACAACCGGCCGATGAGTCTGAGCATGGAGGAGAAAGTTAAAACCGAGACTTACCAGATCACAATCACAGCTCATGGAGAGACACACAGACAAGACACTCGTACACAGAGCTACTCCAGACAAAAGTCTTTCCATTCCTCAGGTGCCATTAAAAAAAAACTCAAAAACAAAAATAAGAAAAATACACACGCGCCAAACGTCTAAGGATAGTCGATTAGTCGCTCCTCCGCTAAATCCATTCTCTGCAAAGGAAAAAAGGTAAAGTATTCCACAACCGAGAGCTCTCTCTCTCTTTCTCCCCCCTCACACTCTCTCTCTCTCCTTCTTCTCCACCACCACCAACAATTATAATCCTCGAGGTAAGTCGTCCATTTTCCCCCAAAAAAAGAAACACATCGACAAAACAAAGAGCAGCTGCAAAAAAAGGAGGAAAAAAATCATACAAATCCAAAAGAGTCGACAATCATATATTGTAATCTCAGCTTTCCCCAAATGGAAAACCAAGCACAGGCTACATAGCTGCTCCAAAACTTGTGCAGCCTTCTCTCTCGCTCTCTTCTTTTCTTTTTTTTTTTTTCTCTTTCGCTCTCAAAGAAGTTGTTCCTGTTTCGCCACAGGCTGGGGGAGGGGTGCTGCTGAACAGCAGGCTCCTACTAACCCAGAGCACAAAAAAACCAAGCTACAACCTCAGCCTGGATTTCTCTCTCTCGCTTTCTGAGAGTATGTGTATGTGTGAGAGAGTGTGGAAGTGGAAATGGCGGCGATCATGAAACACAACGACTGTTGCTTGTTTGGTAAATCCGTCTGTGTGTGTGTGTGTGTGTGTGTGGATATGCGCCAGAGATAGATGATCTCAAGACTGCGATGGCAGAAATAGCAATGTATCACATAATATGGCTGCTACAATGTTACTTCAGGCGTCAGATCTTAAAAAAAAAAAAAAGAAAGAAGAAAACGCTCGCGCGCGCACAACACGGAAATACTGCAATTAAAAAAACAGCTGATCGTTGTTTATTCTGCAGCAGCACGCGATGTTATTATTAGTGGTGCTTTTTTTAGTGAAGCACTTCTACTGCTATTATTATCTATTTTTTTCTTGTTCCGTACAAAAGTTTGGCGCGTAACTAGTCCCGTACCATTTGTCGTAGACCCATGTACTGTATGTGGTGTCAAATCGTGCGGCTTATTCGGGAATTTAGGTGCTGTGACTTCTCTAAGGGGTGGCCGGTTAATTGCCCCCTGTGGGTCGCACAAAACAATCCTATAGACGTAGCATTGAGAGAAACTTTGACGGTTTGAAGCGCAGAAGTGAGAATTTGGTAGAAATCTCACGTTTACCACATTTGAAGAGGCTTGCAAACTGTGTCAGAACATACCCTGCAAGAGGGTATAAGTTTTGCCCCTGGGGCAGAAAGTGTGTCCAAAATGTTCCCATTGACATATAATGCAGATTTTTTTGGCACATTTGCTACTATGGTATCACTTGTTGTATACCTATGAAATAGGTGTCCAATCGTGCTGCTTATTCAGGATTGAGGTGCTAAGACTTTTTGGAAAGGCTGGCAGTAAATTGCCCCAACATGGGGCAATTAATCTCCCCAAAAAATCCCATAGACTTAACATTGAGACCAACTTTGACTTTGACCCTAACCAGAGTGAGAATTTGGTAGAAATCTCGAATTTACCACATTTGAAGAGGCTTGAAAGCTGTGTCGGAACATACCCCGACACAGCTTTTACCCCCAGGGGGCAAGAGGTGCCCAATTTGCCCCATTGACTTATAATGGGGGTTTTGGCGTGTATCTATTCCTGTACCGTTCGTCGTAGACCCATGAAAGAGGTGGCAAATTGTGCTGCTCGTTCGGGAATGGGGAGGTATGACTGTTGTAAAGAGATGGAGGGTAAATTGCCCAAGCTGGGCGAAATTGTATCACCCTAAAAATCCCATAGGTTTAATATTGAGAGTTTCACGTATTCAGAGTAAGAATTTCGTAGAAGGATAAAAATTTACCACATTTGAAGAGGCTTGCAAGCTGTGTCAGAACATACCGCGCTCAAGGTTATTAATTTTGACATTGACTTATAATGGAGAATTTGGTGTATGACTAGTCCCGTTCCGTTTGTCGTAGACCCATGAAATGCTAGCATAATGCTAAAAATATTAGCATATTGCTAGCATTATGCTAATTATATTAGCATGTTGCTAGCATGATGCTAACAATATTAGCATGTCGCTGCTATCATAATGCTAACTATATAAGCATTTTGCTAATAACATGATTAGCATATCGCTAGCTTGATGCTAGTGTGATTAGCAAGTTGCCAGCAACATCATTAGTATGTCGCTAACATGATGCTAATGTGATTAGTATGTTGCTAGCATGATGTTTAGCTGATTAGCATGTTGCTAGCATTATGCTAACTATATTAGCATGCTGCTGACAACGTCGTTATAATGTCGCTAACATGATGCTTTAGTGCTTGTCATGTTGCTAGCATTACGTCTAGATGATTAGCATGTTGCTAGCATTATGATAACTATATTAACATTTTGCTAGCAGCATCATTAGAATGTCACTAACATGATGCTAGAGTGCTTAGCTAGCATTACGCTAAGAATATTAGCATGTTGCTAGCATTATGATAACGTTATTAGCATTTTGCTCTTAACATGATTAGCATGTTGCCAAAAACTGAACCTAATTTTGGATCCCATTGTCCTAGAGATATGGGGGGGCCCCGAGTTTTGCCACGACAAGCACCACCTCCTCTCTAGTTAGTCTTGTTAGACAGTTCGTGTCTTGGAGAAGAATGGTTTAATCTGTCCAACCTTCTTGTGAAATTTGAGCCGAAAAAGACAGACAGGCACTCCTCCAAAATTCCTAACGCTCCTCAATGCCTTCACCCTGGACTTCTTAGGTGATGTGTGTTATCTTGTTATGTTAACACTTCTGCTGTGTTTTTTCTTCTTTTTTTTTTTTTTAAAGAAAACACGGACACACCACGGTATCAGCTTCGCTGCACCGGAAATGTGCAGTGTGTCTAAATGTGCATGTGTATACCCATGAAAGAAGGAAAAAAATACTACATTTGCTTGCACACACTTTCCATGCCATATCTTTCCTATTAAACAACCAGCTCACATTGGCTTTATTTAACCATGTAACAAACAAACAAACAAAAAATAGTCCTCCTGACGTGAGCTGGCTCCTCTACACACCTCCCTGATGGTTCAGTCCACACTGTACCTAATACTCCTGGGTCACACAAATCAAAACCTGCAAGGGCGTTCAGTATTTTCTTTACACTGATGTATAATGTCACTTTTTGAATATAAGATATTAATAAAGTAGGTTGTCGTATTTAGTGCCGGTTCTGTGCATATAGTGCAAGAGTGAAAGCCTTTCTCTTTTTAGTGCACACCAAATCTGAAATGATATCAAATGCATCATTCATTAGAGGCTTTGTGTCGATTAATGAATTCATCGCTTCTCCTAGGTAACTGTTTTATGAAAATGATCTAATGAATACTCAGAATAAAAAAAAAGGGACATACAGGACTGTCCACCATGAGCGCAATCTTTTAATACTATAAAATATTTTTTATAAACAGTTTGAGTGCATGTTGATTTCTTTTTGATTTACTCCTATTTTTAGTATCTTATCACTATCCTTCCTGACAGATTTATTCTTCTAGTACTACAAGTAGTGGTACGCTTGGTGGCGTAGTGTTTAGCACTGTTGCCACGGTTGCCTTGCACCTCTACAGGCTGGGTTTGATTCCCGCTTCGTGGCATGCAGTTTGTGTGTTCTCCCAGTGCTTGGTGGGTTTCCTCCGGTTACTCCGGGTTCCTTTCACAGTCCAAAGAAATGCAGGTTAGGCTAATTGGAGTTCCCAAATTGCCTGTAGTGTTTGCATGTGTGTTTGTGCCTGCGATGGATTGGTACCCCGCCACATCAACTAAGTCTCCTGGAATAGGCTCCAGGTCCGTCACAACCCTTGCACCACTACAGGCTGGGTTTGATATAGACAGTTTGATATATTAAAGATATATATTTGATATATACAGTATATAGACAATGAGTGATTGAGTGAGTACAACAGGTAACAAGATTAACTTTTCAGAATATAAAGGACCGTATGTAGTTATGTGTGCTTGTTACACCCTGGAGTGAACCTAGCATTGCATAAAGACAGACACAGGGCAGGACTGCATTAATGAAATGATCGGAGTTACCTACCCAAGTAATACTAAGTTCACAAATTGTCTTTTTCTATATGTTACAGAAAAACAATAGTTATTAGTTGTTTGCAGCATCAGTGTTGCACACACTCATTCACCAATACGACTTGCACATTACAGGAACTCGACTGGAAATTATTGCCACGTCCCCCATACAGTCCTGAACTTCCAATTCATTACTACAAGTTTGGGCTATTCAAGATGTTCCTGGGAGGCCAGGGTTTCAGACGTGCAGCGAGCAGTCCAATGATGGCTCCAGCCTACTGAGAATGCTTTCAATCTTTTATCCAGGCACTGGTAAAATCTTAGAATAAGTGCATTAGTGTAGCAAGGGATTATATAAAGAAATAACGGGAGTTTTTACTCTCATAACTATGTTGCACAATTCCGGGTTTGACTTGAACACCCCTTGTTAATGTCCTTTTTTCTTCCCTATTCCAGTTAGTGTGTCATTATTTAAGCTTACTCCTACTGAATGACAATGTGCTTCCGCCAGGACAAACAAAAGCCCCAGCTCTTTTCAAGATGCTACTCATAGTGTAGCCGAACATGCTTGGAGGAGACGCTACCCATTCATACACATGAACTCTCAGACACTTGTGATTAGCTGAAGTTGCTTTGATCCCCCTCTACATACACCAACCAACCAGAGCATTCCTTTTTAAATTTCAGGATAAAGATAGTTTTTTGTTTGTTTTTCCTTGTTTTGTTTTTAAGATATAAGAACCTTAAACATAAACCCTTCAAAGTGGTCCTAGTCCAGGTAAACAGCTGGCCACAAGAATTAGAATCGTTTAAGCTTTTTTTCTTTCTGTTTAGTTGGAAACAAACTTTTGAGCTTTGGGAGAAGAGTGCAGCTTTCCGAGCCAGATATATTTCCTAGAAATCAAGTTTCACATCACAAGCAATTCAAAACCGTTTCATCTCGGTTCAGTCTTTTTGAAACTCACTTAAATTACTTAAATTTTCATGAAAGCTGACAAAAGCAGTGGTGCCAACAGTGGAAAAGAAAAACCCTGCAAACTGTTCCCTTCATTTTGAGGCTTCCTTGGTTTGAACCAAAACAAAGTGTCCAGCAGTAAACTTTCCAGCACGGTCGCGTATGTAATTTCTCTGCCGCAAAATTTCCCTTTTTTTCCCCCTCACTGCTGGGGGTGACATAAAAAGCCTTCTCCTACAGAATGTGATGACTGATGGACTGAATGCAGTGCTGCAGTCACACTCATTTGCGTTCGATTGAGCTTTGCTAAACCGTCGAAATCGCACAGCGAGCCAGGAGGACTTTTGGAGAAATACAAAAGGAAGCCAGAAGTACAGGCAACGTGGAGTTATGTGAATGAATTTCTTGCGAATGTGCTTGCCAGTGCACATCTGGTAGGCATTCTCTAACGTTAAAGAAGAAGTGTTGATTGATAATGATGTGGGTTTTTTTTTTTTTTTTTTTTTTTTTTACAGCCCTAGCTTTGCAGGTTGGATCTGATCAAAAACAGACGTCAGTCATGCAGTCCATCATTCATTATGTAGTGAATATTTCGTTACAACTTTCATGAAACCGTTTTTCATGAAAGTTTGTCCAGGTGAGAAAATAAAAAGGCATTTGAAACAAGAGCAAGAAAGTCTGATCAGTTTATATAGTAAATGCAGCATCTGACGGAGGAACAGTACACCTTGCAAACAGCACTGCAGAAGCACAGACAGAGGGCAGGACTTTGTTCTTGGGATGTGCTCTGAATTTATCCTTACCAGGATAAGTGTTTAGTGAAAAAGTGATTGGGTGAGTACAGGTAGAATCCACAGTTCTATCTTGGTTAAAATAGATGAAACCCAAACCTTATAATAAATACTAAGGTCACAAATCGTCCCTGTCTATAACTGTCTGTAATTGGTTGTTTGCACCGTCAGCTGAATGATCCTTTCCTGTGAAACGAGGAGGTAGATAGTTCCCAGACTCAAGCGATAGCTAGAAGATCAGCTTGCACAACTGTTAACAAGTGTCAACAGATTGTTCAGGATAGATGACCATCTAACACCTGGTCTTGCTCTCCTGACCCTTAAGCTCACTCAAGCACCTATGGGATCACTTGTTACTGGTTAGTTACTTCTTCAGTTTCTTGTGAATGGAGACTCGCTGGCTGACCCCAATCATGCACTCGCTTGCTTAAACCGAAGCAACTGCCTGGAATTTATTTCCTTGTAATAGTTACTTAAGCAGCGAAGCCTGGAACAGTTGCGTTTTTATATATTTTGCATTACTGCATATCGCAACACGTAAACGGTACATTATCCCGTTCCTCGGAGATGATTTTATAAGAAAACACAAACAAAGTCAACAATTCCATAAATAAAATACAATACAGAGCAAAGCACAACAGAGGAAAGGCTTTACTTATTTACACAAGAAGATATCTCTAGCTAGAAATAGCACACTTCAGGGAGAAGGGGAGGGGAAAAAAAGAGAGAAGACATTTGTTCTTATTTTGCAAACAATAAAATGTTGACTGAATGGTCTGCATGTTTGTGTATGTGTGTGCGCGCACACGTGTGCCAGCAGAGGTGACAGCATCTGCTGTTCATTCTCTGCAATGGTAAATGTGCAGGATGTAGGGAGCTCATGGGATTAACTGCAATTCTTAGCAATCGAATCCTGAACATGAACCCTACCACTACATCCACCCAGGAGACAGAGAGGGAGAGCAGACAGGAGGAAAGAGAAAAAAAAAACGCTATAAACAGCTACAACCTCAGCATCTCTCTTCCTCCATCTAAGGGTATACACTATTCCCCAAGACGTTTTCCTGCAATTGCTCTCACTGCTTTTACCAACACCAAATCCCCCAGAAATGGATACAGGCCATCCATTTACTCTTCACCCTTCTTACATCTAATACAAATAAAAATGCTCCCTTGTTGAAAGGAATGAAAACACCTGTTAATGCTCAACACTGCGAATCCATCAGTGAAGATCAGAAAACCTGAGCCATTACCGCTTCACTTTAAAATGTCTCGAGTCCATCACAGGGCACCGTGCCCACACCCTCACACGCTTATGTCCAACAAAGAGCAATTTATCTTCACCAGTCCACCAACTTTCTGGGAACCCATACGGACATGTACACAGCCGCCAACTCATTTTTACATGTGACTTTTCATTCAGACCCCAGCGAATGTCCTCTGGCTCTCCAGCTCAGATCACGATAAAGGCAGACGATGTGCTGATGCAAGCCAACGTTCTCACCGCTCAGTCTCCTATCGCTATTCTTTCACCCCACCCTCCTCTCGTCCGGGGGATATTTACAGTAATCATTTGTTTATGTCTCTATTCCTGATACAGTGCAGTGTAAAGAAATCTGTGAATGCTTAGACCAAAGAGGACTTCTTATTGTGAGAAATAAATCATAATCCATTACTTTGTACTTTAAATACGAATCTATTGTGATAAGACTCATAAGGTAGCAGTGGGCCTGGAGTCTATCCCAGAGCCGGGATACACCCTGGATGTAGAGCACACATACACACAATCATACACAACAGGCAATTTGGAAACACGTACCAGTCCACACTGCATGTCTTTGGACTGTGCAAGGACTGCAAACACACGCAAGGACTGGATTATCCTGGAGATTTAAACCCTTCAACCAAGGCAACAGTGCTAATTAATCTATTTATATTATTATTGTAAATAAGTGTTGGCAATCGACAGTAAATATAATTCTGAATGTAGCATGGTCATGAAAAAAGGAGAATCTCAACTACCAGTTCTCTCTATGTTTAAATATCGTTGGCGTCGCGGTGGTTTAGTGGTTAGCACTGTCGCTTTGCATCGCCAGGTTCGATTCCCACCTCGGGTCTGTGTGCATGAGGTTTGCATGTTCTCCACACACTTGGTGGGTGTCTGGGTTATGAAATAGTTGGATGCCAATCGTTAACCCCTGAATTACTTGATGTGTGGAACAAGGGATCGGACTCCCTATATTTTTTGGAACTCAACCCTGGAACAGTTACTTAGCTGAAGCAATTCTATGGAGACATAAAAAGAAACTTAGAGGATTTATGTGACTGTCCACCACCTTCATGTTTTTTTTCTCTTGTCCTTTTGGCTACATAGTACTGGTAAGAATTTAAAACTACTTTCGCCCCGTAATGTAATTAACTGTCGGTCGCCAGTTCAAAGCTTGCTCTGCCAGTCATGAAAGAATATGTGTTGGTGGAGGTAAATAGCTGGTTACATAAACAAACAAATCATAATCTGATTATCATAAACGCCATTTGTGGAACTGTTGTATAAAAGCAATATCACACTATGCTGTTGTAGTGGATATCAATCTCCAGCACTGCCGCTCACGTGATCTTGCTTAATTATAAATAAAACAGAAGCGATTTAATATTCTCATCCCGAGTCATCCAGTCTAACCAGTATGTTTCTATAATCTCCCTCCTCTCCCCTCCTCACTACTTTGCCGTTAAGTGCTCGGATACTCTCCCTGCCTACCGGGGTCAAATATCAATTACAAACTCGTCCACTGAATGAAACACACTGATGAATTGAAAAGATATCAATTAGCTTGTCATCAGCAAGCCTCCTAATAACAATCAATTTAACCAGGCCCCATAATTTATTCAGCACATCAAGGCTATGAATTAAACACACGCACACAAAAAAAAGGAATCAATACGAATTACTGTATAATTGCTGTTTACAAAATTAAATCATACTTTCACTTAACCCGAGTGTGTGAATTGTGGTTGGCTCGCAGTTGAACATATTAAATATTCATTTGGGCAAAAGTGATCATGTGTGTGTGTGTGTGTGTGTGAGGGCTTTCTAGTGTTCTTGTTTTAATTCCTCTCGCAATAAGAGAACATTTTAAGCTCCTGGCTAAAGTTTCAGTTTGCGGGACTCTCTCTATTTGACTTTCTTTTTTATATATATATATATATATATATTTGTTGGTGCAGTTGTATCTATCTGAGCAGGACAAAATCTTTTGACTCGGCACAAACGTCACAGCAAAACAAACTCCCTGCCTGGACCGCACTCTTGCTTTTAATTAATTTCCTACAATTTTGGCAGGGAGCACAGCTCAGTTGTTCCATCTATCTTTCCTCTCACTCTCGATCTGACTCTTTCTGCCTCGCTCCACACTGCTGGACACTCTGTCATTGTAATAGAAAACATTTCTCTCTCTCACTCTCTCTCTCTCTCCCTTCTCTCTCTCTCTCACACACACACACACACACACACACACACACACACACAGTTGAATATATACTGAATGCACTCTTTCAAGAATTCAGGAACATTACCAGTCCACCGGATATTAAACACATTCAGAAGACCATGCAAAGATCACACAACATCTCGATAGCAGTGACTACAATATGCACCACTCGAAACATACCTTCACTCACGGCATGACATCGCCACATAAACTCTATACAAACACCGTTCCAGACTTGCGATGCTCAAGAAGAGCCGATCGACTTGTGGCAGCAGAAACCTTAAGAAGTGTGTAGCATTCCAACACGTCTTTACCAACCTCTGAGCCCTGATCCTGAGACACAAGATATTATCTTACACCCTACACCCTAGAGAAATGGATGTACAAGTCCTTCAGTAGTAGTTTAGGACTAGACCACCATGGCAGTGTTTATGGGGGGTTTGCAGATGTCAGACACCGAACTTGGGTTTGTTGTCAAGTTTTTTTTTCTTCTTTTCCTTTTTTACCCATGGTGGTGGATTCTTGGCATGACATCCACCTGCATGCCACCTTTATACCACATTAAAGATGCAGGTGTCCCTTCTGTCATCTATCTTTTAGTGCCCAAGTCACAAAGGCAGACATGAATAAAGCCTAGGCTGTGTTTAATTTTTCCACAAGCATCAAAGCGACATATATTAAACATATATTAATGTGTATGTGTGAACATTAACTGACAAAAAAAGGCTGTTGTGTCTGATATTATTATTTATTATTTTATTACACGAGGCACCCTATGCTAATGGATGATAAACCATTTTTTATTTTTGTTCTACCTGCTTTAAAAACATCATATTTTAATTGCAGCACAAGAATGTAAACAAACTGACTGACTTGAATGAAACTTGAATGGGGTGTTCATGTGAAACCAGGACTTTTTACCGGATAACACATTTATGATAGTATGGCCCAAACAAGTGGAAAGTTTTGCAGCTAAGAGTCTCATCTCCATACTGTGCTTGAAGAAATTTCATTACAAATCCTGCTTTTTTGGCCACTCTTAAGATCAACTATCGGATTCTGAACGTATTCTGCAAACAAAGCTCGACTTTTTAATAGTTTTTCAGTATATACTTAGTGTACACTTTAGTAGTAGGAGTACCAGTACTCTACCTGTGTAGTGACTCATATTATCAAATCAGCGAATCATGTGGCAGCTGTACAGTGCATGACCTCATACGGTTACGGGTCATGAGCTTTATGGAATGTTCATATCAAACATCAGAATGACGGAAATTGTGATCTCACTGACTTTGTGGAATGGTTGTAGGTGCCAGGTGGTCTGGATTGAGGATTTTAAAGCCTGCTGTATCTCCTTAATGCAAATCAGTCTCTAAAGTTTACTCAAAAATGGAACAAACAAAATCGCTAGTCCTGTGAGATTAATCACACGAAGAAAAAAAAACAAACAAACGAAAAATGGTGGTATGGGCCAGTGCGATTACCTAATCACAAAATGCTCTGATTTATTACAGGCAATACACGTACAGACAGAAGGTTATGTAGAGTTTGTTAATAATCAGTGTGTTTTTTTAAATTACATTTGAGGTATTAAATAAATATTAGTAAGCATCCTCTTGATGTAATCATTTATGCAATTATTTGCTGATAGCCTAGAATACAAGTCCCAGTTTGACTTGAACGTCCCTTGTATAATTTGGGAACATGTATTGAGTGATAGATTGATAACTGTTGACAAAAAGGTCAATTAAACTTCATGGTTTTCTTATTTGTGAAAGCCCAGCTAGAGGCTTCTTTTTTTTTTTTTTTGGTGATTACTGGTTTTTGCATAAAATCGTATGTAGAATAGGTTCCAGGGTTAGCTGGGTTCGCATATTTTTGCTTAAATGTACCATAAAACTGAACCTTTCACCTATTTCACTATTTTAACAGCACAGCCATTACTGCATTTTAAGAACTCCAAGCCTGTCTTTGTGTTTTCTTTCTTTTTTTATATGAATTTTTATTGTTTTTACCACAAAGAACTCTCAATTTAAAAAGCTGACTGAGTTTTTCATTTCCATGTTTCGAGGGTTATTGTGGTAAGTGGTAAACACCTCAGGGGAGACTTCTGGACACGCTGATTCACTACAAACAAGATATTTCACATCATTTGGGCAGGAAAAACACAAAGAAAATGATGCTAACAAACAAAAGCAGAATGACTCGTTGACCATTTATCGGGGAAGCAGGACTCAGAATTGTTGTATTGAAACACATGAGTCAAAGACATTAGTTGAGCCACAGACAAAAAAAAAAAGTCTTGTTTCTGTCATATTATGTTATGGTCACTCACTTTACCAAACAGACACATCATATCATTTTGCTCCATTGCTCCTTTTATCAAGTCACATGGTTGACGTAACTAACTAACACCTATTACTATCAAGAAATAGAAGAAAGTGAGGCCCGGATTTAAGACTGCAGGTAACATTAAAATAGAAATTATAGACATATGCCTGGTGCCTTGAGCCAGGAATCCACTGGAGTGATTTTCTTTCCAAGACTGTAGGACTGTAGGGAATCTAATTTGGATCCCTGTAGCGGAACGAATATCACACGACTCTCAATTACATCTCGAAGTGCTGAATGTCACGGCGCTCAATGTAAGCGTCCCCTGAATTGTTCATATGGTTCAATAACTGAGGCCTTGATGCTCCACTATGCTCCTAATTAGTGGTGAACATTTTCGTAAAATCTTTTTTTTTTTTTTTTTTTTGTCGACATGTGATTTTGCTGCCTGCCACATTCCCCTCATCTTTTTCTTTGCACCCACACCTGTGCCTACAATGGCATCAGGCAGAATCTTAAACATGTGTCTGTTTCTATTCAACTTTAAAAAATATTCAGTATTTGAAGTAGATTGTGTTGTCATAGAAACATCAGAGATCCGTGTTTCAACAAGAATCAATTCAATGTGACTGTTGGGCCTGGAGTTCTTAGATCAGCATGTATGAGTGCTTTCAAGCAAGCTATACACCGAACCTGAAAATCTCCCAGTCAGCATTACCGCCAGAATATCACTGGGTCATGATGCCAGCTGAGCCAACCCATGCAGGAAGCAGCACACAGAAGTGGCATCAGTGCTCGATTTAAGATCAGGCTTAGACAAAAATAGAGCCCGTTCTGATACCCAACCATCACCTTTAGAGCTGTATGACTATGGGAGATCATCTACATGGTCTGTTATTATAACAGGTACCATGTCCAGTAAAAAATAAACATCTGATAGGAGCTGTCCATACCTCGGATACACCATGAAGCAGGAATTGTATATGATATCAATGTTGGGGTTTGACAACAAAGTCATGTCACTTAACAGATAAAATGATCTTTGGTCTAATGAGAATTTTTCCAACGCTCCTTATCACCCTAAAAGCACCATCATTGTAGTGAATTGTGCGGGTGTAGGAGTTTACCCCCAGCCTCTTGTTTGAATCCCCTCTTTACCTGGGCACTGCCAGTGGGTGACTGGTCTCCTCTAGGCAAAGTGCAGTGGAGTTTGTTCAAAGATTTAATCTTGAGTTTGGTCTTCTATACAAGGAGCGGTCATAAAATCCATATTTAAAAAAAAAACGGAAAATATCTGTCTCAGGAAATGAGTATGTTCATGAACATTTTTCCTTATTTAAAAAAATCTTGTGGTATAATTCCGTACTATACCGCTAGAGGTTCAAAACCAAAATGTCATATCCCGGTTGAAAAAAAATTTAAGCATGCCTTCTTCATCAAACAAAATTTGGCACGGTGAAACGGTGGTACAAAATTCTGCCTCATCCCCCTTATAGCCCCGACCTCGCACTCGGTGACTTTTTCCTCTTCGATCACTTGAAGAAACCTTCGTGGCAGGTGTTTGACGACGACGTGATTACCGAGATGGAACTTTTCCTCAAGGGCCAAAAAAGAAGTCTCTTCCAAAGACTGCTCATCCATCGTTTGGAGAAGTGTGTCACCCTAGGTGGAGGATACTTAGAGAAGGACTAAAAAGATGACCAGTGTTTGTTTTATTACATTATTTTTCCTTAGCAATAATAAAACTTTTATGACCACCCCTCGTATGTGATATGTGATATTATAAACAGGCAACTTTTAAGAAAGAATACACGTTGTCTACAAACTCTGTGAAGACAACTGCAGAAACCACTCCAGAAAACAAATTGTAGATTTAAATATGTTTGTCGTTTTGGGGATAAATTATGAGAGGTGTTTAAGTCAAATGACTGTGCAGGTGATGTGGCAATTACTAAATTATGTAAGTTCCTTAATGTGCAAATGGTATTGGTGCATAATTGTATACTCAGCAAAAAAAAAAAACGTCCTCTGACTTTCAACTGTTTTTACTTTCAGTAAACTTAATGTGTAAATATTTGTATGAACACTAAAAGAGTCAACACCATAAGAATAAGACATAAACTAAAAATGTGTCCCTGAATGAAGGGAGGCTCAAAATCAGTCAGTTTCTGGTGTCACCACCAGCTGCTTGAAGTACTGCAGTGCATCTCCTCCTCATGGACTGGAGCAGACTTGTCAGTTCTTGCTGTGAGATGGAGGGATTGTGTGTTCCTGGTGTGACTCGGGCAGTTGTTGTGGCCATCCTGTACCTGTCACGCAGGTGTGATATTCGGATGGACCCATCCTGTGCAGGTGTTGTTACACGTGGTCTTCCACTGCGAGGATGATCAGCTGTCCTTCCTGTCTCCCTGGAGCGTTGTCTTAGGCGTTTCACAGTGCGGACATGGCGATTTACATTTACATTTGGGCATTTGGCAGACGCTCTTATCCAGAGTGACTTACATTTTAATCTCATTACACAGCTGAGCAGTTGAGGGTTAAGGACCTTGCTCAAGGGCCCAACAGTGGCAACTTGGTGGTTGTGGGGTTTGAACCTGGGATCTTCCGAACCGTAGTCCAATGCCTTAACCACTGAGCTACCCCTGGCCCCAATTTATTGCCCTAGCCACATCAGCAGTCCTCATGCCTCCCTGCAGCATGCCTAATGCACGTTGGTGTTTTTCACAGTCGGTAGACAAGTCTCTTTAGTCTCCTGCGTTTTTAGAACTATGACCTTAAATGCCTACTTTCTGTAAGCTGTTAAGGTCTTAACGAGCATTCCACAGGTGCATGTTAATTAATTGATTATGGTTAATTGAACATGCATGGAAAACATTGTTTAAACCCTTTACAATGAAGATCTGTAAAGTTATTTGGATTTTTACAACATTATTTTCACAGTCCTGAAAAAGGCGCGCTTCTTTTTTTTGCTGAGTATATGTACAGTTTCCAAAGACAGATGCGTCTTTTCTGCAAGTTGGTGGAAAGTTTTTCAAGGATCAGGAGTTCCACTCACTGAGTGATCGTCATTCGCTGATGTTCAGCCTTCTTTAAAACATTTGCATCATTCAAATCTTTTACTGCAGCTAAGAGTCTCATCACCATACTGTGCTTGAAGTCTTCTGTACTGTAAGTGTCAATCGGTTTTACGCCTTCAATCATCACAAATTCTGGTTTGTCTCACATAAATAGGGTTAAACTGCCATTATATGAACATGATATACCTGAATCAGTCCTCCATAAAATATATTTTTAAAAAAACGCTTGAAACATTTGAAATAATAATTATGAAGTAAACTATTCATGAATGACTGGGTGTGTGTATGTGTGTGTGCCCTGCGATGGATTGGCACCCTGTCCAGGGTGTACCCCGCCTAGTGCCCGAAGTCTCCTGGGATAGGCTCCAGGTCCCCCGCGACCCTGAACACAGGATTAAGCGGTATAGAAAATGAATGAACTATTCATGAAATTATTAGATCAGCAATTATCTATATGATGTTTTCAACTGCTTAAGTATGATTTACTAAAAAGCCTATGAATGAAGCCTTCTGTTTTTATTAACATGATCATGCCGTTGCATGGAACTGCCCATTACATTTTTTGACAGATGATCATCTGCACCTGTTTCTCACTAGTTCATGTCTTAAGTTAGATGTTTTATTATAATTTTTTTTTTAAGATTGAATGATTCATAGGTCACTGTGTGGCTTAACAAACAAAAGACATTCCTCTGAAACTGCTCAGGTACAGAGACTGGACTGAAAATTAGAGACAATAAACACTTGGAGAACTACTGTATTTCTCAGGACGACATCAAAAATACAAGTCTGGCTCTTTGGAAGCAAGATATAAAGAAATGAGGGTGGCTCAAGGCTTTGGCATACTATAGTAGTACATGCTTATCTTGTCAGTTATATAAATCTATAAGTTTTTTTCCCCCCGACTCAGCAATTGGAGGACAAACTGTAATGATTACACTTTAACCTACAGTCATCAAAAAATATTCAGGTGAACGTTCGGCGTTCTGTAGACATCGGAAAGCAGAAAACGAATTAGGCTGGGCAGTGAAAAAAGGCGGAAGGAAATATACTGCATGCACATGGTAAAAAAAAAAAAGAAGAAGAAAAAAAAAGCTTGGCTGTAGAGTTTCATTTTTAGAGCCTGACCAACTAGCAAGGGATCCTGTGGAAAAGGGGCAGGTAGAAAATAGAGAGACTGAGGGAAATAAAGAGCTCCTCCCCACTTCCCTGAAAGAGTCTGCTCTCTGCTGGGCCCCACGACCCGCTTGGAGCACGGCCAGAAGCCACAGCACCGCCAAGAAACTTGCTAACACACACACATTTACACAGAGGCTCGCGCTAACATAGTAAATGCACAGCGAATAGACACATGCTCTCATAGTCGACCCCACCCCACCCCCCTCCTCTCCATCTCCCCTGTCTGCACTGACACAAGGTCCCACTTAAAACCACACATTTATAAACTTGCTCACACACACACTCAGTCTCTCTCTCTCTCGACTTTGCGCCAGCACTCCGTCCCCCTGATAAAGAAGCTTTTGAATATCAATGAGGTTTATTTTCCTCCCTCCTCTCCTGCAACCTTTATAGAGCAACTAGCTACACTTGGCTTTTAAGAAAAAGGGGTGTAGGGTGGGGTGTGTGCTGGGGGGCAGAAAGAGGAGGAGGGGGAGGAGGAGGAAGGGGGGGCTAATTAGGAAATCAATACCTTTCTCCAAACCCTCTTCAGCTATGCACACCAGTATTGACGCAGTGTATGTCTTTCCTCCCCCTCATAGACTCTCTCAGACACACACCTACGTGATTAAACAAAGACACAGCTATGAGTACACACACACGCACACACACACACATGCTACGCTGGAGCTGCGATGAGGGGGCTGAAATGTCATTAGTAGCTTCGTTTGCCATGTGTGGAGCTGACTCTTTGGTATCGAAAATACAAATCACTGCTGTCCAAGCGTCTCTCTCTCTTTCTATCACTCACTTGTTTCCCAGGCAGACACACACTCCCATGTTTATATTAGTCAGATGTACATTTTCATGACCTTTCTAAACATTATGAGAAAAGTTATACTCTCGCAGTTACTAATTACTCTTGTTCAGGAAGCATGATCCTCACTAAGCGGGCAGATATAACGGTGTTATGAACATCATTGTTAATATCATTAACTTTATTATTAACCTAAAAATATGACATCATCTTCTAACGACTGCAATGTTCACTGAAAAGGCAATGGGATTGTTTAAGCCTCATCAACGTTCTAGGAAAAGCCAAGGAATGTCATAACCAGAATGTCATTTATTTCGAGAAGCAAATAGGTGTGTGTGGGTGTGTTTGTGTGCACGGCACCGCGCTCGAACTCGCTGTTGTGACAGTGACATGAGGCAACGAAATTTCCATATGCAAACGAGATGTAAACAGAGTGGCAGAGAGCTGCTTGTGTGGCTACGAGAGGGTGTGGCTAGCGTCGTCATGGAGATGGGGACAGCCAACCAGCGCTCGGGATGGCAGCGTGACTGGAGGGGAAGGGCCAGTAGACCTCTACTGGAGTACGTAAGAGCTGGAGTGACCTGGCGCAACCTTGTTTATGGACCGCACTGACATGATTGTGATTTAGTGCTTATTTAGAGCTTGCAAAGAAGTTGATTGTCTGCCTGTACCCTCTCTCACTCTCTCTCTCTCTCTCTCTTTCTCAAACACACATACACATGCAGAGCTTGACCAGGCCCACATAATTAACCATCCCGAGCATAGCCAGGGAAATGAGGTCGAAGGTTAATGCTTACAAGCTTCCTGTGGCCTTGAGCTGGAAAAGTGCGCAGTGTGTCATTTGGATAGGTAGAAGTCGCCTCTTATATTAAACACGAAGCCGGTTTTGTACATTACATTGTTGTTGTTTTGTTTTTATTGTAAATGAGTTGCATATAGGTTTCACCCGGGGCAGACAGAGTACGAGACACAGTCGCTAGTTTACAAAACAGTAGTAAAGTGGTGTAAGAGTCGCAAAAACCTCAAAGAGCTTTTCCCTCTTTGCAAGCAAATAAAATCAATTGTAAATAACTCTGTCTGAATATTATAAAGATAATCAAGTACAGTAAATGTTTCAGTATCCTTTTAAAGTTTTTTTTTTTGGCTGCATGCAGGACTTTATCCAGGAAATCTAACTATACTACACTGCCCTGAAATTAAGATTCATGCTGCTTTCGCATCAGAATTTTAACAAAGGAGAGTTAACCACCTTAAGGCTGCACATGAACACCTCATTATGTAATAGGAGCTTTAAAAAAATTAATAAGCCCCTCTCTGGCAATAATAAGATCCCTAGAATATGTTGTATTTCCTCACATTTTTCACACTATTCGCACAGAACCTACGGATTCAGGGCTAAGCTACTTCCGTGTGTGCTTTCAATCTCTGCTATCAGAGTTAGCATAGCGTTTAACACAACAGTGTCGACCTCTAGCGTAGTTTACCTTCGAAAATGCCACACAAACCATTTTAAACCATAAGAGTGGGTCAATATTGTGGGTTATATTCTCGCAAACACAAAAGGTAGATTTGTTGGGTTATTTTCACATCTTACTGTGTGTCATTATGCTAAAATCAACACAGTGATGTCTACTAGTGCTGTCTATAAGATATCTGTGGGTTAGCTGCTAACTTTCACCTAATGGTGGTCAAGTCAAGTAGGCTTTTATTGTCATTCCAACCATATACAGTTCAGTAAAAGTGAAATGAAACAATGTTCCTCCAGGACCAATCCACAGGCCTCAAAACGTCAGGCGCCCATTCTGTGATTGGGAGGGTCTTCCCTTTTCACACAGATCTCATCTCACCCAACACTACCTCCACTCCCGGATTATAGGTACGGCAATAGCATCAACAATGAAAGATCTGTTGTTTGTTGATTTTGTATATACTTACTTATACTATATTAGCCACTGATATACCCAGAGATAGATTACATCTAAAACAATGGTTAGTATATTTTTCTCTACTCTTCTTTCTTTTTTTTAAACCAGTATTTGTAGATACTTTTACCAAATTTGAAAGGCAAACTTGACGCTCATCCATGGCAACTGTATTACTTAGAAAGTCAGTAGGCAATCTTGGGCATCTTAAAGCTCACGTATGCTGAAGAGGGCAGATAGTACTCTTGTGTTGCGCTGCTCTGTAGTGCAGGATGAGCAGCAGTTAAAAGCTGTGTGTATAAGCTAAGAAGGAAGCATATGTGTATGCCCCAGGTTTGTAGCTGTTGTGTGATAGGGGAGGGAACTGTCAAGAACAACAACAACAACAACAAAAGATAGAATGGGGAAGTGAAGGGAAAAAAAGATCTGTAGATATATCTCTTGGGGATGTTTTCCGATTGACACAGTGTTGTAAGGGTGAGCCATCAGGGTTAGTACGTAGGGTCACCAAGTCAGATTGACGTCTTGTTTTTTCATGTTGTCTGAATAATTGTATGTTGTAATGTCTTATTGTCAGACTTTTAAGCAATATCTTAAAGTGAACTTGGAACACCCCCTTACCCCCTTCAGGATGAAGTAAAGAAAAAAAATATTGCTGATAAAAATTCAAATATAAAAAAAAAAAATATTTGTGAATCTGAAAAGTTTCTGTTCGAGTGAGGTTCTGATGGAATTCTGATTTGGATCACTCCTTTCTCATTTAGCACAATATTTTAAATTAGTAAATCTCAGTGTCAGTCTAAACCACATTAATGTTTAGTTAAACAATTTGTAAATTTGTGATGATTGTTAAAATAGTACAAAAACTTTAACCAGCTTGACCTACGCAGCCTTCTGCGTTCCGAATGGTTGCAAGAGTTCAGTCTGTGTTCTTGTCTGTGATTGGTGAGAACGTCAAGGCGGGACTTAAATCATTGTGTTTTTAAGACAAACTAAAAGAGTCGCACTTTGCGAGTTTTTTTGCGTTCTTACAATAAAAGCCTATTGCTTTTTTTTTCTTCTACATTATTTTTAAAGATTTTTTTTTCCTTTTATGTCTTTTTTCTTCCGTGTCCTGTTTCCAGGGTTTTCAGTGATAATATGCTTATTCGGTTCTTAAATACATGCTTAAATGCTTGACCGTGTATAACAGTTAAATAATAATAACATCGCTGTGGAGGACAATGACTGCAGTGTAACGGTAACGTTAGCCGCGTATAAAGGCTTAAACAGTTCGGCTTGTTGTAGATTTTTCGTTCATTTGTACGTGGGTTTCGAATGACCAGAAATGGTGAAATTGCCCAAAGGCATAGGCAGTCCAGCATCACACTACACATGAAGCAAGGTTTCGTAACGTAAGAGGAGGTAACATATTCAGAGCATTACTCGTTTGGATTGTCAGTGAGGCTAATTTTATCCATATGTCGTTGCTTTGCATTCGTCTGAAGATTGCTGTGAGATAGAACTTCACTTTTGACTTTGTGATGTCTGAAAAACAGCAATAAAACCTGTTCAAGCTCTCCCAGTGTGTGACGCCTGTAAATGAAGAGCTAACTCTTCCAAAATGGTGGAACGATCCCATCATGCAGCACAGCATGACTCTGATTCCCAAACCCCATAAACTGTTTAATGTTGGTCCCGTGATGTTTGATGATGCGAAATTGCTAATAAAATGGCTGCAAAAGGTAAAGGTCCGGCACTGCGCTTCTAAGCGGACTGACTGTCGAATGTTACGGCTGTGTATGTGTTTGCCCGCGTGTATACGTGTATGTATATGTATATGTGTTGGTACGTGAGCTCTGGCTAGTTAAGTGGTTAGCTGTTGCGCTCGTTCCCGAAATACACCAGAACACTGTTCCAGCAGCACACCCTCTCACACTGAGAGCACACACTAAAAATATCCCTCACACACACAAACACACACTACATCGAGTAGTGTGGATGAGTGGGGGAAGGGTGCACACATGCTCCCAGACACAAACGCTCTCTCTCTCTCAGACACACACACACACACACACACACTGCGCCTGCTGTCTCTCCCATTATTGCCTTGTTTATTTCCTGAGTATGAAATCTATCGACTGGCCGACACTGTGCACACCATCAATCGCTCTCACTTTCAATCCCCTCAAATCCCAGAATTCCGCCATTACACACACATACACATAAACACACACACACGCACATCCCTTTAAGTATCACCCTGGTTAAACCTTGCCTAAGGCTTAACACTTAGACCTATATATCTTCATCTACGCTACCTTCACTGCAGTACACATCAAGCAAGTCCGACTTTCAAGCGCATGACTGATCACAGATCAGCTTTCACCATTCACAGAATCGTGCTCTTCACGCACTGAAACCTGATCCAACACCAGCTCTGCTCATCTGAGAGGTTTGATGTTTAGTCACTGCAAGCAGTCGGTCAACGATCTAATGCTAGTGTTGCGCTGTTGTTAAGCATTTATCTTTTCAAAAATCGAGAATTTGTTGAATGTGAAAATTGTGATTTATTGCATTTTTGGTCAAATTTATAAATATGCTTCAAACGTATCTCTATTTAAAAAAATTACTTTCCATGTTTGGCGGCACGGTGGTGTAGTGGTTAGCACCGTCGCCTTGCACCTCCAGGGTCTGGGTTCGATTCCCCGGCCAGGTTCGATTCCCGTCTCTGTGTGCATGGAGTTTGCATGTTCTCCCCGTGCTTGGTGGGTTTCCTCCGGGTACTCCGGGTTTCCTCCCACAGTCCAAAGATATGCAGGTTAGGCTAATTGGCGTTCCTAAATTGCCCGTAGTGTGTGATTGGGTGTGTGAGTGTGTGTATATGTGTGTGCCCTGCGATGGATTGGCACGCTGTCCAGGGTGTACCCCGCCTTGTGCCCGAAGTCTCCTGGGATAGGCTCCAGGTCCCCCGCGACCCTGAATAGAGGATAAAGCGGTACAGAAGATGAACTTTCCATGTTTACGTCTTTAACAATATCGATTCAAGGAGTTGATTCACGATGTTACAAACTTAACTCGACTGCCTTTATATTTAAACAGAGGTTAAAATATAAAATGGCACACGAATCTAAAATAAAGAACATAAATTTGAATACGTTACAAAATCAAGTTGTAATTATAGAAACGAAAATATATTCCCATGCGTTCATAGAGATAAGATTGAGACTGAATGTCGTGTGCTGGATGTTCAGTCAGAGCCGTGATTATAGAAAATGCATCAACAAGTACCTTGGTATAATAATATATCAAACATTTTATTTAAGATCTTTCATTTCCATTCTTGTTGTCAAATTCAAGATACCTTTATTCTTGTTTTAATATTAATCGCCTTTGCCTCCGAGTGGCGCAGCGGTAAAGCGCTCGCCCTATCATCCGGAGATCGCTGGTTCGAACCCCGTGTGATGCTGTTTTCCTCTCACAGCCGGAGGCATAGAGAGAGCTGATTGGCCGAGCTCTCTCAGAGGGGAGGGATCAGAGGTACTTTGTGCTCTCACATTAATCACGGCTCTACAGCCAATCAGGGGCGTCTGTGAGCTCGCGCATGCTGAAGGAGCGGATAGCGCTTTCCTCTGAGTGTGTTACTCCGCCCCTAATGGTGTGTGGACAAGCAGTTCGAAAAGATGCAGTCGGCTGACGTCACGCAGTTTGGAGGAAACACGTGATGGTCTTCGCCCTCCCGACTGAGTGGTAGTGGTAGCCTTAATGTGGGAGCCCCTTAGCGACGGGGAGGAATTGGCTACGACTAAATTGGGGAGAAAATTGGAACCCCCAGCCCCAAAAAAAATTATATATTAAATTATATATATATATATAAATCGCCTTTATCGAAAAAAAGTGGGAGGTCTAGTAATCTTTATCGACTCTATCGAAAAAAGTCATTTTTCCATGTCATGTCACCAACTCAAACCTGTCATCAGAACACACATACACACGTATATGTACAAGTAATTCAAACTGTAAACTTTTTGTTTTTCAACAACAACGACAACAAAACATTTCCAACGGGAAGTTCTTTTAGTTTTCTTTTAGTAAGGCACCAAACACTATGGGGACCAGCCAAATGTCCCCACAATGTCAAACCTGACAGATACTCCTATTGTTGTGGGGACCTGCCGGAACACCCCATAACACCCCCCACCCACCACATACACACACAGGCAATGTGATACAAGCATACAACCAGCTACACTGAATATCTACTGAGCCACAGACCATAACACACACACACACACACACACACACACACACACACACACACACACACACACACACGCACTGTTTATATCTTGACTATACCCCACCTCCCCAGAGACCCATTCCACATTCCTCCACCTCCCTGCATTCTTTTCCTGTTGAGGAGGGGGCCTGACCGACTTTCCTCTCTCTCTCTCTCTCTCTCTTTCTCTCTCTCTCTCTCTTTGTCTCACTTTACTTCTTTTCCTCTCTTAAACACACAAATTGGCCCTTCAGACACACTCCCTTTCTCTCTCTTCGTCTTCACATCTTCCACTCCTCATCTTCCACTCTTCTTCCATACAAAACTAATCGTCTTTATTCCTCTCTCTTTCTCTCCCAAACACGGATATAACGTGAAAGACGACAGAGCAGATCCTGTACGTCTCCGTCCTTTGGTCCAACATAGGCCTGTATTTGTTCTGCGATGCGTCTTCAGTCTCGTTCTTTTCGTTTTCCCCCATTTTATTTTTCTCCTCTGCTAACGAGACGAATATATATGCAGAGCCATCTCTCTTGTCTCGATCCACAGGGGCCCGGATTAACACAGACCCCAGAGAAAGCAGCACAGAAACACAACTGGTGGGCAAGTTATTATATGGGGCAGCAGCTGGAATGGACTGATTTAGTGTAAATGTGATTTGCCATTCTTGCAGAACGTGTGATGAGATCGAGAGAGAGAGAGAGAGATGGAGAGGAAAGAAAAATGACATCTGCACAAATTACCCACCCAGTGAAACTGTAAACAGGAAAACACGTCACTCACACACGCTCACGCACACACACACCCACACACACACACGCACACAGTTGCAGATACAGAACGATCGAAAGGAAAGGAAAGTGAGCAAGTAAAGGTTGATGGTCAAGGCCGTATGAGCTTGGTCTGCACTGATGATCAGACAAAGTGACTTTTGGCATTTGAGCTTTGTTTAATTCGCTCTTGTGTAGGTGTGTGCGTCTTTGCGTGTGTGTGTGTGGATGTATGGGTGGGTATTGTGTGCTTGTACGCTCCCCCATGAATCAATCTCTCATTAGGATTTTGTCTCTGCCGGTGGCGCTCGTCAGTTCACTAAGCTCACAGTGGGAATGAACACACACATACTTAACGCACACACGCCACCTAGCACTACAAAGACGGAGAGCTAATTATCGAGGATAATAATATTCAGAACTGTGCTCCTCCGCTTGCTCCCAATGGTAAGTATACTACAGTCTAGAGTGCCGGTTCAGAATACAGATAGTGTCTCTAGCTAGGTAATGGAGGCTGGGCAGTTCAATTGAGTTCAGCTCAGTTTTATTGGGTGTTTCACACCCGTGTCGCGTACAGTGATTTAAGGTGATTGCCACGCAGCCGAGTTTGACCGTGCGACCGAGAGAAGTGTTGGTATGGAAACAGGAATACCAAAGCAGTGGAGAATTGAGGTGAGAGAGAGAGAGAGAGAGGCATTAAATAAACTGTGGTGAGTCCGGTGCTCCAGGTTCAGCTTTCCAGGTCTCTCTTAATTACCGGGGAGCACACCAGAGTCAACCGCAGTATGGTACAGAGAGCAGTTACCAATCGGTGAGCGTTTCCCATGAAGCACCTGTCTACTTCTTTCGTTCTAGTTGTGACGTTACTCCCTATAGAAAGAATTGTAGTAAACACTAACTGTAATTTGAAGAAAAACAAAGCCAGCCAGTGTCTGAAGTGATGATCCTGTGTTGGATCATCACTATATAGCAGGATCCACCCTGGATGGGATCACAGAACACAAACACACACACACAATCATGGTGCTACTCGCGATACAATGAACTATAGGATGAAACTGAAATACCTTTAGGAAACCAATCAAGAAGATCCAAGCTCAAACACAAAGATTCGAACCCAAAACCCTGGAGGCGACGGTGTTAATCACCGTGCCATGCGAAAAAAACAACCAAACGGAATTCAAGGGTAACGTCAGATCATCGTGCCAAATGTTTCTCTATAAAAATACCAACAATAGCAAAGTTCTCCAACTAAGTGAACTGAGCAGGAACCCTAACATGGATGATCATTATAATATAGTATAGCAACATTGCGATGAAGTTCACTCTCAGGACAAGTTTGTTTTTGAAGATAAAATGACTTTGAGATAATGTTAAATGAGTCACCCAAACACAACATACCTTGTGTATGTTGCTTTCTTTGAAGTATTTATGTGATTAGCATCCATTTGCACAATGACTTGACACATCCACAGTCCCTTAAGTTTCTAATCGGGTTTTAAAATTCTGATGTGAGATTGGGACAGAAAACACAACAGCTTCCCATACACAGTGTGTGAATCTCGTGTCACAAAACAGAGAGATATCTTTGTGGTAATGTTATCTCTCTGTTTCATTATCTTTGAGAAATATTAACATGAGGTGCATCTTAGTTCACAAATGACTCGACTGTTATATGGTGTTTGCACAGGGTCCAAACTGCATCATGTCATAGAATGTATTTCAGACATTATGTGTTTTTTACCCTTTTGACTGCTTTTAAAGTGAATATTTTGGTATTTCGCTGTTGTCTGGTATTTTTCTTGTCGCTCTTGTTGGTACATACATGCATTTACCTACATTGTGGTCTAGTTTGGAGTTTAAGTCCCATTCAGTATTGCCATTAATATTGTTTCAAATGTTCTTACAACATTGTAACTCATGACCTTAAGCATTATGCCACGGTTATGTAGTCAACATCGTTCCAACGTCATTTCATCAAAGTAATTCTAACATTTTTTATTCTACCATTGTCCCAATGTCCGTAACATCGGCAAATAAACATCACCACAACATTTCGACTTGGGTCAGTGGGTAATATCCTGAACTACTGAGCAGAAGCAGTAGTTCAGCTCACCACCAAGCTGCCATTGTTAGGTCCTTAAGCAAGGCCCTCAAACCTTAACTCAGATGTACATTCATTCATTCATTTTCTATACCGCTTAATCCTGTGTTCAGGGTCGCGGGGGACCTGGAGCCTATCCCAGGAGCACTTCGGGCACTAGACGGGGTACACCCTGGACAGGGTGCCAATCCATCGCAGGGCACACACACATACACACACTCAGACACTACGGGCAATTTAGGAACGCCAATTAGCCTAACCTGCATATCTTTGGACTGTGGGAGGAAACCGGAGTACCCGGAGGAAACCCACCAAGCACGGGGAGAACATGCAAACTCCATGCACACAGAGATAGGAATCGAGCCTGGCCGGGGAATCGAACCCAGACCCTGGAGGTGCAAGGCGACAGTGCTAACCACTACACCACACTACACTACACATGTGACTACACCACCGCGCCGCCTGCTCAGATGTACAGTATAATGAAATAGTTTGTAAGTCGATCTGCCAAAGTATTGTAAATATAAATAAAAATAACTGAGTACGATGGACAGAATAACTCGTGTCCCTATCAATCAAAGTGACACCATCCAATCGTGAACATAGATAAGTGAATCAGAAGTGGTTTAAAATGTCATGTGTGTTCGATGGCAAACATGCACGTATGTTGAAGGGAAGATGAATAAACCTTTGCCTTTCCCAAATGGTCACTGGTGTGCAATATGATGGAACTGAGTATTGTGGGAAATAATTTTAAAAAAAGCATGACGTAAACATTCATTAGGTAGTTGGTATGGAGCATACATCAGTCCGTTTCTTTCCCGAAATGGCTGTTGTCAATATTTGAATTTGACCAGTCAATGCTGAAACGGTTTCTATTTTCTATCCACATGTCCCTGTTCGGAGCCACTTTTATCATGGAAAGCAGGTTGACCAGCAAGTTCAGCATTTGGTGCAACAACACCGTCAATATTTGTTACCATAACACGCAGATTTGATACCATAACATGCAGAGTGTGTTGTTAAAGTGCTGCGTGTTTATATTCCCTTTTACCTCTGCTTTCAATTATTAATTTCTTTCTCTTTACCTTCTTCCTCAAGTCAGCTGCACTCCATAAGTGTGTATGTGTGTGTGTATTATGTCTCCTCCTTGTGCTATTTCTGTCACCAATCACTACGGCCGTGACGGTAATCGGAAGCCAAGCAGTGCCCCCTGATTCCTGCGAGCGAGTTTTCCTTCTTCAGACGATTGCTCAATTCTGAGCAGAAAGCAAGACTGCAAACGATACTAAAGCATCAGAAACGAAGCGAAAAAGGTTCTGTGTGAGATACTCTCTGATAAATACTAATCAAAACCTGACCAATCAGTCACCACAGTGAAAGCAGAGAGCCTTAGGTAGACCTATCCCATGATGCACCGCTTTGACCGGCTCTCAATCTCAGTAGTTGTGTTCCAGCCCAGAGTGTTGAGTGACAACTGCAGCCACCCACACTTCGCTGTCTGTCAGAGGCACAATGTCGAAAAGGTGGCCATTTTGAATCTGTCCGGAACCTCGTTATCATACAGCCACCATCGGGTTCCACTCCTGTCAGCCCAGAGCACGAACCTGAGGCTCTGAGACTAGACTCACCAAAATAGGACAGGTGAAGATTGGCAGAAGACCAGGTGGGTCAGCGACGCGATCAGCTGATGGGGTTGATGTTTCAGGTCTATAGATTTGCGTTTATTCTATTTAAAAATGTAAATCTTAATGAAATGAACAGGTTGAGGTAGTGTATGAAGTGTATACATGTGACAAATCGTAAAGCATTTTACAGTTATCGATTGGATGAGCAGCGTGATTAAGATTCATAATATATCAAAGCAGAACGATGCCGGAGTTCGTGTTCTCCTAAGCGCCTTCAGAGGATATTTATGCTGAGACTGACAGGCATAATAAAGGAACACTCAGGGACCAGGCACCAGTGTTAACTAACGGTTACACTCTGATAGGACATGATTCTTGTTGTTATGGTAACGCTGACGTCGCTCGCATCCGAGGAAAATTCGGTTCCCATTACATGTAACGCGCAGGTAGTAGCATCGAGTTCAGGATGCACAGAAGCCCTGCATTCACATCCTGCGATTCATTCGTATTGACACAAACGTTCATGAAAACACAGGCTGCGAGGGAACCTGCTGACTGCGACGCAACTGCAATTCATCATCCTGTAGTTACAGAATCAATTAGCTATCATCAGTGTGGGAAACGTCTACAGCTCCATGGCTGCAAACTTCAGACCCGTGTTTCATCAACATTTGTTTTTCGGTGTCCAGCTGCCAGAAATCATTCTGGAAAGTCTACTTTTTTTTTTTTTAAAGGTTTTTGCATTTCACATTAATGTTGCTCTAAGTGGTTCTGGCACCGGATTAGATTCCTCAGATTCCACATCGTCTGCCTGCGGTGTCTCTCACTTATTGGGGGAAAGGGAGTGAGGAAAAAGGAAAGGTACGACACTGTTTTTAGTGTCCCTTTAACCTACTTTTTCTCGACTTCTTGAGAATTAAAGAATTGCATCCATCCACATCCACATCAATCCACATCTAGCAGGATTATCTACACTTAGGTCAATTAAGAACAAAAAGACAAAAGATTATAGATGCTTTTTCAAATTGTCTACTATTCATCTCTTACCATTTTGTTTTAAGCGTTATTAGGAATCATACTTTTTATTAGTCTTTTCGCTTTACACCTAAATCACCACCATTACGTGCCTCTGAGATTATCAGTGTTTTGGCTACTGTGCAGCGTATAAACCTAAACACTGCAGTGAAAAGTAGACCACTCCCAACTTCTGGGTTTACTTAAATGTTGCTTCACAACTTTAGCTCAGTTGCGTTGCCTGCGCACGACATGCGATTCTAAAGTCATTCCATATGTCGTTCAGCGCGCGCTACACATTTACGTCTCTCAGAGGTTGGAAGCTGGTTTTAATCAGGCAGTTCTCAGGGCCGCCTCATATGCTGTGGGTTTAGCTAATGACGTGTTCGGTGACATTGTCCTTTGACGTCGGGCTTGGACCACTTCTACGGTTTAGTATAATGGTATTATAAAAGGTTTGCTTTGGGTGGAGGAAACTTGCTCTTGATTAAAGCAGGCGTACAATTTCTGCCCGTGTGCGCTGAGAGAAAGTAAAAGGTTCTAATAAGTCAGTCTACTGCTGTTAGCATTGGAATGTCAAGTAAAGACAGAAATATGATGCCGTATTTTCCCCTCCTATAGTTTCTCCTGAATGTTTTTTTAGCTGCCCAACCAACCAGCTTTTCCGTCTCATAGAGTATGATTTCTTTCCTACAACAGGACTTTTCAACACCTGCTCACAGTGAAACACACTAAAGCGCTATCTATCCTCTTCCTCATACATGACCTCAAAGATGCTTGGGATAGGCTAGTGTCTCTGTGCTGTACATGGAAGAAAGTATACAGTGTAGAGTGGTTAAGGCAATGGACTATGGTCCGGAAGGTCCCAAGTTTAAATCCCACAACCACCAAGTTGTCCCTGTCGGGCCCTTGAGCAAGGCCTTTAACCCTCAACTGCTCAGATGTAAAATGAGATAACGTATGTTGCTCTGAATAAGAGCGTCTGCCAAATGCCTAAATGTAAATTTGCCCTCCTGAACCCTTTAATAACAAGTCCAAATCTTTTCTCAGGAGCCCAAAAAACATCCGTATATTGATCCCAATTCAAGTAATACTTTAAATGTTGGTTTGAGGTTTTTACCAAGAGTTGTCAAGGTGTTTATTACCAGAAACACAAATAAAAAATTATGTTACACGTTCACTCGATGACTAGAATACTAAAAACGTGCAAAATATTTTTTGTGTATGTGGAGTGTGTGTTCTCCTTGTGTGTGGTGAGTTTCATCCTTAGTGGTCCGGTTTCCTCCTACAGTCCAAAGAGATGTGTGATTGTAGTCATAGTGTGCGAGTAAGTGTGTGTGCTTGTGCCCTGTAATGAATTGGTACCCCGTCCAGGGTTCCCGTTACACCTCGTGCCCCAGGTTCACTGGTATAAGCCCCAGGTGTCCCTGACTCTGTATAGGATAAGCTGTGTAGAGAGTGAGGAAGTGAATAAACATCTGTAAGCACTTCACAATGTCAGGTAGGTCTACTTTATTTGGTACATCAACCCATCCATCTGTTATCTACAGTTCTTATTCTGTGCAGGGTCTGGAGACAATCCCAGGGGGTTTAGGGCATAATGCAGGGTACACCTGGGATGGGGTGCCAAGCCATCTGAAACACCAATCAGCGTACACTGCATGGAAACCCAACAAGGACAAGAGCTGATAATCCTAATTACTCTGATTTGATGTAATAAGAATTTTTTTTTATAAAACTTCTATATAATTGAATGTAAAATATAATTTTAATAATTATATATATATATATATATATATATATATATATATATGTGTGTGTGTGTGTGTTGTACTTTAGTAAATACTTGAACAACAGTGACTTTTATGTGTTTAAAGAGGCAGAAATGGGGTTTGAATTTCTTGCTTGAGAAATATAAGAGGTAGAGGATCATGAAGGTGGAATACTGTGTGTGTGTGTGTGTGTGTGTGTGTACTCAGTGGCCTGAAGCCTGATACTGGCCCCCTATCTGCAGCTGCTCCTTCTCGCCCACCGTCTCAAAACACCCCCCCACCCAAAAACACTGCCCATCCTCCTCCTCCTCCTCTCCCTGAATCTTTCTCTCTGTCTGTCTGTCTCTTATGCTCTCTCTTCAGGATCAAGTGACTTAAGACCCAGAACATGGACAGGGAATGGATTGGAACTTCAGGAACAGAAAACAGAAGGAGAGAGAGAGGGAGAGAGAGAGTGAATGGAGAGAGCTGGAGGAGGCTGATGTGGGAGTTTGATAAAGTGTGTGTATCCTGAAGTGTGTAGGTGTTTATTTTGTGTGTGCGCTCTGTTGTCTACCTATGCGTGGGGTGGTGTTTATGTGCGCGCGCGCGTGTGTGTGTGTGTGTGTTTCCTATTGCCTAAGGCTGGTCCTGCCAATTCAGCAGTGATGAGTGAGGCTAAATTATTTAGCTATACAGTGCTGGACTGTCTCCAGTGAAATGCCTTGACTGGTCCCCTGTGTGTGTGTATGTGTGTATGTGTGTGTGTGTGTGTGTGTTGTATTTTAGTAAATACTTGAACAACACACCATATACTCTGGATGAATTTAAAGACTGAACAAAAGTCTGTGCTTTTTAAAGAAATAGTGTTGGAATAGTAAAGCAATAATCTGATGTTTTTTAAAATAGTTTTATAAATCACACATTAAATGTACAGATGATAAACACAGTCAATACGTTCAATAAACTCTTCCTAAATATAGGAAAGAGTAAAGAATTCTCAGCAAGTGCCCATAGACTGCTGTCTCTTAAGCAAATTGTATATCATGCCTCTAATTTCAAAAGATGACATAACGTGGTAAAACCCTTAAAACAAATAATGTTCTACTCTTAAAGGAACAGCTCACAGTTTTTCCATCAGCAGTTAACATAAGGTGTTTTCACATAGGGCGACTTGAGCACCTGACCCCAAAGTCTGGTTCATTCAGTGAGAACACAATCGTTCCGTGCTTGGGAACCATCCCCGAGTCCGCTTGTAGAGGTGGTCTCGAAAACGATAACGCAATATCTAATCGGGTATGGAATCCTGAGAACGGGAGGAGATCGCTATTTAGATGTGACGTCATCAGCGCCATCTGTATCTTCCAAAATGCCGATCTTATCCTCTGGCATACATCAAGTAGGAAGAGCAAGAGCACGCAAGAGCGTCTGCCTTGACGGGTTTTTTGTTCCCAAAATATCGATACTATTAGGTATAACGAAAAGGATCACTTGATTTCCTCTTCTTCTCTCGTGTTTAGTAGGTGCATACCGCCACCTGCTGTATCGGAGGGTGTAAATGCACAAGTGTACCCGAGAACGGAGAACAAAAACCAGCAGAGGGCGAGAAGTGGGAGAGCAATCGTTCGCGGCCACGGTACAAATCTATTGTGTGTAATGTGGAAACACTCTCACACAACGAGTTTAACACATCGTTTGATTTTTTTCTCGTAAACATGTTGAAAAGATGAAACATTCTCTCTGACTGCCCCTATGACGGCCCTTACACTGTAGGTGACTTTCAAGCAAACTTTTAGGATTTTCTGTTCCTTTTCTTAGTACAAGGACACTGGTTGAGATTCATGCCTGTATTATTTATCCACAGGTTGACGAACACTGGATTACCCCTTTAATGCTGGAGGGATGTGCAGCAAAAAACACAACGCAGTAAAAGCCTGGACTTTCCCATTTCTTTAAAGAAATCCACCTCTATTTATAGGGTAAAGCCGCATCCCCCCCCCTCGACAGCTTGACACACCGTGACGTCTCTGTTTTTGCCTTTTTGTAGAGAGTGTGTGTATGTGTGTGTGTGTGTGGGTTCACAGCTGCACGGCAAATGCCTCGCAGCTGGAGCGATGGTGTGCGAGGCTATAATCCATGATCATGCCCGAGCACACACACACACACACACACACACACACACGCATGAATGCATGCTCATGCACCCCCACACTCTTGGTAACCATACATGCTGTGTGTTTGTGTGTATGTGTGTGTGTGTGCGAGTGTGTTCTCACAACGACATGCTTCAGTCACAAGCATCTGTAGCTGAATCTCATTTCCCTGATATTATTTGCACCGCCGCATACGCCGGGAGCACGCAGTCTACAGCCGCATTAGGATGCAGCCCTGCGAAATCTGCATAAATTAACCCTCATTTGAAATCGATCCAGAAAACGAAAGCGTCAGAAACAGATCTGAATCTTTGTGTCGATCATGTTAGAGGCTGTAATGTGTATCATGTTGGATCTTTGTGATTATAAAATTATATAGTTTGGAATTTTTAATAAGAATATTAAGAATAGACGGACATTTGTTCGGTCTCAATGTGGCAACAAATCTGTCCCGTAATTATTTTTCTCATTTTTGTAGAATTTTTTTAAACCCGTTGTACCGCTGTACGGACTCTTAATACGCATAATATTTAATTAATATTCATCCTTCTTCATTTTAATGTCACAGTAGGAACATAAGCATGAAATCTATTAAATTTAAAACAGAGTCAGAGAAACACTTATTCTTAAAAACAAATACTTGTCCTTGCATTTTCTGTCATCATTTTAAATAAAAAAAAATTAAAATAAGGATTTGTTTTATAAGGATTAAAGTTAAACAATGCACGTTTTTCATTTCATTGGTTTTTCATTTGCTTGTAAATTCTGTTTTTCTTTACTTGTGTGACTGAGTAGTAAAACTAATTTTACTGGAAAAAAAATTATGCTTGTGTGAAAAGTGAAAAAAAAAGAGATTTTAATGGGCACCTGAAAATTTCACTTATTAGTATTTTTCTTGCTTTTTGTCTTTTTTTCTACTTTTGTTTCGAACAGGGTTTATAAATGCAAAATAGATTTCCGCCCCCTATTGTGACCTCATAAGGAAAGCCCCTCCCCCGGCTTGTTGCTAACCCCTTCTGTTCTCTGAAGGGGTGTGGCTTAGAAGTAGTTTATTTACTTAGTTACTTTCAGCTGGAGCTTAAACATACACACATTTTAAAGGGGGCTCTGGGACTTTTCTTAGTGTGTTAAAGAAATCAAAATATTGGACCTTTAATGTAAATTCGTCACTGGTGTTGCTGTGACTGGTGTAACTGGTGTTCCTATGACACCAGCGAGAATAAGAAACTCCAGTCACTTCGAGTGGAATAATAACTGAGAATATCAGTTACATTATGAACAAAAAGAATTTCATTGTCGCTACATTCACTAGCGATAACCGGCTGAAGGTCACTGATGTACAAGATTCTGGTCACAGATTTTGAAGTATTAAGAACCAATAACAGTATCTAATAAACTCGTGGCTGCTTGTGGCTACTTGGTACTCCTGTTTCCTCCCACAGTCCAAAAACATGAAGATTAAGCTAAATTGTTATTTTTTTCCCAAATTGCCCGTAGTGTGTGATGTGTGCATGTAATAACCTGGAATGGATTATTACAAAAACACTCCAATCCAGTAGGTGGCGTTATTGCACCAAACGCCCATAAGCTTAAAAGAAAAAGAAAAGGTGATACTCTCACAAAATGCGAGTATTTGCAGGAGATGGAAGCAGTTTGTATTTTCTACAAAGGCTGTGGTTTATTTTAAAGGAATTGATCAATTTTAGAACCAAATCCTATAAAATTGTGAATCCGTTTGACGACAACTGCAACTTTTTTGGTACTTGGTACTTTTTTAATAATCCATTTAAATTTACATTTACACTACCACTGTGAATTTGCGTTTTTATCAGTAGCGTCCGTGACAATACAATATCCCGTTAAGCTCATCGTTAAAAATATAACAGCTGTAATGTTTACAGTGTACGTTCTTATTTCTATACACTCTAGGAACGGTGTTAATGTCACTATAGCTCAGTTTCATCATTTGCACGCTGGCGGTGTAGTAGCTGGCTAGCTAACACGCTAGATTGAGATGAAACGCACATTTCTGACAGTTAATGCGATCGTAACGCAGTGTTAGTTAAGCTTGTATTATGGGGTACGAAGAAAAAAAGAAATCTCTCTCCCTTTCTCTCTGTCAGATTCATCCATATTCCAGAAGCTATGAGCACCCCACAAGCGTGCACACACACACACACACACACACACACATACACACACTTCTGGCCCTGCTCTGGCTGGGTTGCTATGGAAACAGTAGCAGACAGGTTCTCACGTCCCTTCCTTCAGATTCCTCCTGGCTCGAAGAGCATTTATATTCATACACACCACACACACATATACACACACACACACACCGAGCCCCACACGAACGTGTGCACAAGCATGCACAGACGTGGCGAGCACACATATTAATACACAGCATGCACTCCGACATATTGATCCTCACCAAGGGTTGTGTGTGGCCAGAAACAGCAAAGCAGAGCTGTTATTATAATTGTGACGCTGACAATTACAGAGCTCGTTTATGAGATATTTGCATTCTCTCTCTGTCTCTCTCTCTCTCTCTCTCTTTATCACACACACTGAGGCAATTATATTGATTTTCTAAGATGAGTGCTCTGTATTGTTTGGCTAGGTCATCGTCACGTTTGATACTCCAGCATACTCCGCTGCAGACGAGCCTCATCAGTATGCAGAGGAACAGCCGGTGACGGGGGTGTCATATTTGTCATAATTAATATCAAACATCGCAGCCAGTGACTCATACGTAAAATCAAAGCGATGGTGTGATAATCTTCTCTCTCTTGTCATCTTTTTTTTTTTTTTTTTTTGCCTTCTACAGCATCAAGGTGCCATGGAGAAGCAAAGCGAGGAAGAAAGAGATAAAGGTTTATTTTATTTTTCCTCATTCGTCTCTCTCACTTTCTCAAACTCATTTAGTAGGATAAGCATCAGCAGCGGAGAGACGGAGCGCACACTTTCCCTTCCTTTTTAATGTAAGGAGGAGAATGGATATAGAGAATAATAATATTGCTCTCTCTCTCTTCTTCATCGGTGTCGGACTTTGAATACTAACCAGGCTCTCAGCACATACAATAAGCATCGTATCACAGTCTAGGAAATTAAGATAGACAGACAGACAGAGAGAGAGAGCGAGACAGAGAGAGAAAGAGAGAGAGAGAGAGAGAAGGGGGTGGGGCTGGAGGGAGTAAAGGAAAAGAGATGGTTTAAGGGAAAATAAATCTGATTTGAGACTTCAGGTTTGAATTTTATTCTATTCTAGACTGTGTGTGTGTGTTTGTGTGTGTGTGTGTGTGTGTGTCAGTGCATTGCATCAGCCATACATTAAGCTTCAGAGATGGAAAAGTCCAATTAAAACCTTTGCAGACACAAATACAGCGATCTGTAGAGTCTAGTGTGCCTTTGCTCTCACACACACACAAACACACACACACAGTCTCTCTATCTCTCGCTCTCTCTCTCTCTTCGTTCTTGAACTTTCATTTTCCAAAGGCACTTTTTTCCTATTCCCTAGGCCCCACTGGAGTACCACACACACACACACACACACATACACCAATTCACGCACACTAACACACATTCCAGTTCCAGTCCAGTTTAGTCCCAGTATAGTTTTACACTTTCTAACCTCCCAGTAAAACCCCCTCAACATGCCAAAGTGTAACTGCACCAGTAAGTAGCTATTTTCTCTTATTCTTTTTCCCCTTTACACCCCCCCTTCCCCCTGCAACCCCCCCCCCCCATAACCACCACAATCCCCTCTTTTTGTGTCTGCAACATTGAGACCATCTGGGATGGGCCGCCTCGGTTGTCATGGAGACGCTCCGTGCCGGGTCGTCCGATTGGCCGGTGTGTGCGGTGTGGTGTTGGACGAGGTGTGTCTCATGTCCTCTGGGACGCTGAGGAGGAGGGTGTGTGTGTACGTGCGTGCACTCGAGCCTCATGCAATGCAAATGTGGCACCTTTGAACCGAGGACGCCGAACCAACATGGGCGCCCGAGAAAAGGCAACACGGCTGTGCTCAGAATGACAACGGCAGCTGGAGAGGGACAAAAAGATTGCTAATCAGCTCTGGAGCACACTTTCTAACACTTGTTAATGAGAAGAGGTAACTTCAGCAAGAAACAGAAATTGGAGATGGTTGTATATATATGTGTGTGTGTGTGTGTGTGTGTGTGTGTGTGTGTATACTGAGCATGAGGTTTGCTTTTACTTTAAAAAATGTTCTTTAGCTGCTCAGGTTGCAGGAGACATGTTTGCCTCAGACGGCGGAATTACAATAAGTGGAAAAAGTGACGTTAGCTCCACTTTTAAGACATTATCGAAGTCTTTAGTTTGTGTTTGCTAATCCGTTATAAAATCTGTTGTCACAAATTTAACGCCATCTAATGTAACAGTGACTGAAGCAGACGTTAAATGACCTCTACAGATTACACTCTTGTAACTCTTTCAACATTATAGCAAGCAGGGATGTCAGTTAAAGGAGTACTCGAATCTCATCTCTCTCTAGCACATCTATACTTTGTGGCAGCGTGGTGGTGTAGTGGATAGCATTGTGGCCTCGGGCCTCCAGAGTTGAAGGTTCGATTCTCACCTCACGGTCTGTGTGCATGAGTTTCTAGGTTCTCCCCGTGCTTGGTGGGTTTCCTCCGGGTACTCCGGTTTCCTCTCGCAGTCCAAAGACATGCAGATTAGGTTAATTGCCGTTCCCAAATTGATCATAGTGTGTGTATGTGTGTATGTCCTGCAATGGTTTGGCACTCTATCCAGGATGTACTTCACCTCATGCACAAAGTCTCATGGGATAGTCTCAGTCTTCCCTTTTACAGAATGTGACTGAATGAAAAGATTCTGTACCTTGTACATTACACCTTGATCATTTTCTTGTTTACATTTGTCCCAGTTCCCAGTATTCATTGCTCTGCAATTATCACAGTCAGATGTCATCACTGGTATTCACCAATGGGCAACGTCCAAAAAAGTGTCAAAACGTGCAGGTCTTTGAATGACCACTAGCTGCAAAAGTGAGGCAATCGCTGTAGCCTCCCATGCGGAAAGGAAGAGCATTGCAACAGGAATAAACACATTTGCAGCTGACTACACAACAACAACAACAACAACAAACAAACGGTTAAGAATGAATGTCTAGATTTTCCATTCACTACAACTGTACTGGGGGGGAATTTTTATGTAGCTCATCAGCTATTGTTATATAAATCACCGTAGATGAACTTATCAAGAAATGTAGAATTTGTCCCAGGACGACATGTACAGTATGGATGACGTGTAGGGTACGGTTCAGCCAAATGCAAAGTAACGTTAGGGTGTAAATTAAAGTTAGCTACCTTAGTATTTTAGCTAAGCTAAAGCTAAACAAGAGGTCTTGTGGTAACTGAGGTAAGTGGTAAGTTCCAACCAACAGCCAGGCTAAGTTTTATTTACCCAGTTACCCATTCCTAGATTAACCAGGGTTTAGACACGTCGTCCCAAGATGGCTAAGACCAGAGCTCCCACAGTTGAGCATCTCCAGAAAAACTATGAGTGATATCGAAAGAGAGTTTGTCCAGGACGTACAGGTGTGGTAACTCCACATAGGCACCTTGTGTCTATGGACAAGTAAAAAAAAACACCAAAAAATCCCTTTAAAGAACGTCTGCGCTGCTGTTGAGATGGAAACGCGATGCGATCGGTTCAATGAATGATTATACGCTAGCAGGATGTTGAGACAAGCGCCTTTGATTGTTGCACATGGGGGGAAAAAAACTCTCTCTTGATATCCAAACAAGGAAAGGTAATTTACAACGCTACTGATGAAGCCTGATCACAAATCGATGCAGTTTTGTGAAGATGAGAACTTATCTTTTGGGTCAAAAAAAAAACCAGGGGCCAACATTAAAAAAGTATGGTGAGACACCTAAACTGACAAGAGGCGACAAATGATTGCTTTTTTGGCTTTAGATAAAGAAAAGGATAGCGCTCTTGTGTGTGTATGGAGAGGGGGGCTGAGAAGGCAAATAAGGAAGGGTGCTCTTTGACGTTAGGTGCTGACACTCCAATACTGAGTGAGTGCTGAGAGCTTTTCAGCTACAGTGGAAACACTATTGATCGCAGCCCTGTCCTGTGCTGAGACGCTCTCAAAAAACGCTTTGTCTTCCTTTATTTAGCCAGACCCCTCTATGTGTGTGCGTATGTGTGTAGGAATGAGAAAGGAAGAAAATGGGTGTATTTAGAAGAGTAAGTTATGTGTGGGTGGTGTGGCCAGTGTGTGTGTGTGTGTTAGCAGGGGAGGATATACAGACAGAAAAGTAGACAGCAGAAAAGAAAGAGTGTTTGTGTGGTAGTGAGTGGGAAGGAGAAGAGGAGGGGTATTCGGTTAAGTGGCGTCTTGAGGCATTACGTTATCGTGTTACAAAATGAACTTTAATCACCCGTATCATATATGTATTAATGGTGAACAACGAAGAATCCTCAAAGCTGGAATTAACTGAATCAATTAAAACATAATGAAAAAAATCTCCATCTCGATTCATTCACACAGCAAAAAGTGCAAAGGAATGACAACGGAGATCGTTTCCTGCACTTTGGTACATTGTGCATTCCATAGTAGTAACATGGTACCCATTGAAGTGCCCTAGTACCTACCCTGATACTATATAAAATACTATGGTAATGACCATAAATACCACGCTATGTACTATAGTTTACCATATTACACTATAGTTGTTGTTGGTCTTTCCCGTCGAGGGTTTGCCACAGGGGAGCATCTGTTTGGCACACAAGCTTGGCATAGGTTTTACCCTGGATGCCCTTCCTGGCGCAACCCTCCCATTTTATCCAGGCTTGGGACCAGAACTGCATCCACTGGCTGGGGTTTGGGCATTGGCTTGGGAATCGAACTTGGGCCTTACGCAAGGCAGGTGAGAAACATACCACTGAACCACCAATACCCACCGTAGTACACTATAATACACAACTTAATATTCCACTCTATTAAGATTTGTACCTTTATGGCCCTTTCGTAGTGTTTATCTCTTCATGGGTTTAGTGCATTGTTTGAATTTTCCAATATCACACAATCATAAATCAAAGTTTCTTTATGATGGATGTAAATTCAATGACAAAGTAGGTAGAATTTGATTGAAGCTACATTAAAACACCACCATACACTGTGAAAAGTAAAACGTGGTATCTTTCCTTCATATTCTATACCGCTTATCCTCTACAGCAGGGGTGTCAAACATACGGCCCGCGGGCCGAATACGGCCCACTAAGGTGTCCAGTACGGCCCGCGGGATGATTTGAACAATAATATTAAATATCAAATATTTTTTATTATCATCATAAGTAGTAGTAGTAGTATTAAATAAAGTCTATGTCCGGGTATTCGCTGCAATATTGTGTTTGGTTTTATTCATTTTTTTTATTTTATCATTGATCATTTAACTGCTCTTCTCTTGCGCTTCTGCCGAAACCTCTAACACGCATGCGCATTCTAAATTGGCGCCTAAATCTAATTTCTTCGGCTATTTGAAGATGTGTGGCAAGCACTCGCGATTTTAAAAAAATGTCCAAAAAAAGAAAAATTGATCTGGAAGGGCGGATGTTTCAGGAGAAATGGAAAGAGAAGTATTTCTTCTGTGAGGTTAACGGCAAGCCGGTAAGTTTAATCCGCTCACAAGCCGTGGCTGTGCAAAAAGAATACAACATTAAACGGCACTATGACATACACGCAGAGAAATATGATAAATACACTGGACAGCTCCAAATGGAAAAAGTTAATGCTTTAGCATCCGCTTTAAAAAAAAAATTTTATTTGTTAAAGGAAAGTTCTCATTTGAAGTGTATAGTTAATGTTCATATCCAAAGTGAATGATATATTTTTTGCATTTGCATTAACCATAAAGAATTTATTTTTGTATATGATTCTTTCTAAATTATTGAGTTGTTAAAGGCAGTTTTTTTTTAATTATGAAGTGTTTTTCTAGTTTGTAAATTATATTGTAGCCTATAGCTTCATATTTAATGTACCTGTCTGTACACAGAGTCTGCAGCATTTTTTATTTCTTATCTGACAAGTAATATTCACGTTCAAAGGAAAGGATTTTGCTTGCCATTACTTGGCATTGTTTTTCCCCCAAAAAGGAATGAGTGTTAATGAACAGTTTCTGAGGACTTGTTACATGCAGTTTTACAGAATATAGTGTATTTGTTGTAATTTGATGGACTATGATTAAAAAAACAAATTCGGCCCGCACATGGTCACATTTCTTCTCATCCGGCCCTCACCCTAAAATGAGTTTGACACCCCTGCTCTACAGGGTCGTGGGGGTCTATGGCCTATCTTGGGGGATGTTGGGCAAGAGGCGCGGTGCACTCTGGACGTGGAACCAATCCATCGCAGAGCACAGACACTCACAATCTCATTCACACACCACAGGCAATTTGGGAACACCAATTAACCAAATCTGCATGTCTTTGGACTGTGGGAGAAAACTGGAGTACCCGGAAGAAACCCACCAAGCACAGGAAATGCAAACTCCAAGTTGGAAATCAAACTCCGACTGGAAATGTGTGCTAGAATATGGTATCTATGTTAAGGAAAATAAGCCAATTATTACAGCAATAATTCTAAAGATATTTCAACAACATATATTATTATAAATAATCTACTTACTGAAATTAAGTAAAATGTGTAAAAAAAAAAATGTGTCCATTATAATTATAATAATAATTATCATAATGATTTTACGTTTTCTAGCAAATAAATATTTTGATCACCCACCACAGTAGCCACAGTGGCTGAAGATCCATTGCCATCTGAAGGGAAATCTATGGCTGGAAGACATGGAAGTTTGTCTGAATGTTTCACAGGGAAACTAAATGTCTTTCATCAACGATACCTGTGATAAATTCTACATGTTTCGTAATGTGACTGGGTTATCAACAAAGAAATATACTGCTAGACTGCGATTCACCAGACATATTTTACATTTGCAGCCAATGTGGCATCCAAACAATGCCATCGCGTTGACCCTTCCACAGGGAAAGAGAAGCTGTATGACTGTGTGGTACCTGGCGCTACATGTTCAATGAAGACATTCAGGTCATTGGCCTGTCATGGGACAAAGCCAAAATCAGCACACTCCACAAAGCTTGATGAAGAACACTTGCCTCCCAATTAATTTGTTATTTGCTTCTTAGTTCCTCTTGCATCAAGTAACAAATAAATTCGGAAATATTAGTTGTTTGTTTTTAGTAGACATACTACGTATATGTTATGTTTATGTAAATAATTTTTTTTAGTATTACTTAGTATTTATTTGGGCTACAAATTTTTTCACACTGAAGTTACTTTTTTTTAATTACAGAATGACAAACTCTATTTCTCATTATCAGCCTTTGAGCTTTAAAAAATTAATTCCTTCATTTTCTTTCATTTGTTGCAGAGAAACTGTAAAGTCCTCTATGCTTAAGCATTTTTTCCTTTGCCGCAAAACCTCAACTCTGACATGAGAGATGCCTCCTAAAATGTTAAATGGATGTCTTTTCAAAGAAACCTTTTTATATTAGTGATAAAAAAATATTTTTTTGTTGTTGTTAACTAACATATTTCCATATCCTGTACTGTTGCCCTGTATATTTTCTTTGCACAACAACAATAAAGTAAAATCTAATTAAATCTAATCTATTTCAAATGATCGTGGCACCTCCGCTATGCAAGTCCCTGTGAGTTAGTTGTTACTATAGAAACAGTATCACACAAGAATACGTAGAATGATATAAACCTGTGATTTGCATTGCAGCCAGCGCATAAAACAAAGCTGCTATAGTAGAAAATTCATCAACACCTGACATGGACAGAAATCATGGCATGAAATGGTGTAATCATTTTGTGATGAAGAATGACATGGTGCTTCTTATTAAAAATGTTATATGTGAAATATTAGGGATGTTAATAATTAATGATTAACCGATTGATAGCTGCTAAGAATGTAAATGAGTAAAAATGCATTAACTGATAATGTTTGTTTTACACAACATTTTTCTGTAGCTTACGTAACTATTAGCTTATATTCCACAAATAGGCACATTGCATTCATGCTACTGTGTACTACACAGCATCAATTTGAAATGGGTTTTAACAACCTTATTTAGTCTTCTTCTTATTATTATTATTATTATTATTATTATTATTATTAATAATAATAATAATAATAACAATAATAGTGAAAGCAGACAAAGCATTCTGTTTGTTTAAACTGTTTGGGCTTAGTCAAGTCATTTGACTTACATACTGTAACTAATATTTAAAATTGTTTAAATAAATGTAAACTGATTTAAAAAAATGTCTTTATATTTGGTTATTGATTGTTTAGTATCAGGTAAGAGAAATGTGGAAATTTGCAGGCCTACTAAATATGCCGATACATTCTATATATTGTGATAATGTCTTCATTGTCTTCAATGTTGTGATGCAATATGCTTTCTGTTATCACCAACCCTCTTGCAAAAATCTATCCAACACAGTCTGAGCGCATTCGAACAATTGATTCTCACTCGTTCTCAAGAGCTCCTGTCTGTGATGTTTTACTACTCTGCTAGTCCTGAGAACAAGAACGCACACCACCTACGTATGCACATAACTCAGCCTCTGGGGGGAAGAAAGCCACAGACGTTCCCCCGTTAAAGCCCGTCTGTGAAATGTATACACGGCTCGGGGGTTCGTGCATCACTATCTGTACCTCTGAAATCCATTTACAGGTTTTTGCAAAACAAACATACGCCCACACACACACTCCCACATACGTGCAAGATTAAAAACGGCACACTGTTGGGAGGCAGCAGGGTTTCAGAAGAAGTCTCGTGACCTTGTTTGTAGTTGTATGTGTCCCAGTTGTTACTTTTTCTTTTCAATGTACATTTAAGGATAAAGGTCAGCATGATCTAGGCTGGTACCAGTGTCGCCAGATCTACTTCAGAGTCCCTTTTGAAATGCCAAACTTTTATATGATCAGTTTAGATATAGTTTAGTGAGCATTCTATGTTTAAAAAAATGCTTTACATTACAGTGTTAGAACCAGTAAAATTATATACACATTCTGCATTCTGTAGAATATGACGCAATCTGGAAATGGTAACTTTAGGTTAGCATCCCGTTGTAAAAAGTACCAAATTGTGATTAGTTGCATCATTTTTTAGTATTTACACTTGCTCTGAAATTCAAAGCAAGAAATCTAAAAATGAGTTTAAACTGCTTAAATAATAATAAAATAATAATAAACTTCTCTTGAATATCAGGTCATATCAAGTAAATGCCACCTGCCAATATTCTGTGAGTGCATGTATGTGTGTGTGCGTCATCTCAGTGGAGCAGTCACCATCACAGCTGCGCAGATGCTGGTGTGATGTGCTAGGCTGAGCATAAGCATTTCTTGCCATGCTTGAAAGATTGCACACACACACACACACACACATATAAACACACATGCACTGCCACACACACTGGCCCACACCACTGTGCCACTGGCCACTGGGACAAACTGAGATGTATGAGACTAATAAGTCACACATCAACAAACCCATACACACAGGTACAGACTGTGTGTACGTGTGTGCGTGTGTGTGTATATATATATATATATATATATATATATATATATATATATATATATATATATATATATAAACCTGTTGCCTGTCCATGTGTGTGTGGCAAACTTTCCTGCTAATTTAGATAACTGGGAAGTTTAAGGTCAGTTAATACTGAAGAATGACCTGCAGTGTAAGTATATTTTTTCTTCTGTACATGAAGAACACATTCAGGGTCGAGTTGAGGACACGTGGTAAGGATTCAATACTGAAAGCAGGTTAACTCTGGACTTAAGCGATACTTAGAGGTTGTGGAGTTAATAAAACAGAGTTTTTTCACAATATGACGAGAGCATTTAAATGTCAAAATCTAAAAAACTACAATATTAAAGGAAATATGTGTATGTCTATGTTTTTAAACTAAAAGTTTACCTCAGTTACCTCAGAATGCTAACTAATGCTAACTGATAATGATTAGCATGTGCTTGTTCCTGCTAGTTTTACTGTAGCTCTTGTGGCTCTGCATTGGTTATTAATTATTATTTAGGTAATTCAATTGTTTTCAAAGTTAGATTTCCCCTTTTTTTCTCTTTAATAAGCTTTGATGTCTTAACAGATAGAGAAAAGAAAACGAGTTAGCATGTGTATTGACATTTCATTCCATTTTCACCTGCTGGAAGCTTTTCACTGTTGCTTCATTACATAATTTTCCTGTTTTGTTTAACCAAGAAAAGAGAACTAAAACTGGATGAAACTAAGTAATATTTTGTTGAAAGAATTTATAAGTCTAAGTCCTCTTCCCTCCCAAGTCACAAACTTTTTCACCTCTTCTTATTAAAGAACCAGCAGATTCAGGTCCAGCTTCTTTCCCACAACCCTCACACTGCTAAACTCTACACTACACCGCACAACCACTTAAACCACTTACACCCTATTACCTGTAATACAGCTCACAACTGTATTACTCTGTACTTTAACTGTAGATTTGTATATATCCCTAGACTCTCTTAAAATGTCTATACAATTTATCTCTATATACATTGTACAAACAATGCAGTGCATTTTTAGTATGTTCAATATACTGTATATAGATACACACATACACACACATACTGCATATACACCATACAGAACTTACTGCATATACTCTGTGCAAAGCCATGTTCATTCATTCATTTTCTATACCGCTTAATCCTGTGTTCAGGGTCGCGGGGGACCTGGAGCCTATCCCAGGAGACTTCGGGCACTAGGGGTACACCCTGGACAGGGTCAAAGCCATGTTATTATATATATATATATATATATATATATATATATATATATATATATATATATATATATATAATTATAATATTATTATTATTATTATTATTATTATTTAACCGTATAAGTTGCTTAGCGTCAACATTTGGTCAATGCTAAGCTGCATTTCGTTGCTGCGTACCTGTGCTATGAACTGCAATAAAGTTCTATCTATCTATCTATCTATCTATCTATCTATCTATCTATCTATCTATCTATCTATAATAAGATTATGTCATCTTTAACAACACATGGGCAAACACCACTTTGTCTCTTTATTAACTGCTTCTATGCTTCTATGTCATTCTGAATTGCTTCTGAACTGTCATTGTTGTTCTGTTTAAATGTAACGCAAGCTACAAAGCTAACCCGCTTCTAACACAAGGCTGAATCAAAAATCCCTCTCTAGTGCCTGATCAAGGGCACTACTTGGTGTGTGGAACAAGGGATTATAGCTTTCCATTTATTACTATTTAGGATTCGACTATGGAAGTTTATATATATATATATATATATATATATATACTCCTCAGGCCTGTCCACCGCCTGCTCACCTTTTGGCTATATGTTGCCGGTAAGAATTTTAAACTACTTTCACCCCAGATGATTCCACTAACTGTGTGTCACAAGCTTAATGGTAGTTCCGCTAGTAGTGAAAGGATATGTGTTGGCGCAGCACAATGGTTACACAAACAAACAAACCATACTCTGTCGATTGTGCTGTTGTACTGAATATCAGCACGGCTGTAATATCATCAGTACTCGGGCAGCACCCTTGTGTCTACGCCTGCATCACAACTGTGCTGATATTCAGTATAACAGCATGACCTTGAGTGTGATATTGCTTTTATACAACAGTTAAAGGGTTGTGATATTGCTTCATTTATTGACTTTGAGAAAACCCATAAAGCACATGGAGAAAGGCGAGATTCGCACCTCCAAACTCAGATGTGTGTGGCAACAGTGCTTAAGTGCTTATGACCATTTATGTATCATTTTAAAGAAACATTTTACATCTACCGTATGTATATGTATTATGTTTTCACATATTTATATTACACAGTGTGATCACAAACTCCAAGTACATTAAACGGTGAACCATGTGACTGCGATGGTCGATAATGATAATTCTCACATACTGTACTTAGTAGCACTACTAGAAAGTAAAATGTGAATACTGATTCTGTAAACGAATTTAAACAACAATTTAAACACACTCAGCTCATGTCAGTGGTCGCAGGTCGAACACAACTGATATTGTAAAACGATCGAACAGTGAACGTTAGCTCTAAAGACAGGGTGGCCTTCACAAGTGCCTTACTATAATAGCTCAGCCACCACACACACACACCACAGATAATGCTGCGTTGCTATGGGAGACCAGTCTCAAAGGTATATTGGATGGAGGGAAGATGTTTCCAAGATTTTTTCTCAGTATCTATCTGTTTTCAGTGAGAATAATCTGTTTCTAAAGCAGACTGACTCATACAGAGTACACAATAAGATCTATACGCGCGGTAGAATCTGATCCGAGATCAACACCCTTACACACTTTATCGATACGGGTTCTCGATAGGCTGTCTGCGCAACTGTATTAATGGTGTGTTTTTTAAGAATCACGGCTCGAATTACAATGCGACGAGAAAGTCGTTTTCGCCATACATTCTATTTTGACGTTGTTTCTCCACTCCTCACCTCAAAATTGTGTTTTATACACAAATTCACACATAAATCTAACTGATTTCTGTTTTCTCAATTTGTCAACATGGCAGCGATGTGGAAATGTTTAGCGGCCCAAAAAGCGAAGACGAAATCACAAAACAATCCTTTGGTATATTTTCTGAAAGTATTTAAAGACATTATTATAGAGGTGATTTAGTGTTGTTCATACATTCCAGAAACCAGACATAAAAAATCTTTCTGCTTTTGAAAATATAAAAGTACAACCCACACCATGAGAAAGTTGAGAGATAATGAATCAAAATTACAGCCTGCATAAGTGCGACTTTCAAGTAGAGTTCGGCGACAGAACACGATATTAATACCGCGATAAATGTTTTGCCGCAATACTATGTTTAAAATGTATTATGGTTATAATGTAACACTGATTCATACAGTACTGTACAAAAATCTTGCGCCACCCCTCATTCCTTCATATTTTGCTTCCAATGAGTCAGAATTTCTTGTATTTTTAATGTAGTCTTGAGGAATAGTTCTCCAGGCTTCCTGAAGGACTTTTTCAGCTCTCATTTTTGGCACAATTTTGTCCAGTCCAGTCGCAGTGTTTTTGTGTGTGTTTTTTTTTTTTTTTTAGCCACACACTAACCTATGAATCATTTAACCATAAAAGGAATCTAATTTAAGACAGGAACCTGTGAGAAACTGGTGCAGATGATGACAGATGACCAGGCCAGTCGTTAGTATACCAGTGATGCTGAATGCTGTTTGGTTAGAATAGATGAGAGGGGAAAGGAGGTTGCTGCCAAGGCTGTTACATAAACAACAAATTTGTAATTGTACCTTTAGGCACAAATGATGGCGGCCAGTGTGGTGTAGTTATTAACACTGTTGCACCTACAGGGTCGAGGGTT
>CM060124.1:15594915-15694915 GCA_030522415.1 Channallabes apus | reverse complement strand
CACTGGCCTCATGCCAATTAAAGCCTCTTTCCTCTAACAGGCCTCAATTCATTTCCACGCATCCCTATTCCAAAAACCCAAAGCTGGCTCTGACCCCTGGCAGGGACACCTGCGTGAATGTACCTGGCTGGTAGAAGGACACGAGTCCCTGAGAGCAGCAGAAGAATAAGGAGACGGAAGCTGCATCTTCCACATGCCCAATAGCTCTCATCAGACTGAGATATTCTTTCCTGAAGACACGGTGAAATTGGATTCCTGTCACCCGAGGCATGAAGCACTAGCGGCAAAGTGCGGCGGATAAAAAAAAAAAAAATGGCCACACTGCCAGACCTGGTGAAGCGATGGTGCAGTTCTTTATTCAGGCAGCATCTCAACTAATGTTATGTGGTGTATTTTTGACTTATTTAACCCTTTGACCACATTATATTTTGGTTTCCACAAAAAATTTAAGCCTAACTGATAGACAAGAAGACAACAAATTCAAACAATATCATATAAACAGTCTGTTTTATAATTAAATAAATTATATTTGGTGATGGCGGCACGGTGGCCTTAGTGGCCGGGGTCAAGGGTTCAACCCTCTGTGTGTGGAGTTTCCTCCCACATGCAAATGACTTGAGGAATAGGCTAATTGGCGATTGCTGTTGCTCTTAGTTGTGAATGAATGTGTGAGTGTGTGCCCTGCGATGGATTTGAACCCTGTCAAGGGTGTACCCCGCCTCGTACCCTAAAGCTCCAGGGGATAGGTTCCAGGACTGTACAGGATAAGCCATATAGAGATTGTTCAAGTGAATGATGATTCTTTGATATTTTGCAAAGACTGAAAATATTGTTCCTTAGAACTTGTGCACATATATTTTATCAAGAAGTAGATTACATAATAATGCTACATATTATTAAATGCAGTAATAATTTAAACTGATATAATGTATTGGTATGACATGAATACATTGAAAATCTAGGGGTCTATCTAAAAATATATATATATATGCCCGAGGTAGCTAAGTGCAAATCAAGTTACAGCTCACTAGTGACCTGAGGTATTCATTTTAAGGGTTAACACCATTCAGCCAGCCAGCCACAAACCTAATGAAATCACCTCCATGCTCTAAAAGATTCAGGTCTAGGCTAAGTGAGACCTTAGACATTTTAAGATGAAACCTGAACAAACTGTCTAGGCTGTTGTTGGGAAGCTATTGAAGTATTTCATCTATTTAAGACAGACTTTGTGTCACATCGATTCATCAAAGAATTCAGACATTTTCTAAGATATCCCTATATAAACCAATAAAGTACGAAGGATCTATTCCTTATTGTATGAATAAATTTGTATTCTAAGCAATCCAACGTATCCCAGAGCACATTCCCAATTCCCATGTCGTATTAAGTGCACTCCATTGCAGAATTCCAGCATTAGCATATGATATAAATATAATTTGTTGCTAGGAATAATTTTGGATAATTTGACTTTTTTTTTTTAAGATGACATAATTGTCCAGATGTGTTCTTTGCTCTTAGGAATTATGAATTCTCTACGTATTGATTATTTATTCAAATTTTCTCAATATTAGGTATGTGGCATATGTGAAATCGCCATGAGCAAGAATTTCAACACATTTTGCCTGTTTACTGCAAAACCACTTATAATGGAATTGTTGCGGCAAATTACAATACACTGTACAACATAATCACACCTAAGATTTTTTTCGATCGCATTAAGCTTTGATTACAGTATGCGGTGTGGTGATCAGTTCATGTGTAAAAAATGCTCCTCATGCTCCCAGAACCACTCTTTCACAATTTAAGTGGAATATGCCTGTATCATCAGAGAATAAAAACTCCATAGGTGTAATAACCTGGTCCTCCAGGACATGCAGGTCGTCAGCTGATTTCATTTTATTGCCACATAACATTGCTACGAGTCTAGACATGACCAACTTAAAGCAAACCCATATCATAGCACTGCCTCCAGAGGCTTGTACAGTGGCTACTATGCATGATGCGTGCATTGTCCATTTGTCCAATGCACCTTTGCTCCAATGTCCAATCTTTACCCTCCCTTGCAAACCTTTTTCCTGAGTAGTCTCACTAATGAGTGTTTGTCATATTGCCATACAGCTGTTTAGTCCCAATCCTTTGAGTTCTAAACATATTTTATGTGTGGGAATCCTTTTTGATTTCACAATTAAACATTGTTCTACAAGTTCTGCAATTGCATCAGGTGTTTAAGTGATCTTTGATGGACATTCATGATTTTTGTTTCTTCCTCAAAGTTGATGCTTCTTTCCAGGTTTTAATAAGTTGTTGAACAGGTCTTAACCCAAATGTCTTTGTTTGATTCAGGACAATAATGTCACAATAAAAAAAAACAGTCACCAGGCGGTGACCTTAAACTACAACCATTACTGCTCATCTATAACCTGTGTAGAAAAAGCCATTTAGTTTTTCTATATTGTTGTCGTATAAACTTCACCTGAAGATGCATATATTTTTAGGCATATAAAAAATATATCATGTTTATTCCTGACTTCCACATTATATGCCACTGGGTAAAAAAAACATATCGCATACAACCCAGGCTAACATAATGGATGCATTGCTCTCTATGTAAACACAGCTCTATCTGATGGTTACCAGGCGATTGATGGCTAAGGTTAAGCAAAAAACTGCAGGTTGAAACTAACCTAACAGAAGATATTGTCGAGGTAAAATTAATTACGCTCACTGCCTTTGAGAGGAAACGTCCTCTCTCTTGTCTGGCGTCTCTGCTCTATCTGTTAATTGTCTGATTATTATGAAGTGAGCAGAAGAATTTGTTGCTGTAATGAAGTATCTGCTGAAGAGCAGGGTAGATCTGAGAGTCTTGGTAAGGAGGAGAGAAAGAAGGAGGAGAAGAGCTTTGGATAAGGGAAGTGTTGAGGACGAGAGGGGGAGTGCGAGCATCAATGATGATTACACACCAGACGCAGAAGCATGCAAGCAGCAATGCCATGGCAACAACACTCTACTTCTTCACCAATCCAGGCAGGTGATCCACTTAGAAGATAAGTGATCTCTCCGTTTCTCTTGTGCTGTGGCTCGATGTCACTCTCGCACCTTGGATCACTCTGCTTTTTGTGTTTGTTGCTGTGTTTGCTCATCTCTCTTTCTTTCGCTACCTCCAAATAATTCCCTCTATTCCATGTCTTTGTGTCCCTTTCTTTCTCTCTTTCTCTTCCCCTCCCCCTTCTTCATCTGTCTTTTTTTTCTTTTTCCATAACAGCAATACTGTACGTTCATTGCAACAAATGAAACCACTGTTGCTGTCAGTGCTGAGATTCACGCAGAGGCCATTAGGCTTGTAACACACCGAGCCTTGTGTACACAGGTGCTTGGAAACAGGGTCCAAGATGGCAGCCATGTGAGCCATACACATACTCACATGCCAAGATGGCAGCAAGACCCTTTTCAAGCGCACACCGTCTCCAAGTCTCCGTCGTCGTCAGTGCTTAATGAACCGATTTCTACCTGGGAAACAGGTGTGATCACGGCGAAGCCAATGTGTGACATGTGGTAGGTGGTAGAAATCAAAATCCGGTGGATTCTTTAGAGCCCGTGTCAGGCTCTGTTGCTCTAACTGCGGTGACTGGAGCCAAAATGGCTCCAGGTGGAGTAACAATAACTTGAACCAAGATCGCACCCAGTTTAGCATGTCTGGCTTCAAGTAATGAGCCTCTGGTCTTAATGAGAACGACTCAGACAGTCTGGACATGGTCTGGTTTTGATGAAATTGGATCTCAACACATATTATAGTCTCTGGGACAGATGGGGAAGAAATTAGGAAGAGTTACTGGGAAAAAAGAGATAAACCAAAAGTCAAATATATGTGTCACATACCTACTCAGGACTACTCAAGCTGGAGAAGACTTCCTTTAGCTCGACTGAGCCCAGGTCTGATTTCCGTTAAACAATATTCTGCTAACAATAGACAAAACTTAATGACAATAGTTTGCAGATCTCATTTGCCAGGTACTACCTATAGTTACTGGTTATAAATGACTACTGGTTATCTGTGGAAGATGCATCAAACACCAAGCTTAGACGACAGATGAAACGGTTTTCAGGGTGAAAGCATCATAGAGTGCCACTTATTTTACATTTACAATGTCTTAACACTTATCCAGAGCGACTTACATTTTTATCTCATTACACATCTGAGCAGTTGAGGGTTAAGGGCCTTGCTCAAGGGCCCAACAGTGGCAACTTGGTGATTGTGGGGTTTGAACCTGGGATCTTCCGAACCGTAGTCCAATGCCTTAACCACTGAGCTACCCCTACCCCTATTTTTAAACAGAAGTTAGCTAAGCTTAAAGGGTCTTAAAAGGTCTTTAAGCTTAAGTATCTATTATGCAAAAATTTACTTTTGTCATTTGTAGGATGAGTCTCCAAAAGAAACACATTCTCTACATTTTTGTTTTGGCCCCAAGTTTAAACAAGCCGATTAGATTTTCCCCCTTTGTGACCTGGTATAAAAAGATTCCCTCCCTCAATGTGAGTGGAGCAGCTGAGGCTGAGACAACAATTGGCCCAATGCTGGTTTTTGGCCCAACTTCATTCGTTCATTCATCCATCAGGTCAAAGTTTCCAGTTCTCACGATCTTTATACAGTGTATTCGTACTGGGTCAAATTTGGTACACTGGTTTGGATATTTGTTCTGACTTTTCTGAATACTCCAAGGTGTTTTTCCCACCTTCTGGAGACTTCTAAAGGAAGCGTAAATCGTCATTGATACTGTTGAAGAAATGGGGTACAGGTACACCTGGTTTAAAGATGACATACCAAAGGATCAACACTAAACACTATGCATTCTTAAAGCAAATCACTCATATTTAATAGCTTGCTTATCCTGATCAGGGCGTCAGTAGGCATGGCATCTGTCTTGAGAACAGAAAAGCTAGGTGGGACGTTGGCCCCAATCATTCACAGCACAGCCCATCCACCAATCGGCAGATTTTTTTTAGGGTAGCAGGAACCTGGAAACCTAGAGGAAACCCACAGCCGAGAATTGAAGCTCAAGATCTATCCAAGGATCCTGGAGCTCTGAGACAGCTTTAGAAAATCATCAAGGCATTATGATTGCTGGAATTGAGAATGTCTTAAGGCTTTCACAGGATTTCAAACTGATCTGTTCTTCCTTTTCTTCTACAGTATCTCTGTATATTTCCCTCCCTCACCTTGCATCAGGATAACAGAGCTCAAAGACAAATACTGATTGGACTCCTGTCCTGGTAGCAATGAAGTTCACATATTGACCTTAATATCAATTATAGGTACACGTCGTTTATTTCATCTCACCTCCTCTTCAGCTAGCGTCTAGAAATTGCTTAGCCATAAGCCGTGGCAAATTTTTCACCACTTTGAGCAGAAATCCATGGCGATTACGAGGCCAATCGATGGCCTGAGTCTCCAGCTCAGCGGCGCTGCTAAGCCCATCAATGATCAACGCAGGGAAGGAGCAGGGGAATGGACCAGAACGAGGGAATGAGAAAGAGACAGAGAGAATAAACGAGAAGTAGCTCGATTTCCTCTCCTTCGCCAGCATCAGTAGTGAGCTGCAGTCAGCCTAAAACCTTGTGTGTGAGGGGGTTCTAGTGCAATCAGTTGTCGGAGAATGTGAGAGGTAAAATGTCCTCAATCATTGATGGAGTGTGGAGAAAGCTGTGATTTGCAGAAGGCAACAGGAAGGAGTACAAGGTGCAAAAGGGTAAGAGAGGAAAAACATGACGTGGACTTGTCCTGACTAGACAAACATCTGCTGCAGAGGCAGTAAGATTAAGAGGTGCAGCGTAGAGTTTCCTCCATCTCCTACTGCCTGAGTGCGAGTGACACGCTTTGGCTGAGGCTTCAAAAGGAAGACAAATTAAACTCCAGTTTTTGTCCGGATCACAGAACGAATATATTTGAGTCCCAGACGGTTGTCTAAGAAGAATGAAAAACCATTAATTCATAAAAAAATTTCCATCACAAGGGGGACTGGGGACTACCCCAAGGAGCTCAGGGCACAACGGAGGTGAAACCCTGGATGGTGTGCCAAGGCATTGCAGTGCGCAAGTACACACACAAACACACCTATTCATACAATTTGGAAAATGTGGAAACACGAATCAGCCTACAAGGCATGTCTTTGGACTGTGGAGGAAAACCAGAGTACATGCCTACAGAGAACATGCACAAAGGTCGGAGTCAAGATTTGAAACCCCAATCCTGGAGATACGATGCAGCAGTGCTGACCTCCAAGCCATCATGCCTTCTGAGTGAGCTTTGTGTTCAATCCAGTCAGACAGATGCCCAAAGTTAACAGACTTATATCACATCATACTCTGTGTTTCCAACATATCTTCATTTCATTCCGTTCTGATGCATTTCATGTCATTTCTATTCCGCTCTCTTTTCCAGGCTTTGTTTGCAAAAGTCAGCAAAGAACACGCGAGCGCTGAGAAGGAAACTACCACACAGATGGGTCGCGGATGCCAGCGCTCAATAAGTGAACGACATTTTGTTTTCCTCAGAGCACATGATGTATATTTGTCAGTCACGCACGCTTTCAGTTCAAATAAGAGACCATATGATGAAGTGGGTTCATCGCTGTGACAGAAACGCTTGCATTAAACATTCTCTTGCCTATTGATGACATTTTTCTGGCTTTTAGGAAGAAAAGAAAAGAAAATGATTCCGACTTATATTCCTTTTTTCGTTTTAAGTAAGTTCTTTTCTTGTTGACACTGTGATGCAGCTGTGCCTGAATTTACGCCTACGCCATGCCACCACAGTGACGATGGCCATCATCCTCACTAGATATATAGTCCTGAGCCCGCCTCATCAAGCATTTCTGTCTATCCATCTCTCTCTCTCTCTCTCTCTTTCTTTCTTTTTCCCTCCCTCATCCTTCATGCCATGAATACCGATGTGCTTTAAAAAGCCAAGACATCATTATTCCCCCTTCCCCCTCTCCAGCTCTCTCTCTCTCTCTCCATCCATCCATCCATCACGCTTTGCCTCTCTCCATCATGGTCTGTAGGCAGCTTTAACTAAATTTACACTCATCACGGCACGGAGGCAAACACACAACGCACCTCTCCTATTCAAAAAGTGATTAGCCCCAGGAATGTGCTGGATTAATTCAGAAACCTGCATACCAGCACACAGGGAGGCTTTTTGAATGAAGAGAAATACACTCTCTCTCTCTCTCTCTCTCTCTCTCTCTCACCTCCTTCATTATTTTGCCGATTGAATATCTCTGCCGACCGACCAAGATCTGCCCATGCCTCTGCGAGATAATGAAACAATTATAACTGTGCGCCGGCATATCCTAGCGTTAACTAAACTGTCATCTAACTAAATGCGTTTTATGTTTGCTGTGGGTTATTAAGCATCGCCGTAACATGGCCATAATTTATGCATTGGATATTTGACAAGTGTGAAGAATAAACTCGGTTTTTATTTCCTCCGAAGCCCTCTCCATGCAGGAGTATCCCTCCTTTTTGAGGCTCAAATCCCTCGCTTCATCCCTCCTGCTCCTTCTAGCAGCGGATCTCTGGGGCGTCTCGTCCTCCATTATTTACTTCTGTCTCGGTCTGTCTCTAATTTTCTTCAGTTTGTCTCAAACTGTGATTAGAAGGAGGAGTAAAGTCGGGAGTGTGTCACGAAGCTACTGATAAAGCCTTGTTAGTTGTCTGGATTGGGTCACTGGAATTCCGACTAATCACAGACAGATCCTGTGTGTGTGTGTGTGTGTGTGTGTGGGAGGAATGGGAATCACCAGGGACCTCACGATACACTATAATCACGATACCTAGGTGTATTGCGATCCTGTAAATATCACAAATTATTTTCTGATTATTTTACAATTCTAAACAAACTTTGAAAATTAATTTGCTGTGCTGTGTGAATAATTTAGACGTCTGTAGGATTATAAAAGAACAGCAACATTTTTACCAGCTAAAATGCAAGCATATATAAATGTATAAAATATATATAAAAATGTTAAAAACGAAATTAATTTTGTAGTCAGTGTAGCAAATAAATGAATTTCCTCACAATAAAAAATCACAATACATAACTGAATAATTTTCTCCCCCCTTTCTATTGTATAGGTTTTATTAAATAAACAGAGTTGCTATTAGACATGAAATGATATCATACAAAAAATGATAACTGTATTATTGCTATATTGTAATATATTTTTTTAATTATTGATGAATATTCTACAAAGTACGCAGTCAGACGCAGTGCATTTCTATTCCTAAATGGTGTTCTGTACTAACACAGATGTCTCGTACTCGATGATGTGGAACACCCAGCTGAAGTTAACTCATTAAGAGGATATAGTTAAGTCTTATTTTACCTCAAACGCTTCTGTTTATTAAACCACATGCACGCCAGAGAAGTCTCTTTTATCTCATGTTGCTAGAAGTGGCATTAGGGATTGGCAGCGTTGTTGGCCCAGGGCTCGTTTCCCATTCAGCTGGTCCAGGCATCTTTCTCTAAGAGTCTGTGCCAGAGCCTAGCCAGACCACAACTTGTCCCCTAAGTAAACAAGTAAGCCCTCACGTCAGACATTAGTAAACAAACCCGGCCGTTACAAAGCGAACGGGTTTGGCTAACGCGTCTGCATTTCTGAGACTTTTTAAAAGCATGCTGCTTTAATTGCAGCTTCAGATTCGAGTAATGCAGAGATCAGAGATCTGATTCACTTCCATTAAAATGCCTAAGCTTGAAGCGGGAACGTCTTTTGGTTTTGACACGAGGGCAAAGGTTAAGGACTCGGGACGGCCTGAAATTCCATTAAGGAGACTCGCGTCGTCTGATGTCACGCCGGAGCTAGTTTTAAAAGCTTTAGGCGTCGCTTTTCACTGTTGTTGTTGTGTGTGTGTGTGTGTGTGTGTGTGTGTGGAGATACCAAAAAAAAACTTTTTTTGGGAAGGTTTTTTTTTTTTGTATCTCCACACACACACACACACACACACACACACACACACACATTGTTTTTTATCACAGCTTTTTTGTTGCTGTGCTGTCGAGAGAATTGGAAAGTGATGAGTGTGTGATTTGTGATGAGTGTGTTATTTGTTTATACTTTTTAAACGTTTTATGATGTCAGAAGATTCTGATGTTATTATGATCACAATGTATTTACATCATTCAAGGTCAAATTCGAACATTTTCAGAAAAAGAAAAAAAAAAAAAACAGAAAAAGTGCTCCATCTGACAGGCAGATATTGAAACCTTTTAAAGATGAAGGTTCAATTATTGGTCACATGTCTCTTACACCCCCAACATATCTCAGGTAGAAGCCTGGCATCAGAGAGCAGACAGGATACAGCGCCCTTGGAGCAGATAGGGTTAAGGGCTTAATAGTGCTGGAGCTTGAACCCCGGACAGTCCGATCCGTAACCCTGAGCCTTAACCATTTGAGTCACCACTCACTACCTTCCTCATCAGCATCCTTTTTTTATGAACACAGGTGCCACAGGTGAGCAGACATCTCATCATTTTCATGTCCATGCTCCTTCTGTACCCTGGGTAGAGCCGGTTAGTCATGCGCCTGAGTGCACGAGTTAAAATGACGGTCCTGATAGAAACCTTTAGTGAAAAGAAGGGGAAAAAAAACCTCTTCTCTACGTGATAAAGTGTTCGGAGCGAGCGAACGGCAACAAAGAGCTGCAAAACTCCGCACATGGTCACGTACAGTAGCGACGCACGGTTCACACTCTGGTTTGTGAGTTATTTGTTACTACTTTTGTTCTTTGATCTGTTCGTCTGATCCAGGAACTCGCGCGGTACACTGTATGTTGGGTTTCTAACGACAGGCTGGAGACGACGAGGTGATGGACGGAACCTTTCAGACAGTCAGAATGAATGTGTGTGTGTGTGTGTGTGTTAATGTGTGAGAGAGAAATAGAGAGAGAAGAGAGGGAACCACTGCAGGTTTTCGGAACAGCTGGTGGAGTGAAAGCAAACTGCAACCGCCATGCTGGGTACAGACAGAGAGCCTCCCCAGGCAGAATAGAACCACCCCCACCCCAACACACACACACACACACACACACACACGCTGCCACAATCACTGCAATTCACCTGCTGCCAAGAGCGACAAATCTGCCACACAGGAGGAGAAAGAAGCAACACCACAGTCACACACCAGAACCATATCTTTACAATATCGTCCACCATACACACACACACACACACACACACACACACAAACACACTCCTGATGTGGGTGAGAAAGCAGATAGGTGTACTGTTGGCATAGTGAACCAATAGACTATCCAATGACACATTCCAAACTCTTTCCATCACACATACACACTCACACACTGATGCATTCTAATGAACTAAGAATAACATCTCCATAGCTGGTGTGTAATAGTAGGTGAATACACACACACACACACACACACACACACAGTTTAATTGAGTCCCCCTTAAAGTCTCCCTCTCTTAATCTCACCCCCCCCCAACCCTCCACCCCCAAAAGAAAAAAAAGAGGGAGAAAAGGAAAAAAAAAAAGGGAGAGCTGCCATTGAAGAAAAAGACACAGCCTACTCACCCTCTCTCTCTCTCTCCCTCTTTCTCACTCTCACACTCTCTCTCTCTCTCTCTCTCTCTGTCTCTTTCTGCGAGACTGCAGCTTCTCCTCCTCTTTCTCTCGCTTGGCTCTCCTTTTCTTTTTCGGGCCCCCTCTCACACGCAGAGCCGACACAAAACCGTGAACGGGACCGTTCGGGTTCTCATCGTTTGTCTCCTCAGCTATTTCTCCCCGAGCTTTTGTCCCCCTCCCCTTTGTCCACGCCGGCCCGGAGGAGAAGGTGCAGAAGTAGAAGAAGTAGAAGGAAAAAAAGTGCACACACACATCCACACAAAGGGCTTCTCTTCCCTGCAATCCTCGGTCCCCTTCAGCATCTAGACGCTAGGACAACATCAAAGCAACTTGGGGGGAACACTTGAGGGGCCTATTGTCTCCGGTCTGATCTGTTTTTCTTGCCGCCGTCCCCCCCTGTCGTTCCGCCTTCACTTGGTACAGTCCAGGCATTCACGCCAAGTAGCTTTCACACATGCAGGGGGAGGCTTGTCTCAGGCAATTGCTGACAAGCTACAAACAAGGCGGACACCCCCCTTCTTCTCCCCAGCACACATATACACACAGACACACACACACACACACACTCTCACTCTCTCACTCTCTCTCATGGACATATGTACACACCACACACACACTTTTCTTAAGTGCATGAAGACACTCGTTCAAACCACCATTCAGCTCTGTGTGAGATCCTTACAGTCTGATGTGTTAACACACACACACACACGCACACACACACGCACACGTCTACTGGGGGCTTTGGGGTCACCACTGCTCTCACTTTCTCCTTGCCCTTCTTCTCCTTCTCACTCTCTCTCTCAGTTTTCTCAGAGAAGGAGAGAAAAAAAACAGGAGACGAGGGGGGGCGGGAGGAAAAGTGAGAACAGGAGGGGGTTGGGTGGGACGGGATCCATCCTCTCATCTGGGTTTTCCAGCGTAAACCTGGAGAAACGGAGCGGGAGAGAGAGAGAAAGAGGGGGTGGACTGGAGGCTGAGAGACAGTGAGAGAGAGAGAAAAGGGGGGGAGGTGTGGATTTAGGAACAATGAGCCACAGACCCCGATATGAGCGATGGAAGTGGAACGTCTGGGCTAACTTTTCGGTTCTGACGTGTTGGTTTAACCTCAACACAGTCGTAAGATCTGATATCAAGCATCTTTGCTTCTCCAGTTCATCATTAGACACGCCACTACTGACAGCGATGTGAGAAAGGTTTGAGAGTAAAAGAGTGAGAAAGAGAAGCAGGAGCGAGAGATGACAGCGGGAGGTGGAGGCGGATGTGTGACAGTCAGACGAAGCAGCAAGCAGATGTTACAAACAGGTGTTTACCTTCCCACAAGCGAGTTTCACTCAGACTTTTGCCTAGGAATTGGTCAAAGGTCAACCTGAAGCGTTTGGTTCAATTGTGGGGAAAATTTTCAGAACGAAAATGTCTGGCATCATCTGTCAAGATGAAATATGTAAAATATTCCATGTGACTTATTACAGTAGAAATGATGAGACATGACCTGTGAATAACACTGTTAAAAAAAAAAAAAGAAAGAAAGAGAAAAATTGAGAAAGCTTAAAATATTAAGGGAATATGATTGTGATAGAGTTTTCTCAACTTACTCAACTTAAGATCAGTCACACTGCAAAAATGATCAATCTTAGAAAGTGAAAGGGTCTTAAATTTAGTCAGATTTATCGTTAATTTCTTATTATAAAATTACAACAAAACAGATGATTAAGCCATTTTCTAGACAGTGTTTATAAAAAAAATGTTTTACATAAAACTTAGCATCTTAACAAGTGAAATATTCTTTAATAGGAGAAACCGATCTATAATTTCTTAAAAATATTAATGTTGTTACTTCTTAGAAATTTATTTAGAACAAGACACCGTTCACTTGCAGTTTTAGTAACATTTGACTAGAAATAACTTTAATAATTTCTGCAGTGTTCAACTTAAAATCAAAGTCACATTACATCGAAGTATATTGGATCCAACCACATTTCTCAAAAAATTCTTTAAAGAAATTTAAGATAATGTCACTAGTCATTCATTCATTCATCTTCTATACCGCTTTATCCTGTATTTAGGGTCGCGGGGACCTGGAGCCTATCCCAGGAGGCAGGGTACACCCTGGACAGTGTGCCAATCCATCGCAGAGCACACACACACACACACACACACACACACACACACACACATGCACAATGTTGCTAGTTTCTAGGAACTTATTTCTTAAAGCAAAATTATCAGAGTAATAGATCAATATATGATTCACTTGCCATTTCAGTAATATTTGACTAGAAATAAGCATAATAATTTTGTATTTGGTTGTAAACTTATATAGGTTTGGCTAGTATCAAGAGAATTTCAATTGTAAAGATATAATTTTTGCAATGTGTTGAAAGTAGCAAAATTGTCTGCTGACAGAACAAGAAATTTACGCCTAAAAACATAATAAAACTAAAAATAGACTTAATAATCTTAGTTTGTTGTAATCTTATATTAAAGGGATTTAGATCAATGTGTCTGAATTTGAAATACTTTCATTTAAGATATCACATTTTGCAGTGCATTAATCTAACTTAGTGTTCAAAGTTGAAAAGCTAGTTATTAATTGATCAGCTAGAATAGCCTTGTTAACTTCTCATTTAGGGCTTGAACTCTTTTAGTTCTATAACATACAAGGCGGCACAAAAGTCTGGATGCATACCTAAAAATTTATTTCAAGCTATAAATTAGTGCTGGTGCTCAAATCCTCAGTGTCTGACTTCATGGCACTTGTTGATACACTGAATACAAGAACATGTAATAAGTTTTAATGTATCAGAACTGATGTCGTTCCACATAGACATGATTTCCTCCCTTAGTTGACGTCAGATGAGCCCAAATAAAAAAGCCAAGTGGCATTAGGTCAAGTCAATCTCCTTGTTAGTTTCAAAGCCATCGTGAGTCTGAAATAAAAACAGCCATCCATTGTCTCTAGTGCTTATCCTCTGTAAGCTCATGGAGGACCTGTAGCCTTTCACAGGGATCCAAGGGCATGAGGTGGGGTACACCCTGAATGGGACGCCAACTCATCACAGAGCACAAGCACACACTCACAATCCTGATGGTACAATAAGATCAGTCCATCACTACTGTACATGTCTTTGGACTGGGGAATCAAACCAAAGAATGTATAAGTACTGAACAAACTCCCTGTGACATCACCCATAGGTTTTCTGAAGAGCAGTTTTAAAGCTCAACTATTGGAGCTCTGGTTGTGGCCATCTTGGCAGAAGCTGACTCTACTTAAACAGGCATAAATGTACAAATGGGCGGAGCATTTGCATTTACCAAAGCTAGCTTAGATTTAGCTTAGCTAAAATGCTACGGTGGCTATATTAATATGCTAACATTATTTGCATTTGATTAAACTCGTGTAGCTGTCACTCACATTTACCACCCCATTAATTTTATCTATAATAATAAATCATTTATAAATAATTTTAGGGCCCAATGTAATTTTAACTGATGAGTTACATAAAGTTCACTGCCAGACAGTCTTGAATGGAGAATCTAGCTATGGACACCAAAACCGGTTTTTGTATTAGGCTGTAAACTTTTATTTCTGTTTTAAACTTGAACATTATGACATGGGGATCTTGTGTGGATTGACTCACTTTTAGCTCCAGCTAGCAAGTTTTGCCACTTCCATGTTGGCCTTATTTTTTCAGAACCGGAGGTGGCCACCTGGAGGAAACCCACCAAGTACAGGGAGAACATCTCCTGCACTAAAAACAATAGATATTAAATTTCATTTACAAAAAAATGCCTATGGGTCTAGATTTTTGTCCACCCTGTAGATTTTGACATTTTCTTCAAGAATGTTCATTCACTGGGTCTAAAAACATTATTTTAATTGACTCTTGGTATGCCTTGCACCTTCAGGATCTGGGTTCGATTCCTGCATCGGGACTATGTGCATGAGTTTGCATGTTCTCCCTGTGCTTGGTGGGTTTCCTCTGAATACACCGGTTTTCTCCCACAGTTCAAAAACATGCAGATTATTCCAGCTAATTGGCATTCCCAAATTGCCCGTAATGTCTGAATGACAAACGGGAGTCAAGCCCTTGAGTAACTGCTACAGAAATGGCAAATATATCTCCTGGGTGAACGGACCACAGTGTACAGGATATAGTCAGTAGGTAATTACAGTATTACACAGTAATAAAGGTGATTGACCATGCTAAAATGCCCCTAGAATGATTGAGTGTGTGTGTGTGTGTATGTGTGTGTGTGTGGTGCAGTATGATGGATGTCCCATCCGGACTGTGTTCCCATCTCATGCCCAGTCTTCCTGGCGTAGGTTCTGAAGCAGTGACCCGAAGCAAGATAAAGTGGATCGAACAGCAATAAATATTCTTAAAACTATTCAGATGTAAAGCTAGAAGTCAAGAAAGAAAAGTCAGTTGAACTTGCGATTGATAAAATTGATAAAATAGTGCGTTTGACAAGCTTGGCGGGAAGAAATCGATAGCGTTCTGCGGCCATATTGCCGTAATGTGAAGGAGAGAAGAGGCCCTGTGAGGAAAGAGTTAACATTTCATCGCCTGTAATGTAGGAGAGGAGGAGGAGAAGGAGGAAAGGAGGAGGAGGAGGAGGAAAGGAAGGCGGGGCCAGTGTGTCCGGCCTCTCCATTGAGAATTGGTGGCAGTGAGATGCCTGGGATAAATGAGGTAAAGAGTTTAAACATCTAATTGTATATCAAGTTACTGTATATTAAAAATAAGAACTGTAAAGATAAACATAGGGGTAAAAATATATTAATACACTAATACACTCTATGTTACAGCATATGATGTGGTTATAGTTTCTGTACAGAGAAACGACGCTGTCCTTCAAGGGAACCCACAGCCCCGATTATACACTTGCATGACTCCATAATTCATTTAGGTGTCACAAACAACACAGTGTTTAACATGATGAATTTGTGACACAGCCTGTGGTAGGAGGAGTTTCTGTAAACACTCCACTCGCTCCTAGACTCAGCTATTTAAAGACACCAGCGAAGCTTCATTTAACGAAGCCTGCAATTTCAGTGCTCTCAGCCTCCCTCAGTAGCCGTCTAATCTACCAATCAATAGTGTGTGTGTATGTACGTGTGTGTGTGTGTGTGTGTGTGTGTGTTGGGCTTTCTCTTCAGTCAATAACAGATGCAACCAGACGGTTGTCTAATCGACAGAGCTCAGTCTGTGTCCTGTTCCAGAGAAATTTTAAGGCTGTATTCATCACCCAGTTGAAGTGGCACAAAATCTGGTTCTTCTGACATCAGTTCGCGATGAGCATCGAAATCTTTTCAGGCTTTGTTCGAGACCCTCGAGTCCTGGCAGTTCACATATGAGTTTAAGGCTGCTTGCACACCAGGGACTCAGGCACAGATCCGAGTACACTTGGCCTCAACAGCTGCTTTCACACTATGCACGATTGTTTCGTAACATGCTGGAGAATGATTTCCCCTCCCCCCTTCCCTTTCCTCTGTTGGCCAGCTTTTGCATTAACGGAAATATAAGAGATACAATAAGAGAACAAGGAAGTTATGCCTCATTTTATTGATATTTTGGGTGAAACATCAAGCATCAAACATCACGCTCTCATGTGCATTCCTCCTCTAATAGCTATGGCCATGTAGTGCAGAGGATGAGCCCGGCACATGTTGCGTGCACACTGGAGGAGACACTGGTCCACTTCCATGTTCAAGAACAATTAGCATTTGTATATCATTAAAGCCATGCCCGAGTACACCACAACGTGCGTGAGACCACCTTTCAGATTGGACTTTTTGGTACGATGATCCATGCCCAGGCACAATATGGAGCGCTCATATTACGCAAACTTTGGGGTCAAGTGTAGCAAGATCCGTGTCCTGGTCTGTAGTGTAAAAGCTCTCAAAGACTGGTATGTTTGAGTATTGTGAAAAAGGTGATCTTCAACATGACATCAGGTTTAAAAGCTAACCATACAAAAACACAGAATGTGCCATCTTCTTTGATCTCATCTCCCTGAACTGCATGACCATAGCAGATAAAATAGGTGGTTGAAAGGTTTGTTCACAATGTTGTCTTCAAAATATCAATAATAGTAGTAAAAGGGAAAAGGTCAACCTTATTGTAGTCTTTTTCTGATTCTTCATCTTTGTGTTTACTGCTGGATTGCAAACCAACTAGGGAGGGATAAATGGAGCAGTCATGACTCCACAAGACCTCTGGGGGGCGCTGTGGTTTCTGCCACGGGGATGTAAATGGCTGATCCTTTGGGTGCTGTGGGTTGTTGTGTGATGGATAGTGATACTCAGTGTACAATGTGTATTCAAAGTACATGGGAAAAAACCCTAGAGTGACCCAGACATGCACTGTACTTATTTTATAATTAGCTGTCATGTGTATGATAAATAGACAAGATAAGGCGCCAGGTGCCGGACTTGGCAGAGACACGAGGACACTTAATGAAGGATTGAAACATGTGTTGGATACACGTGCAACATGTGCACCTGCAGTCGCGCACACATCTAAGTAAGAATATAGACAAATAACCAAAAGACACACGATCAGTTTTAAGAATACTGAGTTTAATAAGAAGTAGAGACAACACAACAAAAACATGTGCATCTACATAATGACAATCAAGGAGAAACATGAAAATTTTGATATAAAAATGCAAAGTATTGTGCTCAACATAAAAGTACAAAAAACATAGGGTAAGCATGAATAGCAAAGATAAATAGAAATCACATATCAAACATCAGCCTTCTCTGAGCCAGAACAACACCCACAGGAAGATCAGTAAGGGGGACAAAAGCAGAAATGCCACGGTTTGGAATTGGTACAGGTGCTGGAGGAAAATTCGTTTGGGTACCAACAAGTTGCACTCTCGTTAGTTTGTGTACTAACGGACCCTTTAAAATCGGTCTGAGTGGCAACACTTATGTAACAAACAGGCCTTAGAACAGAAGGAGCTGGAGTGTACAGGCCTAAAGGCATGAGGAGAAGGGCTGTTTACCTCCAGACGAAGTCTCTTAGAAGGACCAGGATTGGAGTCATTCTTCCTGAAATACGTAAGCCCTCTCTCCTGTAGAAATTGCATCAGTGACACAGACGGCTGACAGTCGGTCAGTGGCAGGTTCAGTAGGGCTATAATCTGTACTGTCCATGCTATCCAAGCTGTCCAGAGGTGCAATGAGCACTTGGGCAACTACAATCAGCTATAAGATTAAAATAAAATACAACAAGTACAACAAATTAGTAAAACAAGACAAGAAATTACACATATCATTCCTGAGCTGCTGGTGATCCAGACTCCCGCTGCACTCTGGACCTGTCTGACTCGTCCTGGTGCGTCGCTTCTGGTTGGAGATCTCGTCATATGGATGCCCAGTGTGTCTCTTTGGGATACGTTTGGTGTCTTGAGGCGGTTTCACTCTGCCATGAGGACGGTTCTGGCCTCGACTGATGTTGACAGCTGTTTCTCTGAGGACTTGACTTGGCTGCAGTTGCTCGATAGTTCAGGACTGGAATTTCCTGAGTCTCTGATAACTACCTGGACTTCATATTGGCATCAATCAACATCAGCTGTTGTGCTGAACTGCCTGCCACCTAACACACTGTATAAATGCAGATCATTTCCTGCTATCTGTTTCACCCAGATGGGTTCCCTGTCGAGTCTGGTTCCTCTCAAGGTTTCTTCCTATTACTATCTCAGGGAGTTTTTCCTTGCCACTGTCGCCCTCGGGCTTGCTCACCAGGGACTATCTGAACATTTTTTATTCATACACATTCACATTCCATACAAACTTAAATAATTCTTTTGATTGTGTAAAGCTGCTTTGCAACAATGGCAATTGTTAAAAGTGCTATACAAATAAAACTGAATTGAATTGAAATAGTGCAAAAGAGGTGCTTACCGATGGTCTGTCTCTTGAGAACTGTAGAATAAACGAGGAAAAACCAGGAATGTATAGTAAAAATATGCACCGCCCTGGTATTGTTTTATAAACTAAGAAAAAGAAGTGTAAAGATAATGGAAAGTAATTTGCAAGAAAAATGCATTATAATGTAAAAAAAAACTTGGTACAGATGACGTAGGGAGTGAGATGATAAGGTATATGATGAAACATAATATGGTAGTAAACTTAAACATAATGGGTGAATTTATTGGAAAAAGTTAGATTATAATGGGTTGACAACTTTAGTAAGGATGGAAAAAGAAGAACAGAAGAGGGGACATGGTGTGTATCCCTCCCATTGAAAACTGTATATAATGAGCCTGCATGCAACTGTCAGACAGTCTGCTCTTGATGATGCTTGGATTTATGATCTAAGCATTACAACTGCGGCTCACTTGGGTTTTATTGCTGCAATAAATCCTGCTTACTTCATCCAGATCTGCACAGATCCAGTCCTGAGTCGTTCTTTGGTTCTTTTGACTAGAGATACAGCTTTTGTTTAATGTTTTATACTTACATTAAGTAACATTAACAAGTGGAAGACTAAAAATCTCCCACAGGATCAACAATTGATCAATCTTGGCATATACACCAATCAACACCATAACACCTGCCTAATAATGAGTAAATCCCCCCTTTTCCCCGTAACCATAAGTGATCAACTGTGTGTTCTGGCACCTTTCTATCACAACCAGCATTAACCTTTTATTTAATTTGAGGTAAAATACAGTAAGTCTACTATTGGATCAGACTACCTGCGTCAGCCATGTGCATCAGTGAGTCTTGGCCACCTGTGATCCTGTCACCAGTTCGCTGGTTCCTCCCTTGGTTCACTTTTGGTAGGTCCTGACCACTGCAGACCAGGAGCATCCCAAAAGGGCTGCAGTTTTGGACTTGCTCTGGCCCAGTTCTCTAGCTATCACAATCTGGCCCTTGTCTACAGTAAGTCCCTCAAATCTTTACACTTGATTGTTTTTTTGCTACCAACACATCAACTTCAGGGGGAAAAAGGGTTCACTTTCTGCATAATACATTCCACCCACTTCCAGCTGCCACTGGAATGAGATATTGACAATGTAGCCAGTGTGAAAAAGGCTAAATTATGATGGCTAGATACCTGGGTCAGTGCAACTCCAAAACTGCAGCTCTTGTGAGATGTTCCTGGTCTGCAGTGGTCAGGACATACCAAAACTGATCCAAGGAAGGAAAACCGGTGAACTGGCAATGGGGTCATGAGTGGCCAAGGCTCACTGATGCACATGGGAAGTGAAGGCTGATGCGTATAGTCCAATAGATCCAATAGATGGGCTACTGTAGCTCAAATTAAGGAAAGGTTAATGCTGGTTCCAACAGAAAGATTTCATAACCCACAGATCATTACCTTTTGGTGGCAAAAGCGGGACCTACTCAATATTAGGCGGGTGGTCATAATCTTATGGTTGATCAGTGTAATTAATAATCAATTTTATTCACTTCACCTGATAGTGTAGTGTAGTGTTAATGGCTGATCAGTGTACAGTATGTCAACTACAGTGTGAATAAATAAATCAGATTTGGTCAGAGTTAATGTGAAATCCCGACTCTTAGTCTAAAACCCACATTAAATAGATAAATCAGATATATCCTGCTTTCCAGATGTGGTACAAGATTGAATACATGTCCAATGCAACAGTAACAAGAATATGCTGATCCCAATTAATGTGTCAGATTTTGATTACACTTCATGCTGCATGAAAACTATAAACAAATGTCAACAGTATATCTTGTGCCTGCTATCTTAAAAATATGATTACTGAAACAACACAGTCTGTGTGTTTGTCTAATATCAGTCATAGTCCCTGCAGTTAATAGGCTAGGGGGTGGTAGTGGTAGTGAGCCATGCATAGTGGTCCGTATGTTGTGCTTGGAAAATGCTCTCAGGAAAGACATCTTTTAGGACTGTTTAGGACTGAAAACAGTTTTGTACACGCGTCTCCAAAAAGAGAAGTGGACTTTTCCCATCATACTGACCTTCCAGCCTCCTTAAACACTGTATGACCATAAATCAATTCCTGCTACAGTATATGTACCTGATATCACCCAAATGAGGATGGGTTCCCTGTTGAGTCTGGTTCCTCTCAACATTTCTTCATATTGCCATCTCATTGCCACTGCCGCCCTCGACTGGCTCATCAGAGACAATCTGATAATTATAATTCATACATATTTCCTCCAGCTTATTTGGACTTATTTCCTTTTTTTTTTTTTTTTTGAAAAACTGCTTTGTGGCAATGACCATTTTTATCATTATATAAATAGCACTTTATAAATAAAATGGATTGAATTGGATTGGGCGGCACGGTGGTGTAGTGATTAGCACTGTCGCCTTGCACCTCCAGGGTCTGATGTCGATTCCCATCTCTGTGTGCATGGAGTTTGCATGTTCTCCCCGTGCTTGGTGGGTTTCCTCCGGGTACTCCGGTTTCCTCCTACAGTCCAAAGATATGCAGGTTAGGCTAATTGGCGTTCCTAAATTGCCCGTAGTGTGTGAATGAGTGTGTGAATGTGCGTATGAGTGTGTGCCCTGCGATGGACTGGCACCCTGTGCAGGGTGTACCCCGCCTAGTGCCCTAAGCCTCCTGGGATGGGCTCCAGGTCCCCGCGACCCTGAATAGAGGATAAAGCGGTATAGAAGATGAATGAATGAATGAATGAATGAATTGGATTGACCTGATATCTTTACTTGTTTTTGGCCACAAGTTCAAATTGCCTCTGTAGATATACAGTATATTGGCTTTTTTTTTTTTTTTGATCAAAGCAGAGATACATCATAAGGCTGAGAGGCTCTCACTAGCCATCTTCATCAAGTGGCTTCTCTATAGAAGCTAAAATGTAAGACTATGAGCCAATAAAGCCTGAATGAGGTGCTCATGTGGTTTTATCAGTTTGCGATCGACTTGGCCAAACTCATCAGCACAACTCTCCAGACTTTGAGATTTGAACTAAATCATGGCAGTTGTAGCTCAATGGGTTAAGGCTCTGGAATACACAATGTCAGTGGCTCAAGCCCCTGCTCCACCAGCTGCCATTGTTAGGTCCTTGATCAATCCCCCAAAACCTGTCTGCTCCAGAGACGTTGTATCACGGCTCACGCTAAGCTCTGACACGAGCTTCCTAATCTGGAATATGCACTGTGCATTAATGTATATGTGACAAAAAAGGCTTAATGTAACTTAAATCCTAGCGTTTCCATTCATAGAGGCCATTAATCTTAGCTTAGATCTTCTGTAATGTCGGATATGATGAACGGCAAGTGAGACATTTAAGAAAATATACTGTAGTAATCTGCAAAGTGTTATCCAAATATATGCTTCTGTTTTTCAGTACTGATAACAGACTCTTGAGTTTCTCTCTGTTGTCAACCATGATAAGATAAATATAGTTATAAATTTCCTTCTTTTCCTTTATTATAATGCTCTTCCTGCCCCCATTTATCTCTTCATGGCTCATGGCTTTCCTAGGCAGTATCTCTGTCTCTAACGACAACCAGGTCCAGGGGTCCATCACTTTGGGGTCCATCACCAGTAGAAGGACCTTAGGTGCCCCAATCACTGAGTCGTTGAGGGTAAATTGGTTTAAGAAGCAAGTATTTGTGATACAGACATCCTGTATTGTATGTGTCACTGCTTGCTTAAATACTCATGCAATGTTTTGTACAACTTCTGTTATTGTCTATTCAAAGAGGAATAATATTCAGCATCACAAAGCAGATGACCGGAACAGAAACAAAAAGATTGCACGGACAAATATGGATAGTCTACTCTTGCGAAATCTTCATTAAGTGATGGAATGACACCAAATGTACTGCCATTTCAGATAGTTATAATAATAATTATTATTATTATTGAATTGATTCCTGGGCTCTGGAATAGCTTGGACTGGTTTTTGACTTGTTTATTGGACTTTTATTTGTACGTTAGTTTTTGGACTTGTCTTGCTCTTGGACATTTGTCTTTGTCTTTTCACACGCATGATATTTACTAAGAATTAATTCCTTCTTTTACTAATCAATGCACATGGCATGGCACATGAATGAAGCCAAGTAGTTGAACTCACGCTTGGACAAGGAAAAGATTTGATGCTTTTCTGTCTCAATTTTGACTCGGTCCTGAGTTGACCTTAACTCTGCAAAACGTGGCCTTGATTCGAACTTGGTAAGTCCTGGTCTTAGCCTTTCTTGGTTATGACAATTATGGTCCTATTAATGAAGTATGGATATTGTAGGCGTAGGATGAAACAGATAACAACACACTGTCCCTGGTAAAGTACAAAGTGGGATAATAACCAGAATAATGTGTGACCTTAGCATCAAGTCAGAATTTTCCTCCATGCGCAGTGCAGGAGTCAAGATGGAGCTACAGTATGATATATCAATCCTTCCCTAGTCGACACACACACACACACATACACACCAGTACACACCTCACTCTTTTCTGGTAACATTACCGGTGTAGACAAAAATAGTCTACAGGAAGTGGATTCAAAAATGTGTTCCATTGTATCTTCGTAACAGCAACTGAGACCTCGTCCCTGTTCATACAGACGTGCAGACATCGTACCAGGCTTCATTTATTCGGTCTTTGGATGTAACCCCAGTACAGTACACATCAAATAACTGAATCCCTTTATTCTTAATGTGTTCATCAAAATCTGCCTCACCACTGGGCATTTCAAACTCTCCAATCTGGCCAGCAGGGTCACATTTTTAGTGCCGGTTTACCGTCCCTCGAAGATGCAAAGGAGCATTTTAATGTTTTGTAGACAATGCCGATGTCTCTAGTGTTTTCAGTAGTAAAATGAAGAGAAGTTTTTAAGCACTGAGCTCCACCATGTGGTCACTTTAGTTGGGCGTCTTCTTTCAAGGAGAAAGACAGAGCCAGTTTATATCCACTGCTTAGTTCCATGGGTTAAGTCAAGTGATTATAGTAGGTTAATACTTACTTACTGTATATACTGTAGAAGCCTAATAAATATATTAATGTTTACATAATAGCCCATGAGCAGGAGTTTACCGTAACAAAATATATAATATTTTTCTTTAGTATTCTTTATTCTTTAAATTATTAGTCATTATTATAACGGTAGGTTTTTTATTAGGAATTGTGTTTATTTTCAATGGTCCCTTTACTGCTACTTTCCTCTTCTGACTCCTTAATTGTTTTCCATTTCCTTTAACACCATTAATGTTCATGTAATATACCGTAATAAACTTAAACACTCAAGCAGCACAGATCTGTTCCGGCAACACAGCATAGGTCTTTGATGCCTTGCCAGTTTTAACAGGGATTTTCAAATATGTCAGATAGAACAAAAGAACAAAAGGTATCAGTACTTTTATAACAGTTCAATTTTTAACCACTAACGGAATACTGGAATGAGGTTGCAAGAATCACAGAAAAAGCCAAAAACAATCCGAAAAAATGCATAATCATGTGTGACCTTTTTTTTTTTTTTTTTGCTTAGTTATGTTTCTGCAGTTGGTTAAAATTAAATAAATTATTCAGAAAAACCTGTGTTCAAAGCCAACCCAAAAAACATACAAGTACATTGCTTTATTATTATAGTACATTAAAGTCGCGGCGGCGCGGTGGTGTAGTGGTTAGCACTGTCGCCTTGCACCTCCAGGGTCTGGGTTCGATTCTCCGGCCAGGCTCGATTCCCGTCTCTGTGTGCATGGAGTTTGCATGTTCTCCCTGTGCTTGGTGAGTTTCCTCCGGGTACTCCGGTTTCCTCCCACAGTCCAAAGATATGCAGGTTAGGCTAATTGGTGTTCCTACAGTAAATTGCCCGTAGTGTGTGATTGGGTGTGTGAGTGTGTGTATGTGTGTGTGCCCTGCGATGGATTGGCACCCTGTCCAGGGTGTACCCCGCCTAGTGCCCGAAGTCTCCTGGGATAGGCTCCAGGTCCCCCGCGACCCTGAACCCAGGATTAAGCGGTATAGAAGATGAATGAATGAATGAATACATTAAAGTCTTCATGGTTTTGTGTCAGGAAAAAAAAAAACATTTTTGATAACCCAGACATAGGCAACAACCTTTCTATGGTTATTACCATTACCTAAACGTACACATTGTTTTTCTTTATTCTCCTAGAGGTAAGTACTTTACTGCCTGGTCAAAAAAATTGCCATTTTGGAAAGGCATGAGAATAATCAGAAAAAAAGCTTCAGTTTGCTAGGGAGCATAAAGATTGGACTTTGTAGCAATGAAAAAGGTCATGTTATCCCCAGATGAGTCCAGACTGACCCTATTTCAGAGTGATGGGTAATAAAGGTAAGAAAGGAGGCACATGAAGTGATGCACACATCATGCACGAGCCTCTGTACAATGGGCACAATGCATGTACAAGACAGTGTTATGATCTGGGGTTGCTTCAGTTGCTCAGGTCTAGACTCAGCAACGTGATGTGGCAATAAAATCAATAAAAGGTCAGCAATCCTTAATCCATAGGGTTTAATATGATGTTGGTCCACCCGTTGCATGTATAACATCTTCAACTCTTCTGGGAAGGTTTTCCACAAGGTCTAGGCTCTAAGGTCTAATTTTTGACCATTCCTCCAGAAGCACCTTTTAGATGTTGGACAAGAAGGACCGCCTCGAAGTTTCCGCTCTAATTCATCCCAAAGGTGTTCTATCGGGTTGAGGTAAGGACTCTGTGCAGGCCAGTTCATCACCGAACTCGCACATACATGTCTTTATGGCCCTTGCTTTGCGCACTGATGCACAGTCATGTTGGAAGAGAAAGGAGCTGTCCCCAAACTGTTCCTACAAAGTTGGGAGCATGTAATTTTCCAAAATGTTTTGGCATGCTGAAGCATTAAGAGTTCTTTCACTGGAACTAAGAGGTCAAGCCCAACTCCTGAAAAACAACCCCACATCATAATCCTCCCTTCACCCTTGGCACAATGAAATCAGAAAAGTAACATTCTCCTGCCAACTGTCAAACCCAGACTCGTCCATCAGATTGCCAGACAGAGAAGAACGAATTGTCACTCCAGAGAACACATCTCCACTGCTCTAGAGTCCAGTGGTGGCATGCTTTACACCACTGCATCCGATGCTTTGCATTGTACTTGGTGATGTAAGGCTTAGATGCAGCTACTCAGCCATGGAAACCCAATCCATGATGATCTCTACGCACTTGATCTTGAGCTAATCTGAAGGCGACATGAAGTTTGGAGGTCTGTGTTTATTGACTCTGTAGAACAGGGGTGTCAAACATACGGCCCGCGGGCCGAATACGGCCCACTAAGGTGTCCAGTACGGCCCGCGGGATGATTTGAACAATAATATTAAATATCAAATATTTTTTATTATCATTATAAGTAGTAGTAGTAGTATTAAATAAAGTCTATGTCCGGGTATTCGCTGCAATATTGTGTTTGGTTTTATAAATTTTTTTATTTTATCATTGATCATTTAACTGCTCTTCTCTTGCGCTTCTGCCGAAACCTCTAACACGCATGCGCATTCTAAATTGGCCTAAATCTAATTTCTTCGGCTATTTGAAGATGTGTGGCAAGCACTCGCGATTTTAAAAAAATGCCCAAAAAAAGAAAAATTGATCTGGAAGGGCGGATGTTTCAGGAGAAATGGAAAGAGAAGTATTTCTTCTGTGAGGTCAACGGCAAGCCGGTATGTTTAATCCGCTCACAAGCCGTGGCTGTGCAAAAAGAATACAACATTAAACGGCACTATGACATACACGCAGAGAAATATGATAAATACACTGGACAGCTCCAAATGGAAAAAGTTAATGCTTTAGCATCCGCTTTAAAAAATTTTTTTTATTTGTTAAAGGAAAGTTCTCATTTGTACTGTAGTGTAGAGTTAATGTTCATATCCAAAGTGAATGATATATTTTTTTCATTTGCATTAACCATAAAGAATTTATTTTTGTATATGATTCTTTCTAAACTATTGAGTTGTTAAAGGCAGTTTTTTTTAATTATGAAGTGTTTTTCTAGTTTGTAAATTATATTGTAGCCTATAGCTTCATATTTAATGTAACTGTCTGTACACAGAGTCTGCAGCATTTTTTATTTCTTATCTGACAAGTAATATTCACGTTCAAAGGAAAGGATTTTGCTTGCCATTACTTGGCATTGTTTTCCCCCCAAAAAGGAATAAGAGTGTTAATGAACAGTTTCTGAGGACTTGTTACATGCAGTTTTACAGAATATAGTGTATTTGTTGTAATTTGATGGACTATGATTAAAAAAACAAATTCGGCCCGCACATGGTCACATTTCTTCTCATCCGGCCCTCACCCTAAAATGAGTTTGACACCCCTGCTGTAGAAAGTCGGTGACCTGAGTTGCTGTCGATCCCAATCGCTTCCACTTTGTTTTATAATACCCCTAACAGTTGACTGTGGAGCAGGCGGCGCGGTGGTGTAGTGGTTAGCACTGTCGCCTTGCACCGCCAGGGTCTGGGTTCGATTCCCCGGCCAGGCTCGATTCCCGTCTCTGTGTGCATGGAGTTTGCATGTTCTCCCCGTGCTTGGTGGGTTTCCTCCGGGTACTCCGGTTTCCTCCCACAGTCCAAAGATATGCAGGTTAGGCTAATTGGCGTTCCTAAATTGCCCGTAGTGTGTGATTGGGTGTGTGAGTGTGTGTGTGTGCCCTGCGATGGATTGGCACCCTGTCCAGGGTGTACCCCGCCTAGTCTCCTGGGATAGGCTCCAGGTCCCCCGCGACCCTGAACACAAGATTAAGCAGTATAGAAAATGAATGAATGAATGAGTTGACTGCGGAATATTAACTAAGGAGAAATTTCACGACTGGATTTGCACAGGTGGCATCACGGTGGAATTCACTGAGTCTACATGTCTAGGCGCTTGATTTGATACACTTGTAACCATGGAAGTGATCTGAATTTAATGATTTGGATGGGTGAGTGAATACATTTGGCAATATAATGAATGATACATGCATATAAAAAGTTTCATACAAAGCAGCAGGTAGTACCAGTACTATCCACTAGGCTGCAGTGTACATTATGCGTGTGAAAAAACAAATCATTATGGCACTGATGATGAAGTATACAAATAAGGTTCATAAATAAATGTTGTATTAAAAATGTCAGTGTACTGAGATTACATATTTTTCATTAGAAAGTAAAAGTAGTAAGTTAATCAGCGGCGGCATGGCGGTGTAATGGTTAGCACTGTCGCCTTGCAAATATCACCATTTTCACATTGGGTATTAGTTTCCTATATTACCCACAATGCAAGTCAATGCAAAGACTGAATTCTTCGCATTGAATTAGTGGTTAGCAGTGTCCAGGTCAATTCCCGCGATTCGTCTGCATGCATGGAGGTTTCCTCCCACAATCCAAAGGCATGCAGTTTAGGCTAATCGGCAGCCCCAAATTGCCTGTAGTCATTGTGTGTATGACTTAGAATCTCTAAAGAATCATTAGCTGCAGTTATTTTTACTTGCTCGTAACCCCTAAACATTTACAGCATGCCAATACTTAAGAATGTCCTGTGAAATGTTGCACCGCTGCCAAATCAGAGTCATATGTATCACTTCAGTCTCCTCACAGGCACCTATTAATATCCATGATCTTTGTTTTTTAACACCGAGGGCAGGTGAGAAAGCCTCAGGCATATGCTGATGTAAACTGATGCTAAGGTCAGATGTTGACTTTTAGTTTAGACTTGGGTAGCTTGTATGGTTTTGATGGTGGTAATGGTGAACATTTTAAAGTTATATGGGCAACAGATGAGACTATGGCAGATAAAACTATGCTGGATGGGTAGATAGTCCCTAGGAGATAATGAGATCCACAATGACTTGATTTGTATGTGTAAAGTTTGTGATCAGTAATCATCATACCCCTCTGAAAACTTTGTTTAACATCATTTCTTGAAATGGGATTTTTTTTTTCAGGTGATTCAAAACCAGTTGATCCAAAGGTGCTATGTATTACTGGTGAGGTTCATAGATGGATACAGTATGATAACGCTGTGAGAAACATTTTTAATATTCCTGTTGACCAGCTAAAATCAATCAGCCTGGTCAAGGAAGTGGATGTACTCACCTGTAAATTATAAAACTCCACGTCTAGAAGTAGTATTTTGGAGATCCATCCTGTAGAACGTGTGTGTGTGTGTGTGTGTGTGTGCGCGCATTTGTACGTTGGAAGGTGGTTATGGATTTAAAAGCGCCCACTAAAATTACTAATTGCACCTTTAATGAAGTGAACATAGAGAGAGCGGGAAACTGATCAGGTACTTTCTTAAGAAAAAATAAATCTTAGCAAGTAAAAATCTAATCAAATGCATCTCTTATTTCCCATTATAAGACTCAAATAAATCAAATGTAAGATTTTAAGACTATTTCGAGATCTTACTGTTATTAAGCTTTACGCTTTTTAATATATTGCCAGAATGCTTAGAGTTATGAAAAGAAATCATCAAAAGAGCAAGAAAAAAATTTAAACAGGTTGAGTATTCTTGTGTACAGTATGTTCAGTGGTGTCAAAAGTATTCACATTCATTACTTGAGTAGAAGTATAGATACTAGGGTTCAAAAATACTTCTTTAGAAGTTGAAGTATCAACCCAAGCTTTTTACTTAAGTAAAAGTTTAAAAGTACTGGTTTCAAAACTACTTAAAGTATAAAAGTAAAAGTACAGTGAGGGGCGACAAAAGCATTAAGGTCTCACTTTCTGATCATACGACGGGGGCGGGGGGGGGGGGGGGGGGGGTTGCATTGTGCGCGTTCTTATCATGCGACCGGAGGGGTTGCGCGTTCTGATCATAAAAATAGAGTAACGAGGCTATTTTCAAAATGTAAGGAGTAGAAAGTACAGATAATTGAGTGAAAATGTAAGAAGTAGAAGTAAAAAGTTGACTGAAAAATAATTACTCCAGTAAAGTATAGATACCTAAAATTTCTACTTAAGTAAGTTAACGAAGTATTTGTACTTCGTTACTTGACACCTCTGAGTATGTTAAATATTGTATATAATGTATATTTAAAAAAAGTTGATAGATTTCACTAAATTTAAGATATTCTCACTTATGCCATGTTAAAAGCAAACATTACAACAACATCAATGCTACTTATTACAATAACATATAAACAGAGTTTTTTTTTGTGTAGATATTTTTGGTGAATATATATAAATGTAAAAGCAGGTGCAAGAGATGCAAGCTAAGAATGCTTTAAAAAAATAGACATAAAAATAGTTAATTTTTATCAATTTACAAATTTGGAAAGTAAATGAACTTTTGCCTGCAAAATCAGAATTGCCACCAATTCTTCTAGGTACACTTGCACACAGTTTTTGAAGGAACTCGGCAGGTTAGGTTGTTCCAAACATCTCCAAACTTCTGTGGATGTAGGCTGCCTCAAATCCTTCTGTCTTTTCATGTAATCCCAGACAGACTCAATCAGGTGGAGATCATGGCTCTTTGGGAGCCAAGTCATCACTTCTAGGGCTCCTTGTTCTTCTCTACGCTGAAAATTGTTTTTAATGACATTGGCCATATGTTGGCGGCGCGGTGGTGTAGTGGTTAGCACTGTCGCCTTGCACCTCCAGGGTCCGGGTTCGATTCCCCGGCCAGGCTCGATTCCCGTCTCTGTGTGCATGGAGTTTGCATGTTCTCCCCGTGCTTGGTGGGTTTCCTCCGGGTACTCCGGTTTCCTCCCACAGTTCAAAGACATGCAGGTTAGGCTAATTGGTGTTCCCAAATTGCCCGTAGCGTGTGATTGGGTGAGTGTGTGTATGTGTGTGTGCCCTGCGATGGATTGGCACCCTGTCCAGGGTGTACCCCGCCTAGTGCCCGAAGTCTCCTGGGATAGGCTCCAGGTCCCCGCGACCCTGAACACAGGATTAAGCGGTATAGAAAATGAATGAATGAATGAATGAATGAATGGCCATATGTTTAGGGTTATTGTCCTGTTGCAGAATAAATTTGGCGACAAGGCTATCGCCCTCCCCCACCTGGCACAATCGGATCACCTCTTTTTGCACCCCCCTCTCCCCCCATCCCCCCTGCTTATTCACCACTCATCCAACTTGTGAAACCAACAGTGAGGACAATCAAAGTGTGGCCAGTGGGAGCAGACTCCGTACTTGAGCGTGTTTGCCACTCAGGCATCCTGGGGTTCCCACTTGGATATTGAAAGCAACGCTTCATCTACCTTGGACTATTTTACTTCCACAACAGACAGTGTCACCATCCAGAAACAGATTTTTATGCTTTGAAATGGATAATTTGGAGCCAGCAATCACTCTCCACCATTGCTTTCAGTACAGTACTGAGCAGGATCAGTGCACGGAAAACTGCAGTATCCCTGGACACGCGCGTCCTCAGAGCATGTGCTATGGAGCTGGCAATGGGTCCTAACAGACTCATTTAATTGTCCCTAGCCCAAGCTATTGTGCCCACCTGCCTTAAGACCACCTCCATTGTGCCAGTACCAAAACATTCCACTGCAACATGACTTAATGGCTACCAATCCAGTAGAACTCACTCTTATCATCACCAAGTGCTTTGAGCGGCTGTTCCTGGCATACCTCAAAACCTGTCTCTACCTCCACCAATGTGCCAACCTTCAGAACAAAAGCATGGAGGATGCAGTTTCCACAGTGCTGCACTCACGTGGACAATAAAGTCACCTATGCCAGAAGGCTTTTTCTTGACTTTAGTTCAGCGTTTAACACTGTCATCCTTTCCAAGTTAGTCATCAAACTTGGAGACCAGGCCTTTAACGCATCACTGTGCAACTGGCTTCTGGACTTTCTGACCAATATGCACCAGCATGTTTTGGTAGACCCACCACTACTCTACCACAACCAGCTCCTCAACACCAAGAAGACCAAGGAGCTCATAGTAGACTTCAGGAAGGAAAAAGGTGACACACAGACACACGCACGCACGCACGCACACACGCACACACACACACACACACACACACACACACACACACACACACACACACACAGCCTGGTCAAGAAGTCTTACCAGCGCCACTTTGTCATGAGGGAACTGAGAAAGAACCATCTCTCTCCAGACATCCTGGTTAACTTCTATCGTTGCACCACTGAGGGCATCCTGACCAGCTATGGTCAGTCTGGTATGGGAACTGCTCTGTGTTGGACCGGAAAGCACTGCTGAGGGTGGTGAAAACTGCCCAATGCGTTATAGGAGCACACACGATCAGAAAAAAAAATACTCTCACCTTGCCCATAGGCTTTTTGCCATCCTGCCTTCTGGGAGGCACTACAGGAGCCTCCAGACCAAGACAAGCAGGTTCATGAACAGCTTTTTCCCCACAGCTGATTCTTTGCTGAACTCTGGCTCCACCTGATCACATGGACATTGAACTGAATACATTACTCTGTCTAACCATATTGTACGTAGCCCTTCTCTGTGTATTATTTACATACGTATATTATTGTATCATGCTGTTTTCTTCCTTCATTGCACTCAGTGTATATAAACTTTCCTGTATATAACTTTTTCTGTGTATGGTTTACATAGGCAAATTATGTATCATGGTATAGTATATCTTCCTCAAAGCAAACATCTAAAAACATTTCACTCATATAACTCCTTCTCTGTATACTGTTTCTCACTCACTCATCTTCTACACCGCTTTATCCTGTATTCAGGGTCGCGGGGGCCTGAAGCCTATCCCAGGAGGCTTAGGGCACGAGGCAGGGTACACCCTGTCCAGGGTGCCAATCCCTCGCAGGGCACAAACCCATACAATGAGTGCAATGATTTTATAAACTCATTCACACACTACGGGCAATTTGGGAACGTCAATTAGACTAACCTATATGTATTTGGAATGTGGGAGGAAACCCACCAAGCATGGGGATAACATGCAAACTCCATGCACACAGAGACGGGAATCGAACCCGGACCTTGGAGGTGCAAGGCGACAGTGCTAACCACTACACCAGTGTGTTCTCCTGTATGCTGCTTATATATGCAAATTATTTATAATGGTATTCAATACCTTCCTTATTGCACCCAACTAAATTCATTTGCTTATTTGAACTCATTTACCTCCCTCACTGTATACTGTTTATATAGGCGAATATATAACCACTAAACCATTGTGCCACCTCTTGTTATTATTACAATATTATTTATTTCAATTAACACAGTAAAATGACAGTATTTTATAGTAATATTTTGTTACATTATATTATTGTTCCTTGCTAATGATTTACCAAGTGGCTTTGATGCATGTAGCAGCAACAGGCAATAAAAACAGACTTAGAAACATATCCTGTTACTCTTCTAAGTCTATGCTGGGCCTCAATCTTTAATCCTTTTTATATAGCGATGATGTCACCTTGGCTAAGCCAGCAGTGAAACCATAAGCCATCAGGCATATCATGGTTAATAGACCATGAATAAATAGCAATCCTGACGTCTGACCTAGTCCTGACTTGACCTTAAGTGACTTCCTTTAAGACCCGATCGAGAAGCATGTCAATGTAGTCACTGTTGAAATCCACTTGCTGAAGGTCGAGATCAGGAATGATGGAGACCAGCAAGTGACTCAGGTTGAGACGCAGCTTTCTCAGCTTCTGGCTCTCTTCTGCACCTCGGGCATCTTCTCTCGCTCTTCCTTCCTCCTCTATTTTCATCCCTTCCACTTTGCACTTGAGCTGGTCACACAGGGAGGACAAGCTGGCTTTCTCTTTCTCCATCGCTTTCAGCTAGTGACAGTAGATTTTATTATGATATACATATTTATACATAATTATGTATCAATATTTCAGTGGATTTACCAAATTCTGTGAAAAACATCATAATAGTTTTCTAAACTGTTGGACATTAATTAAATATCCTATGTTGCCAAGCAGCACAATGGCATAGTGGTTAGGTGTAATGAATGGGTTAAAAACTATATGGACAACTATAAAAGTATGTGGACACCTCCATATCACTGGCATCACCAATCAGCAATAATATTATCACACAAAATATTAAGCCCAATATGCCCACAGCATGACTGCACAATGACTGCTGGGGTTTGCTGGGGTTTCTCATTAACAGCTGATCCTTGGGCTTGCAGGGTGGACCTTTATAAATGTGTTCTGATTCCAGTAAATCACGTTCCATGAATACTTAGTCAGACTGAGATCTGGGAGAATTTCAGCTGGATCAACAACCTTGAAGTCTTTCTCTAAAGTCCAATATGCAGCAGGTTGTGAAGCACTTGGTATTCTATCTTTCTATTCTGACCAGCATTGACTTCTTTCAGCAATTTGTGCTCCATTGGCTTTCCTGTGGGATCAGACTTTACAAGCTAGCCTCTGGTTTCCAGAGACATCAAAGAGCCCTGGGTGATGATCCTGTCACCAGTTTACTGGTACATAATTGATAATCAATGCTATTCAATTCTGATCAATGGCTGATCCGTTTATGCTTATTAAACATTCGATTCCAGATTTATTTGGTCTCTCTTGTTATAATAACCTCAACTCTTCTGTTTCAGCTTCCCACTAGATTTTGGAGTGTGTCTAGGAGGATTTGATGAGATTTTCATTTAGCTATAAGAGCATTAATAATTCTAAGCACTCTTGTCAGGTGAGGTCTGGCACACAGCTCGTCCCAAAGAGGTTGAAGTCAGTGAAGTTGAAGGCTTGTGCAGAATCCTCAAGTTCCTCCATTCTAATCTTGAAACACCATTTCTTCATGGAACTTTATGTGAATGTCATTAATAACTTCCTTCATTTTTCTCCATTAAGCACAGGAATGGCTTGCAGGGGTGCTAGAGTCAACGTATTGTAGCATGCAAACACTCACTCACACATTAATTTATACCTAGAGGCAATTTAGAGGAGCCAGTCTAACTACAAGCATATTTTTGGTCAGTTGGAGGACACTTGAGAAAGACATAGGGAGGATCTGGTGAAGACATGGGGAGAACATAGTAAACAGCTCATAGGACAGTAACCTCAGCTCAGTTTCAAACCCTGAATTAGTGAGACAGCAAGGCTACTTAATGTGCCCTGAAACTAACATGTCAACATCACACATTTAAGCCAATTATTACCTAACCAGCACTTCAATTTTAGGTATGAGGAGTTTTCAAGTCAAACTGGGACTTTTGATTGTGAAATAGGCAGATTTACAGAGGAATGAAGGTTAGCCGCAGCAAGACGGAATACATGTGTGTGAATGAGAGGAACCCAAGAGGAACAGTGAGGCTACAGGGAGCAGAGGTAAAGAAGGTGCAGGATTTTAAGTACTTAGGGTCAACGGTCGAGAGCAACGGAGAGTGTTCAAAGGAGGTGAAGAGACGAGTACAGGCAGGTTGGAATGGGTGGAGAAAAGTGTCAGGTGTGTTGTGCGATAAAAGAGCATCAGCGAGAATGAAAGGAAAGGTGTACAGGACAGTGGTGAGACCAGCAATGCTCTACGGCTTAGAGACAGTGGCACTGAAGAAAAGACAGGAGGCAGAGCTAGAGGTAGCAGAGCTGAAGATGTTGAGGTTCTCTTTGGGAGTGACAAGGATGGATAGGATCAAGAATCAGTTCATCTGAGGGACAACCCATGTGAGATGTTTTGGAGATAAAGTCAGAGAGGCCAGATTGAGGTGGTTTGGACATGTTCAGAGGAGAGAGTGTGAATATATCGGTAGAAGGATGCTGAGGTTGGAACTTCCAAGCAGGAGGTCTAGAGGAAGACCAAAGAGGAGATTTATGGATGCAGTGAGAGAGGACATGAAGTTAGTTGGTGTGAGAGAAGAGGATGCAGAGGATAGGGTTAGATGGAGGCAGATGATTCGCTGTGGCGACCCCTGAAAGGGAACAGCCGAAAGGCAAAGAAGAAGAAGACACTTATCCTAATGTTTCACTAGTGCTTGGATTCCATTGAGGTAGAAAGTTTTCTCACTTCTCCAGAGTTGTGACGGGACTGCCTGTTTCATATCTGTAATGCTAGCCTCCAGGAATTCCTCTAATGTTTGCCCAAACATGTGGAAATGGCTCGGAGTGAGGTCAGGGATGTGGGGTAGGAACAACTCCCAGCCAAGTTCTTGTAGGAACAATGCAAGTGGTGTTGGTGAATGATTGTGAGCACAGTTTCTAGAGACAGATGCATCTCTTCCACAAGTTGGTGACAAGTTATCTATCGAGTTTCAAACATCAGACCTTCCACTTGCTTAATGTTCACGCAAACGACGGCAGTGAGAGTTAGGATCAGGGTTAGGGTTAAGGGTTCATCTTTATACACGGATGTGCAGACTTCTTTAAAATGTTTACACCTTTCAAATGTTTTACTGCATGTAAAAGTCTCATAACCTGTGTCCCAGTTTAAATTAAACACCCCTCGTAGATTTTATAGTAGGTATAAGTGTTGTGCTATAAGTGTTGGTATAAGGTTCCTTGAAAGGTCTACAAGGATGATAGCAACCAGGTGCTTTGGATCAACTCGCGTGTCAGCCGTCAGACTGTGTTACTCTTTGTGTCATATTGTATAGAAATGAATTGAAAGTGTGACACAGTGACAGTTTCTACCTTGTAGTGGAGCTGACTCCTCTCATCCTCCAGAGCAGCACAGTGATCCCGCAGCAGTTCCAGCTCCTCCCTGCATGCGTCCCTCTCCTCTGCCGTCTGCTTCATCATCTCCAGTAACTCGTCCTGCTGCTGCTGCAGATTCCACACCTCTTCATTATCCTCATGCAGTTCCTCTCCCATTTCCTCTACAAGGTTGGACTCGGCTATAAAGTACTGTTTTTCTGTCGAGGTTGATTCCTCTGCTGTATTAAACTCATCCTTCTCCTGAATAGGTACCTGGTACAACTTGAATATCTCCATCTTACTGTTCTCTTTGTTATTTATTAGTTTTTTTGCATTTACGTTTGTCTCATTTCCCATCCCCTCCAATTTATCTTCTTTTTTGTTTGGTGCGAGACTGGGGTCTGCGTGAATGAATGTGTGACCAATTTCTGGGGAGGCATTAGGAGAAAAAGAGGCATAAGGCATAGGATGCACTGCTGGAGGTGTTTCTTCACCAGTAGAGAGTTGCCTTTTAATCCTTTAACAAGCAGAGAGACCAACGCACTAATGATACAGTACACAAAACCTCATTAGGCAGAATGAAAAGACAATTTCAGAGTCCTAATTCTAACAGGATTACCTTTTCAATGAGTCAGAGACAGCAGTGCGATTAATCAGAGGCAGTGGTGATCTCTGAGCTAGAAACAAGACAATGAAAGTTAATATCAAACTGACAAATCCTGGTCTTGTTAACTTTGTAAAAAAAAAAAAAAAAAAAAAAGGATTGTACCTAGTTATTGTCGTTGTATACACTTGTGTTTAACCTGTTATGACTAAACACTATTTTAGTATCCAATTAACTATTTTATTTTAGCAATTAGTGACTTTCATGTAGTATGACGTCAAATCTTTTAGAGAAACGAGCAGTTCGGGCAGCTGGGACAAACAGAATTTGTGTCAAAGCCATTCATTTTTAATTCGTAGTTTATGGTTCAACAACACAAAAACACCTTCATACATTAGTTCATGTCTGTAGCTAGTTCACCATATTTTCCTATATTAGGTTAGCTAGGGTAAATTTTTTAGCCTAGAAACCAAAACGAGGCACTGGAACTCCATGAACTGGAGGTTGATAAGGTGTAAGTTCTATCAAGTGTTATAGCTGCATATTTAGTAGACAGTGCTTGTTATAAATGTTTCTTTATGGGGTGTTTGGTATTTAAGTTGGCAAGTTGCATTTGAAATAGAGTATATTATCATTACAACTGCAAACACTTCATGTTATCTCTAAAAAGTTTCCATGGTGCGTCACTTGCTTACAGGCCTACACTGCAACAAATGAAATGCATTACTTCAATTCATTATCAATATCAATACTACCCACTGTCCTTTGCCTAAGGTTTTTCACCCTGCTCGCCACTTTACAATTAGTCAAAGTAGTTTTAAATTCCAACCAGTACCATGTAGCCAAAAGGTGCGGAGAATAAACCATGGAGCATGGGGCCAGCCTGTAAATCTCATAAGTTTCTCTTTATATTTTCACTTACAGTGGAACCTTGGATTGCAAGTAACTTGGTCTGCGAGCGTTTTTCAAGATGAGCTGTTGTATTCTCCTTTAGAATATCAGCTCTGTTTACTTCGGTTCCAGGGTTGAATCCCAAATAGCATTAAATGGAAAGCTATAGAGTACAATCTTTTGTTCTACTCACAAGTAGGGGCCTTGATTAAAGCATACAGAGGCATTTAGGATTCAATCCTGTGTTGGAAGCTAGTTAGATTTTGTAGCTAACCTTTGGCATTAATAAAACAACATGGAGGCAATTCGGAATGATGTAGAAGGAATTATTAAGTAAAAAAAAGTCTTGTTTAGAATTACATAACGTTATCAGATTTGTTTTCGTGCTGAAAGAAAAAATGAGGGTTTTGGCATGTAGTTGCTCTCTCCTCAGTACTGCGATCAACGGTGTAATTAACGATTGTTAGAACACCTGGGTGCCATGCAAAAGTATGCATACTCCATGAAATTTTCCATATGTTGTCACGTTATAACCACAAATGTATAGACTCGTGGTTCTCAAAGTGTGGGGCGCCCCACTAGTGGGGAATACAGACATGACAGGTGGGGTGCAATGAATGGGGGGAAATTAGTGGAAAATAATATGAAAGTACCTATTCTAATTCATGCTTTTCTTTATTGACATTGAAGAGTGTACACTCAAAACTAAACAATCACACACAAAGAAATGAATCATTAATACAAGTAAATTAAAATAACATCAGTTGGGGGCCGGGAGAAAAAGTGGAACCATAGTGCAACAATAACGGTTTAACGTCCGCATGTTAATTGCAGAAGAACAATATAAGGAAACTTTCGGTATTATATACTGTATGTAATTATCATTCATTCCAATGTGTATGCTGATGTTTCTGTATTTTTGTTAAAAATGAATATATTATCAGGCAGTACTAGTCTGGCATTTCTAGTTTCCAGTGTGGCAACAAAGTTGCTTTTTGATCCTTCAGGCGCTGAACAGAAGGGAAGATCAATATCGTTCTACGCTTTTTGTTGGTCTACGCATGTTGCGATGATCCCTAAATCATTGTTGCGCTGTAGAGAATAATGATGTTTAAGCTTTCAAACATGTATAATTTAGGTGCTTAATCGAGAACGTAGCTTAAAGACAATGCAGAGAGGAAATGTATGTATCTTATTTGCGGGTTTATTTACGCAGCTATTGAAGCCGGAAATGCGAATATAAAACTAACTTTACCGCGGACACAAACCGGGTTAGTAGCGTACGTAGTGGGCATAATAACGTCAATGGATACATTTGTTTTACATGGACCACAAAAAAGCAGGCGATTCAGCACTATGACCCTAATCAACCAAAAAGCCAGCCGAAAGGAAAATATGCTGAAGCCTATCTTGAGCTTGGATTCATGGTGGGGATGGTGGGGGCAGAGGAGAGGCCCGTGTGTGTTTTGTGTCTTATACCGCTGGCAGCAGACCGCATGAGACCCAACAAATTAGGAAGACACTTAAAGACAACACACTCCAGTCACGTTAATAAGCCACTCGACTTCTTTCAAAGAAAGCTGGCAGAATACAGACAGCAGGAGAATCGCATGGTAACATCTGAATCAGTGGACAGCAAAGCACAAATGGCTTCATTCAAAGTTGCATACAGAATTGGCCAGTGCAAAAAAACTACAAACGATTCTTCTTCTTCTTCTTTGTCTTTCGGCTGTTCCCTTTCAGGGGTCGCCACAGCGAATCATCTGCCTCCATCTAACCCTATCCTCTGCATCCTCTTCTCTCACACGAACTAACTTCATGTCCTCTCTCACTGCATCCAAAAATCTCCTCTTTGGTCTTCCTCTAGACCTCCTGCCTGGCAGTTCCAACCTCAGCATCCTTCTGCTCACCATCTCTCCTCTGAACATGTCCAAACCACCTCAATCTGGCCTCTCTGACTTTATCTCCAAAACATCTCACATGGGTTGTCCCTCTGATGAACTCATTCTTGATCCTATCCATCCTTGTCACTCCCAAGGAGAACCTCAACATCTTCAGCTCTGCTACCTCTAGCTCTGCCTCCTGTCTTTTCTTCAGTGCCACTGTCTCTAAGCCGTAGAGCATCGCTGGTCTCACCACTGTCCTGTACACCTTTCCTTTCATTCTCGCCGATACTCTTTTATCGCACAACACACCTGAAACTTTTCTCCACCCATTCCAACCTGCCTGTACCCGCCTCTTCACCTCCTTTCCACACTCTCCGTTGCTCTGGACCGTTGACCCTAAGTACTGCTGAGCAGCTAATAAACATGGGGTCAATTATGCCATGATAAGTGACAATGTAAGCCTTTTATAACAATTGCAAGTGTATTTGATCTGTTTTTAACTTGGTGTTGTTTGATCTTATTGTTTCAGAAATTGATATGTCAATAAATAGTAAACTTGGCCGATTTCGTTATTATTTTGTTGACAAGTGGGGCTTGAAAATTCGTCCACCCCCTTAAGTGGGGAATGACAGAAAATGTTTGAGAACCACTGGTATAGACCAACACAACAGATTTCAGATAACACTTTTCAGATATTTATTTATAAATCATTTTGAAAACCATTCATCCTTTTCCTTCCACTGCGCCACTTCGTGTTGGTCTATAAAAAAAATTACCCCAAATTCTCCTAAATTTTGCTTTTTAGTTAAACCTCCCAGTGCCCAGTTACCGTGTGTTATCACCACTCATGGAATGCCTCTAGTCCAATCAGCTTACTTGGTTGGAACTAACTTGTTGTGTAATGATAATTAAATATGACTTCAGTAGTGGAATGATCAGTAAATTACAAACCATTAGAAGTGGATGACAGAGTACTGAGACCTGTTGGACTGTGAGTGAACAGGTCAGCACAGGTTGGCTTCCAGGACGCAGACTTCTTCAACTGTCTGGCATTAACAGGAGCTTTCAGTGTTGGATTCTCTAATGCCTATGGACAAAAGGGAAAAAAATGTGTTCCAATTATGCTACATACATAACTGACTTGTATAAGAGGGTACAGAAGTGATTTTTTGAATCACAGGTTGAACCCAAATAAAAATTACTTACCTCTGGCCTGTGATCTTCCTGAAGACTCTTACTGTTCCTCTTCCTGTTAAGACCAACAGCCTGTTGATTAACCATGTTAGATAATGCAATACATTAGAAAATAATATGCTCAAGGTTAGCTTACTGGCGTTTGAAGGGTTTTGAGTAAGACTTTGGTTCTTCTTCTTGGTCCTCCAGTTCCTCCTCCACCAGACAGCTCCTGATTGAGATGGATTTAATGTCAGTGAAAAAAAAATGGATGTCATTGGAAATAGTGCTGTCTTGATTCATGTTGTGGCAAATTTTGTGAACTGCACCCATTTTCTAAACACAAACCCAACAACTACAACTACCATGAACATTCATCAAGCTTTCCTTTACTTTATATACTCTTACTTAGCATCATTGTTTGCTCCTCTTTAAGTCAAATAGTTACGTAATATTCATTAGATAGACTTTTGTTCAGGTCAGATTGATGTTACGTTACATAATTTTCCCCTCTCATCTCATATTTATTTATGTTTGGGTAGGACTAAAAGATCTTGTTTTAATTTTTTCCTTTTCATTTTTTCTGAACCTATACTATTCAGATACATGATTCTATTTAGTTATGCATATATAGTAGATTATAATTGTGTATAGTAGTTAGAATTGGTAAAGTAAAGGATAATTACAGTTGTAGTAGGTGTATTATGTTAATTTTCTGGCAGCACCCTTCTTGCTCATCTCGCCTGAGGATCCTTCTGAGAGCAGGTGCTTACACCCTGACTTATCCATATCGCCACAATCATCGCCTTATCAAAGCACGTATTCCTCTGAGGAGGGTATTGCTGAGGATTAGTGATTAATTTATCTTTTTTATGATAAATATGATATACTGTATGTTGTTTTTGTCCGCTCTTAAAAGAGGAAGTCTTTCTCTTTGCACTCTATGTCCCAATCCAAGCGGAACCGAAAATACATTTTTATATTTTGGATCACTGCCTGCATTGTCTGTATTTTCCACTTCATTAAAGTTCCTCAACTTCTTGCACTCTGTGTGTATGGGTCGTTCTTGGGTCACATACTTTTCCTTCTACTTGCATATTTCTCACTTCCCCAATTTGTAATGCAGACGCCTTCTCCTTTATTCTAACGAGCAACTACAATTGTAGGCCAATAAAATTTTTCCACATTCAGGAATGCATTTATGGCACAGATAATTATTTGTATCTTTTACACTACAGCACTATTCAGAAGGAAGCCATTGGCCTTTTGCTTGCTCTCCAACAATTATGAAGTTTATATTGGTCCTAGGTTTAACCCTATTACTGCTTTTACAGTTCACAATCCCCTAGTGGTTTTACATTGCATGATTCATTCCATTCAGCATAAGAGAGGATCCAAAAATGTTATGGCGAATCATTACCTCTGTGTTATTCTGGTGAAAATTGTGAATGGTAACACTCACTTTTAGGGGAGGGGGTGTTACGTCCTAAAGTGTATATATTTTGTCTGTACTTTGTGCCATGTTTGTGCTTCGGGGATGTTAGGATGTATGTAATTTCATCCATTGCCAGGTCCAGCCCACTTCAGCATGATCATCTATTGAATGATCGTTTGCCATCACTCATTGCTCCCGCTTATGACCCTCTGCTTGCTATTACTGACTATGTTCATGATTTCCTCTTTGAATTTGCCCATGCTCTTTAAACATGGTTGGGGAGTTAAAGGAATATTTGAGGTCCTCCTCAAATGTGTTTATCACAGCACTGTCTGAATTGCAGTGACTTTAATTGCAGACACTGAGGTTCCTTTTTATATTGTTCCTTTTGACTAATATAAAATTCATTCATTCATTCATTCATTTTCTGTACCGCTTTATCCTTATATACAGGGTCGCGGGGGCCTGGAGCCTATCCCGGGAAACTTAGGGCACAAGGCGGGGTACCTGGCCGCGGAATCTAACCCAGACCCTGGCGGTGCAAGGCTGTAGCATTAAAATGTTTTTTTTTTTACTACAACAATGGGACCAAAGCCTGTTCGAGCATAACAATGCATAAATCGATGACCATGAATAAATTTTTTGCCAAGGTTGGCGAGGTGGAACGCAAATGTACTGCACAGAGCCTTTACTTTAATCCCAATTAATTTTTTTTATAATGACCTCCAGTACCAACTGCACCACAGGCCTCTTCGCCCAGCATCAGTGCCTGATCTTATTAGTGCTGTTGTGTCTGAATGGGCAAATCCCCCAAAATACGCACTGAATAGGCTCTGAATAAGTCATTGAATGTAAGACTGCAGTTCTGTAATTCTACTGGATCAGACTACACAGTCCAGCTTCCACTCCACATGCGCATCAGTGTGCTTTGGCTGAACATGACCCTATTGCTGGTTCACCTTCCACTTCTGGTAGGTTCTGACTAAATATCCCACAATTGCTGTAGTTTTGGAGTTGCTTTGTTCCAGTCATCTAGTCATCACAGTTTGTCCATTGTCAAAGTCACTCAAATCTTTATGCTTGCCCATTTTTCTTTTTGCTTCCAACACATCAACTTCAGGGACAAAATGTTGTCCCTCTGTTGTCCTAATGTTGTCCTACCCAAAATATATCCTACCCACTTTCGCTGAAACAAGATATTGTAACTGTAACTAGTGTGACAAGGTCCAATTTGTGACGGGTGATGTGAAGGGTCTGAGAAACCCGGACTGCAGTGGTCAGGACATTGGTCCAAAAATGGGCCAAGGAAGGTAAACCAGTGAACTGGCAACAGGGTCTTCGCCAAGTGTCTCGGCTAAGGCTCACCGATGCACATGGGGAGCAAAGTCTGGCCCCTGGAGTCCGATCCAATAGAAGAGCTACCTTAGCTCAAACTGCTGAAAAGGTTAATGCTGGTTCTGATTGAAAGGTGTAAATGTCAGAACACAAAGCTTATTACTATTTTGGTGGGAACAGAAGACATACTCAAAATTAGGTGACTGGTCGACAGATCAGTGTATGAGTATAAGGAGTTCTAATGAAACTCGGAAAAAGGCTGAGAAAGAAGTATTTGTTTGTCGCAGCAGTGGAAAGTCCTCCAGATGATCATGGAAAGATATGTACAGGATACTAATGGGCAAAACGACACTATTCTAAAAGAACTCATGGCCCTTCCCAGCAACATAAGTCATTTCACCACAATCCATTACAGAGTTGTCACCATTCACAGTAACTGGTGTTTTTGCTCTCTTATTTATTTAGCTTTTCTTTATACATACTACCTCTTTTGCCCAGCTTTTTATCGAAAGACATTTGCATGGCTAATCGAACTCCTTCTTACATTCCAAGACAACAACTTTCCATGTCCGGGAATAAAATTGTTTTATGGTTGTCACCTGAATTGTGGGTCATGGTTTAAGTTACAGAACCATTTCTCAGGCAGCTGGCTGCAGTCAAAGCCATCTGGAAGCCTTCTCCACTTGAGACAGCTGTCGCACTGCACCCAGACTTGATCTGGAACTTTCCTATACAAGGAAAGGGAGAAACAGGGAAGACACAAGGGAAGGTCAAACCAATATTAAAAAAGAAGGCTCTCTTGAGACCATTGCAGTTGTGGATATTGCAAAGTTTTTCATATATACACTTATAAGCCCCAACACTAACCACCATCACCATTTATACAACAGCAAATTGGTGACAGGATCATGAGCACCCAAGTCTCACCCATGTATCAAAGGGCGGCATTGGACAATGGTTACATAGGTCCCAGGTTCAAATCCCAAGACCACCAAGTTGTCCCTGTTGGGCCCTTGAGCAAGGCCCTTAACCCTCAACTGCTCAGATGTATAATGAGCTAAAAAAATACTAGACAAGGGTGCCTGCCAAATGCCTAAATGAAAATCCCACAGAATAGAGAATGCAGTTCAAATCACTTTAGAAAAGTCAATAATGCTGTCCACAATAGAAAGTCACCAGAACACCCAGTACACTACAGCCCACAATGTACAATGGACTCCAAACTGCCCAGATCACAATCAATCGAGCACCATGGGATACGCCGGACAAGGATTCTGATCCCTGGAGGCCTCGCCCCACAACACCCAAAGGCACTAGATGTAGACACCACAGCACACTCCTGGAGGGCAAGAGCTACCCAAGTGGAACAGGGGGATCCTAAATCCCAGGTGTTCAAAATGTTAATGTTTTTAACGGTATGGCTGATTGGTGCATATTGCTTCATATAGCTTGATATGTGCAAAGTCCCTATTGAAAGCAGAATAGTAAAAAAAAAAAAAAATAGACGGTGTATGTCTTAGGCAGCATTTGTCAAGAGTTTGTGGTACCTCTGAGATTTAAAACTGCCCTATTCAGTGTGTAATATGAGGCAAGTGTCGTACAATAAGATTTATCCATTCCTAAAGATGTCTTATTTTTGCCAAATTTAAATGTAGCATTGCATACTGTATGCTCATCATGGCCAAGAACAACTAATTCTGAGTTATGCATTATGGAAATTATATATGAAATACTTATTATTGTGTTATACTTCTTCTACAGAGAAGAATATTAGCTGGATGACAAGCTAATATTACAGTAGGTCTCAAATCTGTTATACTGTTAAACAAGGTATAACTTATACTGCTATTGTACAAAAAGCCCCAACAATGACACAATCAAGGTAAACCTTCACGAGATACTGTAGGAGGTTGCCAGTGTCATTGCCCCCAAATGAGACATATGGTAAGTAAATTAAACTCACATTGTATCCTCGATTGGAACTGTGCAATTTGGATCCTCTTTCTGCTGCTTGTAGTGGATTTCGTTCCAGTACTCTTCCAGCTTGATGCTGAGGTTATGCATGGTTTTCCTGCACACAAAACAAACCTCACATCTGTTATGTGCATTGTAGACTATCAGGATTGAGCTGTGAAAATCATGCATATGCGGGGGACCAACCTGTATTTATCTGTATCATCAAAGTCCTGTTTGTTGTGAGTCGGCTGAAGAAAATTACATTCAATCACGCCGATGACCCCAACACCTGTTCTCTCCACCTGTTCTAGAAGAAACAACATCATATAATGGCACAGCAGTGTAATGGAGAGGATGATACCCATTAGAAATTTTTATACTATGGATAAAATATAAAAAATATGTCATACATTATGGTACTGTAGTATGTACTAACATAACTAATGTGGTATAGTATGTATAAAAATACCATATTACCATATGTACCTGCTGAACTTTGGTAGCCAGTGTGGTACCCAATAAGTACCACAGTATTCACCAAAGTTACCATACCATTGTACTACCACAGTACTCATTGAAGTGCCATAGTGACCACCATGGTATTCGTCAGTGGGACATATACCGTAGTACTCGGATGGTACTCACTGAAGTGCCACAGACTTTATCTTTCCTGTTATCTAACTCATCATCTGGATTAAATTCCTCTTTCTGTCAGTCTTAAATGTGTGTTAGTTTTTTTTTAATGTTATTTAAACATATTTAAATACTATAATATCCTTATCAGCTAATGCCATCATATAATGTTAGTAATTACTTAATACCACAGTAGGTTAATAAGTAAGGTTATTGATATTGTATAGTGTGTATGTGAACATTATCAGATTAAATCATATCCTCAACTGTTATATGCATAACCCCCTGCATGCTGATTCCACTGAGATACATGAGATATACTGTATGATGTAATTGGTTTCATTGACAAACCTCTGCTAAATGACATATAATTGAAGCCCAATACAATTTATTTATTTTCTCCAGGGTGCACATGCAAGATACTGGATATAACGAAGCACAGATATAACTACAGATAGATCTTAAGGTGAATAAGAATCTCTTTACCTTGCGTTGACAGGTCACTTTCTCATAAGCCTTGATGAGTCTGTTTTTGTGGTACATCATGACGCCGTAATGCTCCTTGCTTTTGGTGTTGAACCCAAATGTGATCCGAATACGTCTGGTCTGTGAGATGTGTTAAGAACCTCCACAGACACAGCAAGCCACAAAGCATGAGCATCAAAGTAGTTCTCGACATGGTTAACATCAAACAGGCGAAGATCAAACGATGAACAAACCACATGTAAACTCTGAGATAAACTCGAGATTCTGGGGAGACTATAGATTTAACAAAGGCATCATATATAACTGGTATCAATAACATGAAGTACTGGGTGAATAAACAGAGAGCCCTCATATACCGTGTCTGTGATTGAGTCCAAATGCTGTTGAACGCATGTATGTATTGAAAGTTGAAGTTCTTGTTGTCCATGTTTGTTTGTTAATCACATTAACCCTGCAGTCTAGGTAATTTAAAAGCTTTTTTCCAAGCTATTACATCCGAAAGACTTGTAAAAGACAGGCCGATTCACACTATTCTATATTATTTATAGAGACTCTCATGGCTATGAATGACTTTGGCATTGCTAGACTTTAAACTTGGGAACTCCAAACCATAAGGTTAGTTACTGTATGCTACCAGTTGTGCTACCAGGGTCCATGTGTTAAAACACATTGGTTGTGGTTTAATGTCAGGTGATCATATCAAATAGGTAGAACTGAAGACTGTGATTATGTTTTAAAGGATACCAGGAATGAAGGTCTGTAGTTGTCATTGGCAATGTAAGCAAGACTCTTGGAGATGAGCTGGGTTCTCACTCTTTGTCCTCGAATGTTGATTTGCATACGTGGCTTCAGATACAAAATGCTACAGTACGCCTGCAAATTGAAATGCGAGAAGGAAAATCTCGAACGTTTGGCTTAAAAATGTCTTTTTATTGTCACAGGACAGTGATAGCGTGTGCACTTACTCTTAGTGAATAGTTGCTCTCAGGTGTCATGGCTCGACATTCACGTGTTTTCTCACTGGCATTTGCTCGAATCTGAATATCATACTTATCTGCATGAAAGTTGAATTCTGTCTCCCCATTTGTAGTCCTGGAAAATAATCAATACTGTATTAGGAGCTCAAGTGTAGATCTGTACAACTCAATATCATCATTTTTAGTAGGCAGTGGGTATTTTCTCCAAGACCTCAAACAAACTTGACCACATACAAGTACTGTACATTAGTCACCTAAGCCACCATACCTGGAATCCCCAGGGTTAATTTCAAATTAGTGGGAAACACTTAATTTGGACAACTCTGGTATATAAACGTTTGGCTCACGTGCGCAGATTCCAGATAATGATGCGTGTGCCGGTGGCTCCTGCAGTGCTAATGGCACGCAGCTCATTGAACAGCTCCTTCTCTGTATTAAACAGTGAGTGTCTCAGGATCGCATCTAGACTGGCTGCGTCCTCTGGTCTGTGGACATTAACTGTCAAGGGTGAAATTAATTTAAACATGGTTGCCAAGTTTGAACCCCTTATCCTAGTCTTTCCAAACTAGAGAGAGCAAGCATCCCTAGCCAACCATGGCATTTTTTCATGTTAAGACAGCTGAAGACATTAATTAGCGATCAATAAATAGCCAATTCTATACACATGACTTGTATTTGACTTGGATTTGACTCACACCAATTGAGGAGAATCAAGTTCTCCGTCTTAATCATTTGAACTGCAAAATTGTAAATAAACTCCAATGGCCAATAAAGATGTCCTGATTAGTATCCATTCATGTAATCTGACAAGTAGAGACATTTATTGAAGAAGAAACAAGAAACATTGTACATAGAACAATGATGCCTCAGTCCCCTTTAAGCAGAGGTGGAAAGAGTAATAAAATTTTGTACTCAAGTACAAGTACTGTTACTTCAGTGAAATTTTACTTAAGTACAAGTAAAGTTACCATTATAAAAATCTACTCAAGTAAAAGTAAAAAGTAGCTCATTAAAAAATGTACTCAGAGTAAAAGTTAGAGTTACTTTTTTATTTTTTTAACAGCGGGGGTGGGATGAGGCATTCTAGCGTAGTTCAAAAAAGATCAGCAGATATAAATCTCAAACTAGTTGTTTTTAACTGAAGGAACACCTTTGCATAATAAAGCTGTTGTCTTTGATGTGCTTGAAAATCAAAGTGGTCACTTAAATATGGTGTTACGTCCCAGTCTAGGGCCAAACAGCAAAAGAATGGTTCAGGGTTCTATTTTAAACTGTATGGAAATGGTGGTATATGGCAGAAAGAACTAGATCCAATCATTAACTGATGAAATAATGATGCTTGTATACACACACACACACGCACGCACGCACGCACAACAGGAGGAGGAGGAGGATCAGATTCAGGGTGGACAAAATAATAACCAAAATGGTATTTATATTTAGTAGCTAGATTACCTGCAAAAAATAAATTAATAAATAAATAATACAGGTACCTTCCCGGACTCCCAAACCAAAAACAATGAAATTATCTACAAATATATACAAAGACCAACCAAACCAAAGGGACAAAGCAATAATCAAAGTCAATTGGAGGCAAAAAGTCAAAACCGGAATACACAACCAAACATCAAAACGCCAAAATCACAACCTCTTTCCTCTTTCCCGCGTCTCTCTCCGGTTTATCATTAGTCGCGCTAGTCGATGACGTCACTCTTAGGGCGGAAGCGACCGTGTGGAAGGTCAGGGAGATGTCAGATGTCAGAAAACCTGGAGTGGAGTCTGGAGCGGCGCGCGACCAGGACATGATACACACTCGCGAGCGCAACGGAGCATTTATACAAAACATAATTCATTCATCTTCTATACCGCTTTATCCTCTATTCAGGGTCGCGGGGGACCTGGAGCCTATCCCAGGAGACTTCGGGCACAAGGCAGGGTACACCCTGGACAGGGTGCCAATCCATCGCAGGGCACACTCACATACACACATTCACACACTCATTCACACACTACAGTCAATTTGGGAACACCAATTAGCCTAACCTGCATGTCTTTGGACTGTGGGAGGAAACCGGAGTACCCGGAGGAAACCCACCAAGCACGGGGAGAACATGCAATCTCCATGCACACAGAGACGGGAATCGAGCCTGGCCGGGGAATCGAACCCAGACCCTGGAGGTGCAAGGCGACGGTGCTAACCACTACACCACCGTGCCGCCCTACACAGCATAATATTTTTTTTATTATTATTTTATCATTTTCATTCATTTATTTTTTTACTCAGTAACGAATATGATTTAAAATGTAGCGAATTACAATACTTCAAACAAAACGTACTTAAGTAAAAGTGAAATTACAGATTTTGAAAACTACTTTAAAAAGTAGAAATACACAAAAAAGCTACTCAATTACAGTAACGCGAGTAAATGTAATTCGTTACTTTCCACCTCTGCCTTTAAGGTAGGCATCTTGAGACCTCACACGTGCCTCCCAGTATCTCTTTCACTGTTCAAAACCCTTTTGTTGGAATCGACATCAGCTGCTTTGTCATATCTTCCTAAATCTCCTCAACGGTCTGAAATCTCTTCCCTTTTAAAGTTGATGTAAGTTTTGGGAAAAGCCAGAAGTCACATGGCACCAAATCTGGACTACAGGGTGGATGAGCCACCTGGGTGATTGGATGCACTAATTTCATCGTCCGCAAAAGTCTTCTGATTCATCCAAATAGTTTCCATGGACGAATGATAAAGCTTAAGACAAAATTTGATGCAGATTGTTTGCTCTACTCGTACTCGCACAGTCATTTTGAATGCGACAATCATGCAGTACACATGCTTACTCCACGGTGTCTAGCGTCCCAATGACTAAAACAGTGAAGTCGTCATTGCTCATGCATGCACATTCCAGTCCAGTTCTTGGCTGCCATGTTATTTAAATGTAACGCAAACCAGCAGTAAATGTCTCCAAAAATCTCCTTCCTTAGTCTTAGTGCTATAATTAAAAATCTTCTGCTGTTAATGTATTAACACTTAAGTTTTGTAAAGGATACAGGTTTTGTTCATCTCGCCTGAATGTCAGAATGGGCACCATGATCTGTTGAGCTTTTATGGCCTGCAGATAAGACTGTGACAGCAGTCCTACACTCATTGAGTCTCTGGTCTTAGTGAAGACGATCGCATCTTTCCCCAGGCGCATGGAACCCGATTTAAAGCCATTGCCGTAGACGCCGACTGGAACATGGTCTTTCACCGCCTTCTTGTCACTGTAACCAAAGCTGAAAGAATATTGCATATGTAAAAATTTCTTGTGTTAGCATTTCAATGCAGTTTAATGGTGGTGTTTTCCTCACTTACTCACTCACTCGTCATACAGTATATTCCGCTTTATCCTACAGTATATACAGGGTCACAGGGAGCCTGGAGCCTATCCCAAGATACTAAGGGTACAAGGTATACCCTTGAAGGAGGTCCAATCCATCGCATGGCACACACACACACACACACACACACAAACTACAGGCAATTTGGAAACACCAATTCATCTAATTAGCATCTCTTTGGACCGTGTGAGGAAACCAGAGTACCTGGAGGAAACCCGCCAAGCACGGAAGAACATACAAACTCTATGCACACAGAGCAGAGGTGAGAATCACCTGGAGGTGCAAGGCGACAGTGCTAACCACTAAACTATAGTTTTTTATCAGTTTTATGTATGACCAAATATGAGAACCTAGAAAATAACTGCAGTGTACTTAAATACTAATAAGTATTTGTAATAAAATTCAGCATGGTACAGATGTGGAACCATAGAAACAAGACATTTTAGTCTTTTATCAGCTATGCAAGGTACTCACTGCTATACAGTACAGTGCTATATTGCTATGGGCAATAATACTATACAATACATATACATCCCACCATCCACTTTATAACACATTTACACTTGCATATTTTAATAATTAACTAAGCAGTTAATAGAAAAAACATCAGAGGTCCTTTTTAAAAAAAAAAATGTGTTGTAGCCAATTAAGCTTAAGGTTCGATGTGTGTGAATTCTGAGATGCTCTCATGGAGAAAAGAGAACGCGATAATTTCTGGCCACAAGACTCCACAGACACGAATGTGAAACTTAACCAGGTCATTGACCTGTATCGGTATGTATTTATTGGATGACTAGACATTTGCAGACACATAAATGAATAAGGGAGAGTATATTGGACGCAATAGTTGGGCGTTTTTCATGGCACGTTCCATGGCACATAACTGTCCTACCATGACCGCTGTGTCGTCAGAAATGGAATACGGCACTCGCTGTTACCTGAGCATCTTATGGAGTTTGGCTCTTGTCATTCCTGCTCCATTATCCATAAATGAGAGACAGTCCTGGTTTTTGATGCGTGTCCAATCTATCCAGAACTGCTTGGCACGAACATCTGGGTCATAAGCATTATCTATAACATAATTGTCATCAAATCATAGAGATTAAGGAAGCCTATAAAGATAATGGGAAATATACATTTGTTTACAATTTTTCAACCCTTCACAGGGTTAATTAGCTGATCAAAGATCTGTGTAAAGATGGATGACCAACTCACCAATCAGCTCAGCAATAGCACTAAAGGGCCAGGTATGGCTGGTTGAGTTTGTATGAAGAAATTTAGGATTGAGCTGTAGGAGGTAAAAACATGGATATTTAATCATGTTATATATAGCTTTTATTGATCGCTAAATATACAGTGCCAGTCAAACGTTTGGACACAAGTATTGTATGTTCTACGTTTTTATAACTGTACTGGATTTTATTAATTTTTTTAAGTAACAATAGCAACAACAGTCAGTTTTTGCAACAGTGTTGTTCTTGCAAGTAAAATGTATTTGCAAAATCCATCAAGCCCCATGACAAAACTGGCTCTCATGAAGACCATCCCAGGAAAGCAAGGCCAAAACGTACCTCTGCTGTAGTGGAGAAATTCATTTAGAGTTTCCAGCCTCAGAAATCACCAATTAACAAACAGCACCTCAGATTAGAGCCGTTATGAAGGCTTTACTGTGCATAAGTAGCCGAATAGATTTCAATTATATATCAGATATCAGGCAACTTTAAGCAAACCTATCTCTTAACCTTGATAAAGATATAAAAATAATATAATGTAATATTTAAAACTAACATTATACTAACCCTAATAACTTATCTCACTTACGTCATTATATTATTTGATGACTAACATTTAGAAAACTTTAAAACATAACCCAAAGAATGACCCAGGCACACCAATGTGAGAAATGAGGAAAAGTATATAAAAATAGACCCAAGTCCGGCTAACATACAGTAGACTAACAAAAAGTACAATACCTTTCAGTTCTGTTTTTTACCGGACACCGAGTACAGATGGCCAGACTTCCCCTTTTAGCAGACATTTAATATTCTGATCAATAACGGATCAGGGTCAAAGCATCAATAGGAAGAAATATCATATTCTTTACAATCGCCAGAGGGGTCTCCATAAGAACTGAGGAAGCAAGATTGAGACTAATAAGGCTGATGGAGCCATCAGATTCAGTAGAGTGTGGCAAGAAGTCAATGAGGTCTGTTTGGGTGCCCACAGACAGAGAGCCAGGACCACATCCACCTCTAGTTATCAAAAACATGCTGCCAATTCTCTAATCAAACAATAATTGTATCTATTAGGATGGCAAGATGTGCACACCAGCCCAGCTCTCAGAAAAATCCTCAGACGAAGGAAACCACACATGAATAATTCAGGAACAAAGATAAGACAATGTGGGCAAGAACAACCATAATACTAGTAAATCTAATGAACATCTAATGAATATTGATAGAAAAGTTGAATCAAACAAAGAAACAAGGAGGAGCAACAAGGTAAATGTCAGGTATATAAACCCATGTTGAATTAGGGAATGGGACTTCGTGGGGCATCTGTCTATCTGTCTCCTGTCTGCTAGACTGTCCAGTTCAGATTTGTCCAAGTCTGTCGTCAATTAACTTGATTTTCTTGTTCGGTGCTGAAAGTTTTCTGCCTGAAAAATGTTGGAAAGTCCTCTGAGATTATTGCATATTTTGCACATCAAATACAATCTATCAATTAAGCTTTTGTCTCATCAAATGCCAAATACATGCAAATAGAGACATCTTCTGGTGCATTTTGGTGCACGGGTATAATCAAGGTATTGTCTGAGAGATTTGAGTTATCGGCATGTTTGAGTGTATCAGATTATATTCATTGGTGTTTGCAAGCCAAATAAGTAGTCATGGGTTGCTACGGTAAGTCAGAAATACATAACCTTGCACTTGTAATTTGATTAAGCTAAGTAAGTGGAAACCTATTAAGGATTTACACCTGCCTCCCCTTCAGCACTCCTGGATTAGACTCGGGATCCATTGTGACCCTGACCAGGATAAGGCAGTTACTGCTTTTGATTTAATGAATGAATGCAGAATGTAAATAATTCAGACCTGATTAAGACTGTGACAAAAGAACTGGACAAAATTCGAACTAGACTTGGAACCCTACTCCCTCATACAGACACCTACTCACAATGCACTACAGGTAGCACAGACGATTCCTTTCATGCCACTTGGGTTTGCCAAATGACAATTTTGGATAATGGTGACAGATTAGCTCTCCACTATTTTGAGCTCTAGAATTCCCATTCTATCTCCATCCCTGTGTTGACTCTGTAACATTACAGAAATTGACCCTCTCCCATTTAAATATAGAAAACCACTCCTTACTTCCCAAGCTATCGCCAAGAAAACAATTCTTCTGAACTGGAAATTGAAATTTCCTTCCTGAGCATAGGTTCACCTGAGCAATTGCATGGTGGTCTGGTGGGTTGGTTAAACGGTCGTGGTGGCACAGTGATCCGTGGGTCCGTGGTTTTAGTGGGTGCTCGTCCAGGATTGTGATGGTGGTGTGGTCTCTATGGCCTAGTGTAGGTCGCAGCAAGGAACTGGTCCCTCATCAGCACCACTTTCTTAGAAATTACAAACTTTCTAAGAGTGACACGTCATACTTTTTAGCTCCCTATACTTATGTTTAATGTTAAGTTAGGTCCTGTTCACTTACATTATACAGTACATTAGTAACTATAAACAAGTGTTCCATCACCAACGTCTCTTGTTTTTTTTCTTGAAGCCAAAAAGATGAAAGAACCCAGAGGAAACCCACCAAGCACAGGGGGAACGCGGGAACCCCACGCACACAGACCCGAGGTGCGAACTGAACCCTCGACCCTAGAGGCATGGGGCCACAGTGCAAACCATCACACACACACTGAGCCACCATAATTCAATTCTATTCAGTCTTCTTCATACAGAACTTTTAACAATGGTCATTATGGCAAAGCAGCTTTATAAGATAAAATAATTATGAAAATGGGGTTGGAAAGTTTGAGGAAATACAAATTGTAATTATTAGATTGTCCCTGTAAGCAATCTTTTTGGAGCATCTGCTGTATAAGTAGTTACTCATTAGAATGAGCTCATTAAGATTGAGAGAAGGGCTGCAAATCATATACAGTTACATATTAGTGTTTTTTTTTCCGTTATCTAATATTTTAAGCCAGTGTACTTAATGTAAAAGTTATATGCGTGTTTGCAGTGTAGAGAAAAGCACTAACAGGGTACTTACCGTGCTCAGAGGTACCCCTCCATGTTTACGAGTTGCCATCTTCTCCAATATCAAACTAACTCTAGATGTTTGCTCTAAAGACTGTAGACATCCTTCTGCATTTAGAGCATGATCACGTCAGTAACGTGAGGACATGCGAGGTCAAAAAAGAGGCAGCGTGCAATTGCAGAACATCTTTGTTCCTTCTGCAAAATTTTCAACTGCATGATTTCGAAGCTGCGCTTTCCACAAATAGTGACCACTAGAAGTGTTGTCTGGCCCTCAGTAATACGAGCTCAGAGGGAGCAATGAAGAATCGCAAACGCCGTTTAAAATCTCTCTAAGATTATTTTAGATGCTGGAGATGTTTATAGTCCTGTCTTCTCAAGCAGAGCTTGCAGGGGAATGGGTTGAGGATTAACAAAGGACAAAGTATCAAAAGGTGGGGGGGAAATGGAAACTTTGCCTCAAAATGAGATAAAACCCCCAGACCCTAGCAGGCCTACATCTAGCATTCACGATTCATCAATTACATAAAGAGGAAAATATTTCAAAGCATGCTATTAAGAATATCATGTCCAGCTCTTCACCATATCATAATGCAATGCATAATGTAACACAAAGTAAAGCATTTGTAATTTATATTTCTTGTCTATTTAGTAGATGATTAAAACATGTTGCCCTGTGATGGATTGGCACCCTGTCCAGGGTGTACCCCGCCTAGTGCCCGAAGTCTCCTGGGATAGGCTCCAGGTCCCCCGCGACCCTGAACAGAGGATTAAGCGGTATAGAAAATGAATGAATGAATGAATGAATGAATTAACACATGTAATATGTTTGCATTGAATATCAAACAAATAGAAAATGCAGTGAAAAGCTAAATATTGCTGCTAATCTTTGTAGGAAACAAAACGTGAATTTTCTACCAAATTACAATCATTACTCTCATCCACCTAACTTTTATCCCAATCATGGTATCGGCTAAAACATACTATCAGCCAACATAACCTAATCCTTAATGCTTCTTAATTTCTGATTAATACAATTTCATGCTTTTTATGTAGTGTCCGTAACCCTTTTTTTTAATTAAAATTTTCCAAAGATCTTAATTGTCACTCAGATGAAACTTGGCCAAATTAGATTTCACATGAACAGACATAAACCTGAAAAAGTGTATTATTCCAAAATGTTGCAACATGAATTTGACATGGTTACGGACACAGATTTTTTGCTTTAAAAATGTAAGCAACAATTTAACAGATCATATATTTTAACATGTTTACACCAATTTTAGTATTACTACTCATAAAGAAATATGAATAAATTACATTTTATATTATTATTATTATTTACTAACATTATAAACTGTCTTTTGGTCGTATACAGCCTGCACACATGATTCTATCCCGGCGAGCTCAGCACTGATGAAGTGACATCACACAAATCTTTTCTTATCAATATTTTAGTGATTTCATTGCCGGATTGAGATCACTGGTCAGACTCAATATTTCAACCCAGTTGTATAGATATTTTATGGTAAACTGTTTAGTAAAAAATGAAAGAATAGTGTTGCACTACTTCACTATTGGACAAAAATGATTAGACAAATGAATCTAATCTTATAGTCTATACCTATTCTGTATTCATTCATTCTGCATTCAGGGTCGCGGGGGACTGGAGCCCATCCCAGAAGACTTAGGGCACAAGGTAGGGTACATTCTGGACAGCATGCCAATGCGTTGCAGGGCACACATTTACACTACGGAGAACGCCAGTTAGCCTAATCTGCGTATCTTTGGACTGTGGGAGGAAACCGAAAGAGGAAACCCACCAAGCACCGGGAGAACATGCAAAACAATTAATACTGAAGTTGGTGTGAAACATTTCTCATAAAATACTAGGGGAGCTGATCATTTTGCAACCACACCTTTCCTTTTTCTTATATTGTATTTATAAATTATATTGTATTTGAAAAAAAATAATCCCAGATTGCATCACTCATTGAATATATTAATTCTATTTCTTGTTTTCATAATGGTGGTCAATAATTCTCAAGTCCATTGTATAGAAAAGTCTTTTATTTAGTGTATGATTATCAGCCAGGGACAGAAGTGTTTTGAAATATGAAACATGTTTATATAACATATATATGAAGATAACATTTGTACAGTGACAGAAACATCAATGTGTAAAAAACTTTATTTTTGGTTTATAGTCCACAAGCCATAAATATAAATGCTTAAAATTGATGGCGATGATAAAAAAAAGATAAATTCTTAACATATTAATATAATAAGCAGAATAAGGCACAAGTGGAAGGATCGTAACATTGTAGTATATCAGTTTGTTTCGAATAAATAATCAATAAATCCTCTTATCTGGTTGGTCTAGTTGAGTAAACTATGCAGAATAACATTGTAATTATTTGGTTTATTCAGCAGGGAGTGTTCTAATGATAAAGTCTAATTAAAGCACAGAAAAACAGGAAACTACATGTGACATGTGGTACCATACACAGTCAGCAGCTCCAGGCTTAGCACTTTTAAGCTGCAACATACATTAGATATTATATTAGCTTATTATATGGTCGGGCAGGAGAATCGAACCTAATCACCATGGCTGCACCTTCTTTTCGGACACAAACTGCCCATGGGGTTCCTTAGACCCTGGTGGCAGCAGAGCCAGATAGACTGGAGTGATGGCGCCCTCGTCTGGTGACTTTGTAGCTTTTGGCCCTGCCATGTCGGTCCTCACCCATCCTGGACAGCAGGCATTGCACAGGATTTCATCGCCAGGTCTCTCCCGCGTCAGTTTCCGGGCGTGGATCCTGGTCAGGGTGGTCAAGCCAGTCTTGGAGATGCCATACGCGGTGTCGGGCCAGCCCCTTTGAGTGTGAGCTTCCTCCTTAGCATCCGTCACGAAGCGCTCCATTAGCCCCACCAGTTCCTCCTCGGTGATGTCGTCACTCCGGAAGCGAGCCTGGAGGTCGGGGCTGCAGCGGCTCAAAGCGATGGAACCCATGACGCTGGAAACATTCACTACTCTCCCTACGAGGAGGAAGAAACTTCCATTTCAGTTTCGTACAATAAGATATCAGATTTGCATTCGATTAATTTCATATTCAAATGCATTTATTTATTATTCATTTATTTATAAAGTAATACACCTGCTCGGCTGCGTGTCGAAACAAAGAAGATTATCTGACTCACCTCCCGGCTTGATGATGGGGAGGAACTCATTGCACATGTCTCTGGTGGCAAAGAAATTAGTCTTGAGCGTCACATCAGCCTGGATCCCGAAAGATGTTTTATCTGCCACTGGCACATGCAAGAGAAGAAAAGGAGGCTCAGAACCGCCAGATAGAGAAGCAAAAACATTTCAGCAAGTGTAAATCAACACTACACTGATTATTTATTGGGACACTGATGAATGTGTAACTCAAGTTTTTGGCCAAACAGCGACTAACAGATGAACATTATAAATTTTCTTCAACCTCACATTTGACTACAGTACATTCCAAAATCAAATTCCTTTTTTTCTTTCTCCATATTCACAACCATACACAGTATAATACGCAGTGAAATGCTTATATAACTGTGTGTCTGTGACCTAAAAAAGAAAAATTACACTACAAATGAATATATTGCACTAGAAACTACAGTTAAACTACGGATGGGATTTGCAATTAAATAAAACTGTAAGCTGGAAATAAAGTTATAAAATAATCAGAATTGTAAGGAACACGAGTGTAAACTACGGCGCTGTGGTGGCGTAGTGGTTAGCGCTGTCGCCTTGTTCCTCCAAGGTCCAGGTTCGATTCTCGCCTCCAAAGTTTGTGTGCATGAAACAGTGAGGATGGAATGATATATGGTGCGTGTCAGCAGCAGTGTCATTCTCAATGTAATTTAGGACTATTGCAACATTTGAACAATATATGCAGTCAGTAATATCTGTGTAACATAACTGACTTAAAACCACTGACTTACCAGTCTAGTGGAAACTATTAACTCAGATTGACTGACGTGCATTTTCAGTGAGTCACGAGGGTGTGTGTGGATCTCGTCCAACACATATATCTTTAAATAAACAAACAAAAAAACATGATGGGACTTGCTGTAACGGGGAACAACAGGGTGGTGCGATACGGATTAAGTGTTAACATTCCAAATTTGGTTGTTTTCCTATAACAGGGTGTGTCGTGTTTTTTTTAGAGATCATTCCTTACTTAATGCAGGCAGGAATGTGGAATTCGGTTTTTATAAAATAACGGCAACACAACCAAATATCTTTGTGAGTGCTTTGTTTTTTCTGATATACCAAGCTTCTCATGCGTTACACCATCGTTCTCGTAACTCCATAATGTTTAAATTAATGTTTCAGCACATTTTTGTGTTCATGTTCCTTTACTTTTATTGTTTCAATGTTGTTAAGAAACCAAAGAAGCTAGAAAAGTAAAATGTTAATTTAGGTGCCAACTGGCACATCAGATGATAGATACTCCACACCTTGGAGATAAATCTGTAGTTTCTGTAGACGTTGCCAGTTCGACACCAGATTGAATCGGAGCACTTGTGGGTGAAGGACTTTGCTCAAGGGGCCGACAGTGGCAGTCCTATCTATTGTGGCTTGATTTTGTGCACCTCACAAAATAGTTTCAGGTTTCATAGTTTGTCATTTAAAATTAATGAATAATTGAGCAAGGGCACAGTGGTGGAGTGGTTAGCACCGTAGCCTTGCACCTCAAGGGTCTGGGCTCGATTTCCATTTCAGATCTGTGTGCGTGCAGTTTGCATGTTCTCCCCCTGCTTGGTGGGTTTCCTCCCACAGTCCAAAGACATATAGATTAGACTAACTGGTGCTCCCAAATTGCACATACAGTGTGTGAATGAGTGTGTGTGTGTGTGTGTGTGTGTGATGTATTGGCACCCCTTCCAGGATGTACTCCGCCTCCTACACCAAGTCTCCTGGGAGAGGCTTCAGGAAAACAGGATAAAACGACATAGACGTTGAATGAACGAGCCCTACTCCACTGTGACCGGTGTAATTACTTTTGAAGGCGATTCCCGCGTTGTTCACGAGCACGTCCACGCCGCCGTACTCCGCCTTGAAGAAGTCGCGCGCCGCGCGCACGCTGCCCGCGTCCGTGATGTCCAGCTGGTGGAAACGCGGCGCGAGCCCCTCCGCCTTCAGACTCTCCACGGCGGCCGTCCCGCGCGCCACGTCGCGCGCCGTCAGGTACACGTCGCCGTCGTACTGCTGGCACAGCGCGCGCACCGCCGCGAGCCCGATGCCCTTGTTCGAGCCCGTCACGAGCGCAACTTTCCGCGCCGACATCGTGACCTGCGAGCATAAGACACGCCCCGAACAGGACGTCATTACTAAAACGTTATGTAACCGTTAAAGGCATGGACAGTAGTAATAAATCACGCGTGCGTGCGAAAGATTTCGGGACAGAAACGTACCTTTAGTTGAGCGGAGCTGGTGTACACTTGCAACCCCACGCGCACAAGCTCACAGCACAGAACCGGAAAAACAAGTTTCCCCCCCCAGAGCCTGCGAGGAGCACCGACCCGGAAGTTTACGTTCACGTGATCGTGACGTCGCCAGTTTCAAAACACACGTGGTCGAGGAGAACGTGTGCAGCAAAGAACGTTGTTACCTTCGACGATGAAATAAACAATACAGTGTAAGTACTCGCTCTGAGTTAGCTCCAGAATATTATTGACGTCATCTGGGGGAGTGACGTCATCTGGGGGAGTGACGTCAGCCCAAACAACAGGATAGAAGACACGATGAAGAACAGAAGTGGAAGAAGAGCGAGAAAGAAAAGAAGGGAAAAACGAGGAGAGGCTAGAACTGGTAACTTGTTTTTTATGTTTGTAGTTTTGGAATGTGGATTTAGGAAACTAATCAGTGAAGGGCTGATGTGAGGTGAAGCTGTGTGGTATCATCACTCACTCACTCACTCATCTTCTATACCGCTTTATCCTGTATTCAGGGTCACAGGGACCTGGAGTCTATCCCAGGAGGATTAGTGCACAAGGCGGGGTACACCATGCACAGGGTGCCAATCCATTGCAGGGAACACACACACTCATTCAAACACACTACGGGCACTTTGGGAACACCAATTAGTCTAACCTGCATGTCTTTGGACTGTGGGAGGAAACCAGAGTACCCGGAGGAAACCCACCAAGCATGAGGAGAACATGCAAACTCCATGCACACAGAGACGGGAATCATTGGTAGGGTTTATATGGACTCATTATTGTAACCAGGATTGTGAACTCATTTGATTTCATTAGCTCCTAAATGGCAGAGTGGTAAAGTGCTATCTATTATCCTCTGGAGATTGCGAGTTCAACTCATGGGTGATGCTACAGTCATCCGTAGGTGGGAGCCTAGAGAGAGCAGATTGGCCAGGGATGGATGGCACACTTGCACTCTCATAGTGATGCTAGCCAAACGGTCCTGTCAATTCCCGTACTCTCCCGTTCTACTTGATTTCTCGCCATCCATCCCAAAAACTCTTCTGAATGTTACAATGTTGATACTGCAGACTTCTTCTTAAAACATTAAATAAGCATCTAATCACAAAAAACGTCACTGTATTAATGACTAAGGATAATTTATGTGGCTTAGCTTTCCAAGTCCCAATGTATTTTGTTACTGTCGATACGATAAGGTGTCAGGAGTGCATTGATATGAACTTTATGGTAAGCGCTGCTGTGAGAGGAAATATAATATAGAAAATAATTAAACCTGCAGGACTGCATGACAAATTAGAATCATGAAATCATCAGTGCTGTAACGTAAAGTCAAAATATCTTGTAACTTACATAAAGACTTCATACATGAAATCATTTATTATGCATAAACATTGCACAGTTGGTCACTTGATACCCACAGCAATAGAAAAGTTATATTACAGTATTATAACTGAATTGCCCCCTGTACAAGCCTCAGTGCATTTTGTTTTTGTGCCTATTTCAGAGACACTGTCTCATGAAGCATCCTTCGTCGACTTGAGGAAATGGCTTCGACGAAAAGGATTCAGTTCTAAGAGTTTGATTCCAGCCAGCTTTACAGGTAACAGATAAACTAACCCTACAGTACATCCACTAGCAGAAGTGTGTGTTCACGGGATGGGAATCACCAGGGAACACCTGATACGATATTATCACAATGCTTAGGTGGTGATTCGAATTGTATCGTGATTCTGTAAGCATCACCATTTTATAAATATCTTGATTTACATTTTTTCTTCAGATTTTATTACTCTTCTAAATAAACTTACCAAATAATTTGCTTCTACCACACAGGATGATCCGCTACCTGCCAATGTGTGAATAGTTTAAAGTGCACCACCTGTAGGAGAATAGAGCAACATGTTTTTTTGTTTGTTTGTTTGTTTAATCTACTTTGTAGTCAGCGTGGCAAAACATGAATTACACACAAAAGAATCACGATACATAACCGAATCGTTTTTCCCCCCATCGGTAATGTTTATTGTTGTGATGTTAATTATAACCTGCTGGTATTTTCTGATTTAGATACAGGAAGAGGGCTGATGGCTACACAACTCATTAAGGTAGTTTATAGTCTGAATTGTATAACACACACATGTAGACTTACGTTCTGCTTGTACACTTTAAAGAAATAACTTAGCAATTAAATGATAATTTAAAAAACGTGTTTTGTGTTAACTAATTTTGCCCTTGTCTTACATTTTGTATCAGGATTTGAAAACACGTGTGACATATGTACTGTCGAGATAGAAGACTAGGATGAAGATGGTTTATGCAGAACATTTAATTCTTAGATGAAATTAGCCTTCTATCTCATGCACAAAAAAAAAACATGTCTTTGCTTTTTACAATATTTAGCGGAAAAATGTTAAATGTTTAAATCTGGTTTGATTTCCTTTTGTGTGATGTTATATCTCTGTTCCTGTATATCTCTGATTGCAGGCTAATGATTTGATGATCTCATTACCAGAGAGGTGTTTGCTGACTACAAGCTCCGTTCTGAAGAGTTACATGGGGGAATACATAAAGAGGTATTAATGTCTGACATACTTTAATTGCTTGGTCCAGTCAGAATTCCGTGTATGATATGAATCAGTGCATTAAGTGATTATGATTTCTGGCGTATTACACACTCTGCTGGGCTCTAGGGGTGCAACAGACCACACATATCATGGTTATTGTTTAGTTTTTTTTGGTCATGGATCGGATCATCTTTTGGGGAAAAAACAAGGGAGAAAAATATAATTTTGCTTTCCATTTATTCCTTGTAAAACTTAAAAAACAAGAAATCTTGCCTTTGGTCTTAAGTTAAAACAGCAAAGATGACCAATGTTTAATTAAATCTTAAAATAAAATGTTCAGTGCTTAAATTAAAGTGCAATTTAAGGCATTCCATTGAAATTGATTAACTTCAGTCAATGTCTTTGCTTTAAATCAAACATTGTTGCAAAGCAGCTTTACAGACCTAAAACATTCTGGATATAAATATAAAAAATCTATACATTTTTAGCTTCATCAGGCTGACCTTAACGAGCAAGCTGGAGTTGACTTTGAAAAGGAAAAACTCCTTTCAGATCATAAGAGGAAGAAACCTTGAGAGAAACCAGACCTAAAAGGAAACCTATCCTCGTGTAATTGATGCTAGATAGTATGAGCATGAATAAATCCCTTCTATAACTTAGCTGGAAACTGCAGTTGTATAACAGGAAATGCATTTCAATAAACAAGTCTATTTGGATGGGGTAACCAGCTGTTCATGGCAATTTCAGTCCTAAAACTATTCAAGTGATTGCAGTCACAAGCCTTCACTGAAAAACAGTTTGCACCGACACGGTCCAAAGCCCTCTTTATGAATATTAAGTGGAATCTATCTCAGTTATGACATCCTTATGCAGATCACATGGACATATTCAGTATTCTCAGCAGTAGCGATTGCAGATTAGTGTTGCAATGTGCATATGTGTGTAATTGTGCGACAGTACAAGTTCTAGTACAGACTTTTGAGGATTTTGTATAGAATGAATTGGTGTGAATGCAAGAGAGTGTTTGAGTAATGAAAATATCATTTGTGCACATGCAAAAAAAAGTGAGATTTTCTCTCAGGATTCAGGAATGGCCCCAAATACAACACCATCATACAGAGGTGTGAAGTTTGCAAATAAGCCATGGTTCACAGGCATGTGGGGTAATTTATACGCACCAAATCTGATCCATTACACCACTGAAAGACCCTCTTTAAACTCATTTCTTTCTTTGAAGGAAGCGTGCCACATTAGCATAACCGTTTCCTCTATGTCCTTCGTCTGTACAGGTGGAAGCCACCAGTATCTCCTCTCATCGCACTTTGTTCTTTCCTCATTGCTGAGAGATACTATGGAGACACGGCAGAATGGAGCCCTTATATTAAAGTCCTCCCCAAATCCTACACATGCCCGGTTTACTTCTCAAGTGACATCATGGACCTCTTGCCGCCAGATGTTCGGAGAAAGGCGATTATACAAAAAGAACACTTTGAGGAGCTTTATTCGTCTTCGCTGTCGTTCTTCTCGTCCCTTCAGCCCATTTTTACTCAGCCTGTGGAGGTAGTGTTCAGTCCGGATGCAGTCCGATGGGCATGGTGCAGTGTCAATACCCGTACGGTGTATATGGAGCATGCCCAGAGCGATTTCCTCTCACGGGAGAAGGATGTCTTCGCGCTGGCACCTTATCTGGACTTATTAAACCATTGTCCTGAAGTACAGGTAAAACAAATGCTCTGTCCTGCTTTGCTTGGGAGAGAATTTAAACGGATGTGGTGACTTGAAGCAGCACTGTCCGAAAAACTTTAAAGAAGTTATGGCTTTGCAGAACTTTGTTTTGTTTTATTTTGGAGTGACTTGTGTTGTATGTAAACCAAAATCTAAAATTATTATTATGTGCACCATTAGTGTCATAAAAAAGGTTTCATTATACTACAATACGTATTAATAAGTGTTTATTAATTTTCTATAACAGTGGCAGAAATTACAGGTTCGTGTTAATGTTCTAATAGAGTAGATTATGGTTTCTATAGTAACAACCCATTTACATGTTCTGTATGTTGGATGATCTGCATCATTTTATCCAAACAACAAAATACATTACATTACAGTATAACTGGCAGCATTTTCTTTAAGGAGAAGAATTTCTTCTGCATTCATGGAAGGAGTCTCCAGTGTGAGCACTTTGACAGTCAGAGCTAAAGCTGTGCTCGTTCAGTTTTTACTTCCATGGGATTGTCTTCAGGACTTGTATTCGGTACGTCCTGTTGAAAGGTTAGATTTAGAAGATGGCTGTTTACATCAGGGAATAAAGTGTTTATACTGAATTGTAGCGTAGAGGTTTCGCAGCATTAAATCTACTGCAGTAATATAAATACACCATAAATGGATTAAAATACAACTGTCTTAGTCCTTTAGATTACATTTTTTTGGGGGAAATGAAAAAAATTTCACTGTAATAAGTTACTAACCATGTTGCTGTGTGCTATTATGATGATGTAATCAGTTTTTGGATAATTACTATATATATTTACATTCATATTACATTCATATTGTCTATCGAGTCTGGGGAGACGTCTAGTTCAAAGTCTAGATGCTCTTTTGCCTCTGCATTGGGTTCCTTCTTATTTTCCATATATTTTATGTTCCATGGAAAGGCATCCTGTAAAGAGAGAGCGACTGTTTTGGACAGATGTCATGAGCGCTACAAAAGCACTGCTATTTCTGCTCTTCTCGTCAGGTTCATGCAGGGTTCAATGAGCTGTCCCGTTGCTATGAGATCAGAAGTGTTCGCGGCTGTAAAAAATTCCAGCAAGCCTTCATCTGCTACGGTCCCCATGACAACCAGCGGCTCCTTTTGGAATATGGTTTTGTCGCCTCCGGTAATCAGCACAGCGTGGTGTACGTCGACTTAGGTGAGGATGCTGGGACTTTTAATATAGTGCGCGGGATGTGTGCTGGTTACTCTTTTAAAAAATCTTTTGTTGCTTTCTGTAGGTATTCTGAAGTTGTGTTTTAGTGAAGCAGATGGACAGCTACAGCAGAAACTTCTCTTCCTGAAGGACAATGACTTTCTAAGGTTTAGTTTTTGTTTTTTAGCGCTGAATAGTAAATCGCCCAACAGTGCGGCAGATAATAAGTACCAAAGTTCCAGGACTTTTCATTCTGAAAGGCAATCTTATATAATTTGTGTCTTTATCTCCATTACAGAAACCTGACGTTTGGTGTTGACGGACCGTCCTGGATGCTAATGACAGCACTTAGGCTACTGTCCCTAAAACCAGAACAATAGTAAGACACATTAGCTGGTCCGCGTAACATAATATACAGTATCATGCTGCCTACTTGATATTCAGTTTGGCTCCTGAAGACAATAAAAAGCAAATACATACTTTTTGTGCAAAAGTTTAGGCACCCCTTGATAAATAACAGATTTTGTAGAATTATTCGTTCTGCAGCCCAAAAAAAATAAATACATAAAAATAATTAACACAAAATATACAGTAAAAAAAAAAAAACTTAAAAATAAATCCCGACAGATAAGTGTTGCCGTTTGTGCACGCAGGTGCTGTGTGTGTGCGCACATTACACACACAAACACACAGCGCCTCTCTGTTAATGTGTGTGTGTGTGTGTGTGCATATATATATGTGTATATATATATATATATATATATATATATATATATGTATATGTATGTGTGTGTGTGTACTATGTATATGTATAGGAACTGTGGAGGTCAAGATGAGATCTGGAAGAACTGCTCGTATGCTGGTCTCAGAAAGACAAATCAAAACCCCCATTTGACTGCAAAAAACCTGCTGGAAGACTCAGTTCCACAAGACCTTCATGGAAGTGTCAGCAGAAGAAAACCTTACCTGCGTCCCCCATCATAAAGTCCAACGTCAGAAGTATGAAACAGAACATCTACAGAAGCCTGATGTGTTTTGGTAACAAGTGCTGTTGATTGATGAAGTTAAAATAGAACTCTTTGAAAAAAGGAGCAGCATTTCATGAAAAGGACATCTTGCCAACTATTAACCATGGGGGTGGATCTATCATGCTTTGGGGTTGTGTTGGCCCAGTGGCACAGGAAACATTGCACGGGTGGAGGGAAGAATGGATTCCACTAAATAACAGCAAATTCTTGAAGCAAACAGGCTGTAAAAAAAACTGAAGCTGAAAAAAGAATGGCTTCTGCAACAGGATAATGATCCTAAACATATTTCGAAATTCACTACGGAACACCTCAAGAGACAAGAAAGGTTTTGGAACGGCCGTCACAGTCACCTGATTTAAACATCATTGAAAATTTGTGGGTAGATCTTAAAAGAGCTGTGCATGCAAGATGACCAAAGAATATTACAGACCTAGAAGCCTTTTGCAAGGAAGAATGGGAGAAAATCCAGTTTGCAAGCTGTGATATCTGCCAGAGGAGGTGTTACCAAGTACTGATTATGTAGGGTGCCCAAACTTTCCACAGTGCCACAAGAATGTTTTTTTTATTATTTTTTTTTTATCTTTGTTCAATTTATTACATAACAAGTAACTATGTATCAATGTTTGCTGAAAATATTGTGCATCTTTTCACAAAACAATAAATCACCAAAATCTGTCATTTATCAAGGGGTGCCTAAACTTTTGCATAAGACTGTACATATATTGTACATATCGAACATGTTTTTCTCCAGCTCCTGTTGGAAAAGTGTCCTCCTGGGGGCATCAGTGAGCCAGGACAGAGAGGAGTGGTGCAATCTCAAGGCCCACATGCTATGGCAGCATCTCTGGGATGACAATTGCAACGCACTAGCGAGGGTGAGTATTTATCATTAAAACGGCCATGAAGTGGCTCTGGGTTTGTGATTTTATTCCGTGCTTTGGTGTATTTGGTTTTGAAACATTAAATCAGAATGGGAGATGATCCTGGGTGCTTTATCCTCTTCATAGTAGCCGAGTTGTGGAGTCTGTCCTGGGAACACGAAGTACGAGGCACTAATACAGCCAGGTTGCGATGCAAGTCATTTAAGTTCGCAACAAGTTTTCCTTTTGAAAACTCGAAAGCCAGTTCAACCAAATCTCTTCATCCAACACAGAAGCACATGTGAAACCACCGACTTAAGAAACATGACAACTTTAGGTGCCCAGAAAATGATTAAACGTTCCTGTGTTTGTTGATTTGTTGCGGTTCTGTCTTACTGCTGTTGAGAAATAAATGTTTTGACTGTAGGTCCAGGTCGCACCCAAACAATCTGCTGCGTCTGGTTTATGTTGGCCCCGTGTTTATGGTGTTGAAAGAAACCTTTGTGCCATTTTGTTTCTCAATCCACATAAACAAACTCTACAGTTCTGGCATGACCTGAAAACTGACCTCCCTTTGTAGTTTAAACCCTTTCAACATTTTAGACTATGAAAAATACTTATTAATAATTGTTGCTGGAGTGGATTTTTTTTAATGTATTTGTGCAAATTCTTAAAAGTAAGTATTTCATCAGTAATTACATTTTTAAAATAAACATTGCTAAAAAATGAATGGAGTGCTCATGGTACCGTTGGTCCTACAAACCTACTTGGATTTATAGTCCTGTAACCTTTAGCTCGCTCGTGTTTTCAGGTAGCTCGGCTCAGAGACGGTGCTGATGGGACTCGGCTGGAGCAGCTCGGCGTCGTCGAGAGTCTGAGGCGAGAGGAACGAGCCATTCTAGAACAGTCCAAACAAGTTCTCCGAAACATTCTGCCTCAGTCATTGCCATGGCAACCGAGCAGGATTTAGAACATGGAACATTAAAAGAGCCAGAGGATATTGTCACTACTTGTATTCCCGCCAAGACCCGGAGCACCGAGCCAAGTCTGAGCAAAGGGAACTTTGACATTTCTCATTGGTGGGAGAGAAAAAAAACACAGTCACTATGGAAGCTTTGGAGTTTAGTCCATCTGTTTTAAAAATAGGCAGTTATTCCGTGTTTCTTCATCATCTTTGACACATTGTCGTCTGAATGGACATGAAGAGCAAGGCTCTGGCGATCACTGGGCGAGGAGGGCCAACACATTCTGGTGCTTTTTAAAGTGTAAAGATAAACATTAACATGTATTTTCATCCACGTCAGATTGTTAACACAACAACAGGTCTGGTCTGATGTAGCACAGATTGGTTTTGTGCTACGGCCAATATGGTGCAGTGAAATGTGTCAAATCTTCATTTTTATTATCAAAAATCAGTTGATGTATATGTTATGTTCTTGATTCTTCAATGGAATCGAGAAGGTTTTAATCAGAAAAAACATTGTTTTAAAGCACTTTAATGAACACTATTTAAGCTGATTGGTGTCAAGCTGGTAACCCGACCCCATAAGTAACTAGTAAAAGATTATACTGTAAATGGACCGATGTGCTAGATTGCAGAGTTTCGCTAGAAAAACATAAAGCCGCTCTGCTGGCAAAGTTGTTTTTATTAACCGGATATGATACAGTAATAAACTTGGTATATTAAAACAAACACATGGAGCTTATTAAACCAGGAATCTGAAAATATACGCATACAGTATCTCAAATCACCCAAAATGCGACTTAATAGCTGATTTAATGTGACGGGTCACAAATGTCTTCAAGAGGACTGTTTCTATTTTGTGTAAGAAAGCCCTATAGCATGTTTGTTAGAAAGTTGACGTGATGGGGTTGACTTTATTATCATTATTTTTTCGAGCCCAGAACGTACAGTAGATTAATGCTGCCTGTTAATGCGACTGAAACACTTTCTAGATTACATGTGCATTAGGGCTCATGGTTTCAGCCCATGGAGCTGTTGCATCTGTAACCATCATCATCAACAAAGACTTAGAAAGTGCACGCAATAGTCAGTCATGTATGTAATGAATGTGAACGATGTGATTATGTAATCAAGACATCCCCCGCATCCCAAAATTGGTTATTGGTAGCATGAGTATATAAAGCAAGACACATTGTTTTTTGTATTGTGTTGCTACCTCTTTTATCTCTTCAAAACACAATTCTGTGAATCAATATATATATTTTTTTTGCTTTTTACAAGGTTCAGGTTCCATTTCTAATTAAGACCACGAACAAATCAGACAAGCAGCTTTTATAACGATCATTATAAAAGATTTAATATAGCAACATTTGTATAGGTTATTTATGCATTTTGCAATCTGTCAGAAATCTGCACATTAATATTAATGACTGCTGAAAATAAATCAGCGTATTTGTCTTTACTTTCAAACAGCTGATCTGGAAATGCTGGACTTTGTAGTTCTGGGATGTTTAAAGCTTCACCACAACTCGTTTCCTGACTTGTCGTCTCTGCACCATCTCCATAGAAACCGTGGCTTCGTACAACGGCACAGGGTTTTCCAACAATGGCCTATAAACGATTCAAATCAATAAGAATATGTTTATATCCTCGTACACACACATGTAAATACATTTTATATATGTCACTTAACTGTGCGTGTAATGCTATATACAGAATACACTGTAATGTATTTCGGTTTACTAAAAAACATTAATGCAACGTTAGAAGTTGTTTTTATGGAATGGAAAAGACCCAGCTCTAATCCCTAATTAATCTAAACTGCTGAATCACTCAGTGTTAGAACGACAGATAAGATGTACCGCCGTGTAATTGATTTGTTAACACCTTTCAGGCTTATATTCAAATTCTGTACTGATTTTAATCTTACCTGAAAATCCCTGTCGATAGTTTCTCCACCACGTCCTTCATTATATCTGAGAGAAAACACTAAAGGCGTATAACCCAGATTCAGCAGGCTGTCACATGGACACAGAAGCAGCTTACGGACAGGACCGAAAGATTCCTCCGGGTTCAAACACAATTCAACCATATGCCTGTTATAAGCTTTAAGCCGCATTACCAGCACGCTAACTGGAAAGTCTCCTTTCAAACTGGTGGGCATTTATACAAAAAATGTTTGTAAGTTTGTATGGATGGATTATTCCATCATTCGAGGATGGGAAGCATCACTGAAGGTTCATTTTCCCATCAATTACAACACGTACAGTATATCCCTTCTGGTGTGTACACATTTTCAAATGTTCCATGACATTAATGAACATTTTTTTTAATTAAGTAAAAAAGTTTTTTTTTTTAGTAGACTGGTGTTGTTTAAGAGTTTGATCTATTGTTATAAAAATAAACTTCAGGGTAGTAACAGTGTTGGGACACGTTTACACCAGGTGGTTTAATATTTTCTATAACAGTACGCCTGACCATGTTTATTTCTCAAAACACATTTTTTCACCAATAATTAGGGATGGGAATCACCAGTCAACTCCCGATACGATATGATCACGATACCTAGGTGCAGATTCGATTAAAATTGTGATTCTATAAATATCCCGATTCGATATTATATTTCCCCCTTATTTTGGTATAATTTTAAACCTTTTAAAAGAGTTTAATGATTAATTAACTGTAGACCGTTCCTTATAGCATTAGTTTTCTCACAAAAAAACCAAGAGCAAAGCATTTAAACAATACAAACTAACTTTAAATACAAGAGTTTAACATTTAACTTAAAATTAAATTACATTTCTACTGAGCAGCACGTGTCTCAGTCATCTGCCATAATTATGATTTCTAAAGAAACCGCGAATAATTCACTCCTACCACACTGGATAATTTGTTATAACTATACTCACTGGCCTACTTCATCAGCTACACATTGCTAGTTCTGGGCTAGACCCTTTTTCCCTTCAGGACTGCCTTAATTCTTCATGACATAGATTCAACAAGGTGCTGGAAACATTCCTTAGAGATTTTGGTCCATACAGACATGATAGCACCACACAGTTGTTACTGATTGGTTGGCTTAATTTGATCATTTGAATCTTCTGTTCCACCATATAGCCAAGGTGCTCTACTGGATTGGGATCTGGTGTCTGTGGAAACCATTTCAATACAGTAAACTCACTGTCATGTTCAAGATGTACTCAGTTGGTACTCAGAGGCCCAAAGTCTGGCAAGAAAATCTCTCCCACACTATTAAATCACCAGCCTGAACTGTTTATACAAGGCAGGATGGATCTACGCTTTCATGTACTTTACACCAAGTCCTGACTAGGGTTGTTCCGATTCCGATACTGGTATCGGAAATGCTACCGATACCACAAAAAAATCTGGCATCGGAATCGGCGAGTACTTGAGTCCACGTACCGATCTGATACCATTTTCCTAAACATAACCTATTTTTGCCCGCTAGCTTTGCTAGCTTAGCTTACTTACAGAGTGTCACGGCGTGCGCCTGTGATGGACGTGCGCCCAAATTGATATCGCTCCTCGCTCACTAGTTAGGCGGCCTCCCCCCTTTAGGTATGTGAAGGAGCAGGGCTATCGCCGCTAATGATCCCGGCGCTATAAAACACAGTGGGGAGTGTAGCTCGGGGTCTGACTGTTGGGAAGCTGGACTTTGCGACGCGGTGGATTTTATGAGAGACAGTGGCACAAGAGCGGGGCGATGTGATGCGCCCCAGAGAGTTAAAAAAGGGGGGCGCCTTTGATCTCCGCAAGAGGAGCGCATGAATGAGCTGCGCGAGCTCCCGCGGCACCTTCACTTCCGCGTAGAGCCCGCCTTCACATCCCTGCCGCCGAAGGGGAGAAGGCCGCAGAGAGCCTTTAACCCTTTCCTTACCCATTTTTCTAAATAAATTACCCTTTTTCCTGTAAGACCTCGCCTCGTGTCCGTGTTTCATGGTGTCGCCCGTGCACTTAGGGTCGAACCCGTTACACAGGGCTAGTAGTAATTTACTTAAAAAAAGAAATTATATATACAAACCGGATTACAAAAAAGTTGGGACACTAAACAAATTGTGAATAAAAACTGAATGCAATGATGTGGAGATGGCAAATGTCAATATTTTATTCAGAATAGAACATAGATGACAGATCAAAAGTTTAATCCGAGAAAATGTATAATTTTAAAGGAAAAATATGTTGATTCCAAATTTCACGGTGTCAACAAATCCCAAAAAAGTTGGGACAAGTAGCAATAAGAGGCTGGAAAAAGTAAATTTGAGCATAACGAAGAGCTGGAAGACCAATTAACAGTAATTAGGTTAATTGGCAACATGATTGGGTATAAAAAGAGCTTCTCAGAGTGGCAGTGTCTCTCAGAAGCCAAGATGGGTAGAGGATCACCAATTCCCACAATGTTGCGCAGAAAGATAGTGGAGCAATATCAGAAAGGTGTTACCCAGCGAAAAATTGCAAAGACTTTGCAGTTATCATCATCAACTGTGCATAATATCATCCGAAGATTCAGAGAATCTGGAACAATCTCTGTGCGTAAGGGTCAAGGGCGTAAAACCATACTGGATGCCCGTGATCTCCGGGCCCTTAAACGACACTGCACCACAAACAGGAATGCTACTGTAAAGGAAATCACAGAATGGGCTCAGGAATACTTCCAGAAACCATCGTCAGTGAACACAATCCACCGTGCCATCCGCCGTTGCCAGCTGAAACTCTACAGTGCAAAGAAGAAGCCATTTCTAAGCAAGATTCACAAGCACAGGCGTTTTCATTGGGCCAGGGATCATTTAAAATGGAGTGTGGCAAAATGGAAGACTGTTCTGTGGTCAGACGAGTCACGATTTGAAGTTCTTGTTGGAAATGTGGGACGCCATGTCATCCGGACCAAAGAGGACAAGGACAACCCAAGTTATCAACGCTCAGTTCAGAAGCCTGCATCTCTGATGGTATGGGGTTGCATGAGTGCGTGTGGCATGGGCAGCTTGCATGTATGGAAAGGCACCATCAATGCAGAAAAATATATTCAGGTTCTAGAACAACATCTAGTCATCTCTTTCAGGGAAGACCCTGCATTTTTCAACAAGATAATGCCAGACCACATTCTGCATCAATCACAACATCATGGCTGCGTAGGAGAAGGATCCGGGTACTGAAATGGCCAGTCTGCAGTCCAGATCTTTCCCCTATAGAGAACATTTGGCGCATCATAAAGAGGAAGGTGCGACAAAGAAGGCCCAAGACGATTGAACAGTTAGAGGCCTGTATTAGACAAGAATGGGAGAGCATTCCTATTTCTAAACTTGAGAAACTGGTCTCCTCGGTCCCCAGACGTCTGTTGAGTGTTGGAAGAAGAAGGGGAGATGCCACACAGTGGTGAAAATGGCCTTGTCCCAACTTTTTTGGGATTTGTTGACACCATGACATTTTGATTCACCATATTTTTCCCTTAAAATGATACATTTTCTCAGTTTAAACATTTGTTCCGTGATTTATGTTCTATTCTGAATAAAATATTGACATTTGCCATCTCCACATCATTGCATTCAGTTTTTATTCACAATTTGTTTAGTGTCCCAACTTTTTTGGAATCCGGTTTGTATATATATATATATATATATATATATATATATATATATATATATATATAATATAATTTCTTTTTTTGTGTGTGTATATATACACACACACACACACTGTACAGATACACACCCAGGTATCGGATCAGTACTCGGTATCGGCCGATAACCTGAGCCCAAGTATCGGGAGGGGAAAAATGGTATCAGAACATCTCTAGTCCTGACCCTACATTACCATCAGAATGTCACATCAAACCATGTTTTTCCCAACCATCTACTGTCCAATTACTGATATCCCATGCGAATTAGTTTCCGGTTCAAGGCTGACAGGAGTGGGACTTCTGCTTCAAGCTTTGACGTGTTTTGCATTTACAGACGCTCTTCGATTTTACTTGAGTTACTGTTGCCTGTCTAGCAGCTAAACCAGTCTGGCCATTCTTTTCTGATTTCTGCCATGGAGGAGGCATTTTTGCTCAGACAACTGCTGCTCACTGGATATTTGTCTATTTTTTTTATTTAGACCGTTCTCTGTAAATCTTAAAGATAGTTGTATGTGGAAATCCCCCCATATTATGATGCTCGGTTTGAACGTGAGCGGATTGTCTTGACCATGTCTACATGCCTAAATGCACTCACTTTGATGACTGATTAGATTTACGTTAATAAGCAGTTGAACGTGTCTACCTAAATGAAGTGATCGCCTCTGAATTCATGGCACTTGTGCAGAGCTTAAACATCATCTTGGGTGTAAAATTTACATTAAAAAAATAACATTTCTTAAATGATCATGAATTCCTATGGATCCAGACCTTTGCACCACCCTGTATATGAAAGAAAATATGAGGAAAAGATTACGGTCTGATATGAGACTGAGTAAAACAATTTAGAGCTTACAAGCGACAAGATAAGACGGCGACAATCAGATCAGCGCTTTTACAGTAGTGAGATGAGCATCTTGGCCAGTACAAATTGAATAAGGGTTGGACTGCGCAATGGCCCGAGTGGTTTCACAAGGATACGGAGATATCGGCCCTGTCTGGCCCTGGATGCTTCCCACATTTCTTCATTTAAAAATGAGACGGAGGCGGCCTTCAAGAAAAGAGTGCGACTGTCTGGAGGATCCAGCTGAAGAGAAGAAACAGAGGTGTTGGGTCTTAGATACGCTGATACACTGCTAGTGACATTGTTTAGTGCATAATATCAGAGTAGCGTAGTTAATGACACACCTGCAAGTTGTCTTCTGTAGTTACCCAGTGACCCCCAACTGCAAGGAGAGATATGATGTCGTGCTTGTGTGGGACATTATGGTGCTTGCCCTCAGGTTCTTCCTGATAAAGTCTCACTGGTTGGAAAAAAACACACACATCAGGGGGCATCAGGGAACCACATGAAGCGATGCACTTATCATGCAAATCATAACCTCTAGAGGCAGAGTTATGATCTGGGGTTGCTATAGTTATTAGTCCGGTCTAGACTCAGGAACGTTATGTGGCGATAAAATGAAGTCAGCTGACGACCTGAATGTACTGAATAACCAGGTTCCCTGATTGCACGGCCATAGTCCAGGATTCAAATAGTGCAAAAGTGTTCTAGGTACATGAGGAATCATATTTACACATTTGGCCTCCACGTTGCAAAATCTTAAAGCGTTGTTGTTTTTTGTTTGTCTTTAATATAGATCTCTTGAAGCCATCATGTTCTAATCTAACCAACATGAATGACTTCTGAACCTTACCTCCTGCGTCAATAACAATGTCCACCCCAAGGCCTCCAGTCTCTTCAAGGCACGAGTCCACCAGGTCCACTTTTGAGTCCCAGACTCCAATCACCCTGGCTTTATTCACAAAAACACGAAAACCCTTTCAACATTATTTCCATAACCTCACGGTATTACAGCCGAGACCTCTCCGTCTTCTATTATTAATGAGCTCAAGAAATCAGGCGCTCTATCTCATCACTTACCTACGAGTGATTCCAGCACACCTTGTGCAAGTGCCAGGAATCGCAGAGTGAAAGTGAGGACAGAGATCAGAAGATTATATAGCAAAGGAAAAAGCAAAGTGCTGAAGACACAGTGATGAAGAAAGGAAAGACAAAGGAAGTACTATCTTTGGAAGTATCGAAGCATAACAGAGTTACAGTACTTTTCACATTCTTACCTATACTCGGTCGCAGCTGCTCCAGAAACATCTGGTCTTCGGGAGATATGGCTGTAGCGATGACTTTCACCCCGTGGTAATGGGCTAACTGGATGGCCAGCACTCCAAATGGCTAAATACATACAGTAACACATATTGTGTGTAAAGGTGCATGGAGAAATGAATGGGTTGACTGAATGAAACGTTTCATTCACTGATTATGATCTGATCATCATGTAATACTGCAATATTATAAATTCTCTGTACAGCTTTAACCATCTCACACAGGACCGGTGAGATGATTACCAAATGTAAGATTATTGACCAAACAAATTTTAAAAAATGTTAAGCCAAAATGTATTGTTGTATTGACAAAAGATTTGGCTAGTTTTTATTTATTTCATTTTAATTCTAATTATTTTAACATTCAATTTTTCTAGGAGGTGGTAGAGTGGCTTTGTGCTTAGCACTGTATCTTCGCACCTCCGGATTCCGGGTTCGATTCCCGTCTCAGGTCTGTGTGCATGGAGTTTGCATGACCTCCCCATGCTTGATGGGTTTCCTCCCACAGTCCTAAGACATGCAGGTTAGGTTAATTGCCGTTCCCAAACTGCCCACAGTCTGTGAATGAGCGTGTGTGTGTGTGTGTGTGCGTCATGCGATGGATCGGCACCCCGGCCTCGTCTCGTGCATAAGTCGTCTTCTGGGATAGGCTCCAGGCCCCCCGCGACCCTGTATACAATATATAGATGAAGTGCTATAGACGATATATAGAGTGAGTGAATGTTTCTGGGAATGTATTCCTTGAAAGAAGCAAAATTCTCTGCCAATAGAACAAGAAATTTTTCGCTTACATTTTGAGTAACGTTAGACTAGAAATACGATTAACAATCTATTTGGTTTGTTGAAAAGCTGTTTTGAGTTACTATATATAGATTTGTCTGGATTTGAGAATACTTCACTTGCTAAGATGTTGTTGTTTTTTGTAGTGTACACAGAGGATTTTACAAATTGTATGAAAGCATTATTTTAGCACTTAAACCATGACCATCTTAAATCTGCACAGAATTTCTGCCACAGCTGCCTCTTAGTCACTAATAACAAATGAAAAGTAAATGTCTGTCAATGAGATTCTCCCAATAAGATAATGATAAATAATAAATACAGATGGACTGTTTCTAATGAGTCATAAGATCTAGATAGGCATTTTAAATATGATTTATGGGATGTCAGCTAGAAGTACAATGTGCAGTTTCAGTGGTAGGATCTGAATCTCTTTATTTCTTTTAATATGTTAGACATATAAGGAATTTATCGTGTGGTGTGCACACATGTATGATGTGGTACCTGCTAAAGGCAAGTGCATGGATTATTAATATTCCAAACAACAGACATTTAAAAAAAAAAAAGAAAAAAATATAAACTGCATGTAGGGTCTCAGGAAAGAGAAATAAACTGATTATTGTTAGAGAGTATTTCCTTTCAGGAAATCTAGTTACTAAGCAAAAGGCATTAACTTACACTCGCCCCATCCAGTATAAGCATTGTGTGTCCGACAGCCACGCGGGCCAGAGTGTGTAGCGCCGTGTAGGCCCTGAGACCATCCTTAATTGCCCCGGCGGCTTGAAACCAGCTAACCTTCTCAGGTTTCTGAACTGTCCGAACACACACACACACTATCGTAAGTCATATAGCAGATAAATACTTTAAGCAGTAATGTCATAAGTGATGGTCTGTAGCTGAAATGACCTAAATTATATTCATCCGCCAGGACGACATCGCAAAGGCCAGACGTCTCAGCATCCAGGGGAAGAATTCCTGAAAATGGATTTAAAAATAGATTTGAACACATGTCTTGTATTGCTTCTCAGTCATGCACTGGCCAACCATACTGTACAGCTCAGATCCTACCTACGACTTCATCATCGGGCTGAAAGAAGGTCACTTTGGCTCCCACTGTATCATCAACAAGATAAAACGGTTACACAGGACATCTTAAAACATGATTAGAAAATATCTTATAGATTGGAAGTGTGACCTTGGAGCACAACTCCGGCTATCTCTCGACCAACCGGGACATGTTCCCTCTGCAGCTTTAAATCCTCACACAGCTGGAAATAACAGACAGACTTTAGTTTGTGCTGATGTGATCGACTACACGTTGAAAACTAGAGGAAAGAGTCATAACCCAGAGAACTCTCACCTTAACGTCCACAGGACTGAGTGAACACGCTTTGACTTGAACTTTGACTTGATGATCACCAATAGTTGCGTCTATATTCTGTAAATAAAAGACAGACGCTAAGAATATTTTAAATAATATACGAACTATTGTTATTGGCATATATCATGTATTGTACAAACCGGATTCCAAAAAAGTTGGGACACTAAACAAATTGTGAATAAAAACTGAATGCAATGATGTGGAGATGGCAAATGTCAATATTTTATTCAGAATAGAACATAAATCATGGAACAAAAGTTTAATCCGAGAAAATTTATAATTTTAAAGGAAAAATATGTTGATTCCAAATTTCACGGCGTCAACAAATCCCAAAAAAGTTGGGACAAGTAGCAATAAGAGGCTGGAAAAAGTAAATTTGAGCATAACGAAGAGCTGGAAGACCAATTAACAGTAATTAGGTTATTTGGCAACATGATTGGGTATAAAAAGAGCTTCTCAGAGTGGCAGTGTCTCTCAGAAGCCAAGATGGGTAGAGGATCACCAATTCCCACAATGTTGCGCAGAAAGATAGTGGAGCAATATCAGAAAGGTGTTACCCAGCGAAAAATTGCAAAGACTTTGCAGTTATCATCATCAACTGTGCATAATATCATCCGAAGATTCAGAGAATCTGGAACAATCTCTGTGCGTAAGGGTCAAGGGCGTAAAACCATACTGGATGCCCGTGATCTCCGGGCCCTTAAACGACACTGCACCACAAACAGGAATGCTACTGTAAAGGAAATCACAGAATGGGCTCAGGAATACTTCCAGAAACCATCGTCAGTGAACACAATCCACCGTGCCATCCGCCGTTGCCAGCTGAAACTCTACAGTGCAAAGAAGAAGCCATTTCTAAGCAAGATCCACAAGCACAGGCGTTTTCATTGGGCCAGGGATCATTTAAAATGGAGTGTGGCAAAATGGAAGACTGTTCTGTGGTCAGACGAGTCACGATTCGAAGTTCTTGTTGGAAATGTGGGACGCCATGTCATCCGGACCAAAGAGGACAAGGACAACCCAAGTTATCAACGCTCAGTTCAGAAGCCTGCATCTCTGATGGTATGGGGTTGCATGAGTGCGTGTGGCATGGGCAGCTTGCATGTCTGGAAAGGCACCATCAATGCAGAAAAATATATTCAGGTTCTAGAACAACATATGCTCCCATCCAGACGTCATCTCTTTCAGGGAAGATCCTGCATTTTTCAACAAGATAATGCCAGACCACATTCTGCATCAATCACAACATCATGGCTGCGTAGGAGAAGGATCCGGGTACTGAAATGGCCAGTCTGCAGTCCAGATCTTTCCCCTATAGAGAACATTTGGCGCATCATAAAGAGGAAGGTGTGACAAAGAAGACCCAAGACGATTGAACAGTTAGAGGCCTGTATTAGGCAAGAATGGGAGAGCATTCCTATTTCTAAACTTGAGAAACTGGTCTCCTCGGTCCCCAGACGTCTGTTGAGTGTTGTAAGAAGAAGGGGAGATGCCACACAGTGGTGAAAATGGCCTTGTCCCAACTTTTTTGGGATTCGTTGACACCATGACATTTTGAGTCACCATATTTTTCCCTTAAAATGATAAATTTTCTCGGATTAAACTTTTGATCTGTCATCTATGTTCTATTCTGAATAAAATATTGACATTTGCCATCTCCACATAATTGCATTCAGTTTTTATTTACAATTTGTTTGGTGTCCCAACTTTTTTGGAATCCGGTTTGTATTTCAGGTATTTCTCAATAGTTGCTTGTACATGGGTCCAAATATTTCACACTCATACAACCCCTGGCAAAAATTATGGAATCACCCTCTCATAAGATGTTCATTCAAATGTTTAATTGTGTAGAAAAACAAGCACATACATGCCACAAAACTATTTTCACTCAACAATCCAAACTTCTGGCTGTATAAAACACTTAAAAAAACAAACAAAGAAAGATAACTACAGTATAGTCAATGACAACTGTTTTAACAGCTCAAACAGAGGAAAAAAATATGGAATCACCAAATAAAAACACTACTTGTACTTTGTTGCAGCACCTCTGGCTTTTATAACAGCTTGAATTCTCTGAGGCCTGGATTTAACTAATGTCCAACAGTATACTTCATCAGTCTGTCTCCAGCTTTGTCTTATTGCAGTTGCCAGATCAGCTTTGCAGGTTGGAGCCTTGTCCTGGACCATTTTTTTTTTAATTTCCACCACAGATTTTCAATTGGATTAAGGTCCGGACTATTTGCAGGCCATGCCATTGACATTATATGTATTTCCTGTAGGAATGTTTTCACAGATTTTGCCCTATGGCACGATGCATTATCATCCTGAAAAATGATGCTACCATCACCAAACATCCTTTCAATTGATGGAATAAGAAAAGTGTCCAAAATCTCAACATAAACTTGTGCATTTATAGAAGATGTAATGACTGTCATGTCTCCCATACCTTTACCTGACATACAACCCCATATCAATAATGATTGTGAAAATTTGCATGTTTCTTCAGGCAGTTGTCTTTATAAATTTCATTGGAACGGCACCAAACAAAAGTTCCAGCATCATCACCCTGCGCAATGCAGATTCGTGATTCATCACTGACTCTAACTCTCATCCAGTCATCCACAGTCCAAGATTGTCTTTCTTTAGCCCACTGAACCCTTGTTTTTTTCTGTTTAGATGTTAATGATGGTTTTCTTTTGGCTTTTCTGTATGTAAATCCCATTTCTTTTAGGCGATTTCTTACTGTCCGGTCACAGACATTGACTCCACTTTCTGCCCATTTGTTCCTCATTTGTTTTGTTGTGCATTTTCTGTTTTCAAGTCATACTGCTTTAAGTTTTCTGTCTTGGCGCTTTGATGTCTTTCTTGGTCTACCAGTACGCTTCCCTTTTACTACCTTTCCATTTGATTTGTACTTGGTCCAGATTTTAGACACAGCTGACTGAGAGCAACCAACATCTTTTGCAACATTCCATGAAGATTTACCTTCTTCAAGAAGTTTGATAATTCTCTCCATTGTTTCAACTGACATCTCTCGTGTTGGAGCTATGAGTTATGTCAATCATCTTGGTTCAACACATCCCTAATGTGTGCAAGCACTCTTTTTTAACTGTAGACTAATTAGCAGTTGTAATCAGATACAGGTATTTGTTTTAGAAATGCAAAGTGCATGGTGATTCCATATTTTTTCCCTCAGATTTGTGTGATTCTATATTTTTTTCCACTGTTTGAGTTATCATTGACTATAGTTATCTATCTTTGTTTTTTTAAAGTGTTTTATACAGCCAGAAGTTTGGATTGTTGAGTGAAAATAGTTTTGTGGCATGTATGTGCTTGTTTTTTTTTCTACACAATTAAACATTTGAATGAACATCTTCTGAGACGGTGATTCCAGAATTTTTGCCAGGGGTTGTAATAGCTCATTTGAAATAAAAATGGGACTGAATGAATCAGAATTTGAGATGGGGTTGGGGTGTAGTAATCTGCACTTCAGTAATCTGCTCAGATGGTAAATTATAGCTATGTAAATATTAGATCAGAGCATTTCTCTTTTGGTTAAATAAATTTGAGGGTGAATCAAAAATGACATGCACTCCTCTTCATCAGAAGTGAATCTTCGTCCTTGTAGGGCTGCTTTCAAGGGACCAAACAGGTGAAAGTCTGATAAAGCGAGATCAGGACTATGCTTTAAAAACCACGTCAAAACCAAGTTTTTGCAGAGTGTTGACCGTGTGTGTGGGAAGAAATGTGTGGACGTGCATCTTCATGCGAGATCACAACGTCCAGACCTCCGCGTTTAATCCGAAGTTTAGGCTTCAGCTCTTCAATAAGTGTCTCGCTATAAAGAGCACTGTTGATTGTTGAACCTTTTTCCTGATAATGTTCCAATACTGACCCTGGAGGATCCCAGAAAACTGTAAACATTGATGAATTTCCCAGCTGATGGTTGACTTTTGGACTTTTTCTCAGAGGATGTTTCAGTTCCAGACTCTGCCGTTTACTCTCCGGCTCGTAGTGATGAATCCATGTCTCGTCACCAGTAATAATTCTCTTTCACCTTCCTTAGAGTATCGGTCCAAATTTTGTTTGCAGATATCCAAGTACTTCAGTTTATGCATAAGAAAAGCACTGATAAGACAGTCCGGCCAACAGAAGTCTTAATATAACCAGAGTGCAGATCATTTTTGATCCACCCTCAAACATTCTTTCTGTGCGCCCGATGTTGGGGAAACATAATGTGCCTCAATGAGCTTTCAGAAGGGAAATTTTGTTTTCATTCCTGATCAGAAATCCCCATGACAACAGCTCTCTCCCACTTGTGTTTGCTTAAGAATTTCATTCACTGAGTCTCTGGCAGAAGATGAAGCACTGACTGAGTCACAGTTCACACAAGGCAAGTTCAAATGTCAATGCAACTGCTCCCAGACTCTGCTCCTAGTCAGGCTCTGCCCATGATCACGCCTCCCAAGTACTGCTTAGGATCGATGTTGCATTTCAGGATGGCACGGGTTCTTCACAGTGATGGAAGAGAAGCACAATGCGAGCAGATACATTGCATTCACTTCTGACACGGAAAATCAATTCTCTGGGAATTCTTTTCTTTTCTACTTTCTGCTCAAATGACCTACAGTACGAGCAAGGCAGTGCTGTTCAGCAGAGTGGCACTCTTTCTTTATATGTGCATTGAAAATTGCAGTAAAAACCTATACCTCTCTCATTATCGAACTGAAAAGCAATAACGTTCATGCATCATCCTTATGGACGCCAGGAAAGAAAAAAATGATATATGCATTTTTTATTTTTTTTAGATAAATATTGGCAAACATCCTTTTAATGAGATCGTTTGTGCCTTTATTTGCTGTTAGCCCAGATAAATACGTTTGAATACAAAACGGTACATTGAATAGTTACATATTGCAGTATAAATCTGTCCAAATAATCGCAGTGTGATTTTATTTTTATCAAATCGTGCAGCCCTAGTAAAAAATAAAGTGGATTCTGGATACATTGTTGTTGTTGAATGAATACTTTCTACCTCTTGTGACCCCACTGTCTTCATATAAGGACACTTTATTGTGTGTATTTCCTTGTACGATCCTCATATGAGAACTGATTGAACTTACTCTCATGCCAAACTTCTTCCTGTTTGAAATCATTGATCTAGATCAATAGATATTACATTCTAATAAACACAAGCACTGAGTGGGGAACAAAAAAAATAAATCACAAAACATTGTACAACACTGGAGTTTGTGTTTTAGGAAATTATGTAATGCTTTGCAAATTTTATAAGCACAAGCAAAAACAATAGCAACCCAAATAATATTTGGTCATGAGGTATTGAGCTTTCTATTGATGGAGGGAGGCGAATGAGGCTAATGTTATGCATGGTGTTAGATTTGCCTCAGTCAGTAATTGCATACTTACAGACTAACCTATACAGGAGTTTAAACTGGCTGTTGTAGTGTGAAACAGTGTATACTGTAATGCACAATGCTGCTGATACTCACTGTCTCCTGTATAATAAACTTCAGCTCCTTGGCTTCACCCGGCTTGCAGTACAAACCTTTCATCGTGGATTTCTAGCAAAAGTTTGAAAAGCTTCAGTGAGAAACAACACTTAATCCAACAGTTGATCACATGATCTGCCCATTATTATCATTATTATTATTATTTCCTATATAATAATGCATGATCCAGCGATATTCCAAACAAGTTTTTTAAAGAGAAATTTTCAGCTGGAAAATTGATGCTTACAGTTTTCTGGGATTCTCAAGACTATTTTCCAAAGTAATTGAAACATTATCAGAAACAAACAAAAAAAGGTTCAACAATAAACAGTGCTCATTACAGTGAGATGCTTATTGAAGAGCTGAAGCCTAAACTTCGGATTAAACACAGATGACTGCTATCCGAGGGCGTTGTGATCTCACATGACGATGCACGTCTGCCCACACTGTCGACACTCTGCAAAAGCTTGGTTTTGAGGTGTTAAAGCATCCTCCCTATAGACAGCTCAGCCTTAATCATTTGTAATGAGGGAATATGAACGTTTGTTGAGAGCTGGACAAAAATTAATTGAAATAAATTCTACAACCAGAGTGCGGATGATTTGCACCTCACTTTCATATTCATTTACCCATCTACTGTAGGAACCTCTGTAGTTCACAACCATGGGGTATTTATTCCCATTTTGCACACACATTATAGACAATTCTTATCCATCCATGTGGCTCTGTAGGTCATGGAGCCAATCGTGACCATTGATTCCCAATTTTTACTATTGCGGTAGAACCTCTTCCATTCAACCCTCATGCACACAGACCCAATGCATGAATCGATGCCAGGACTTGGAGGTGTAATGCGACAGTACTAACCACTAACCCACCATGAGCAATTTGGGAACGACAAGGAATGTGGGAGGAAACCAGAGTTCCTGGGGAGAACCCATCAAACATGGGGAGAACCTGCACTCAGACCAGAGGTGGGACTCGAACCCGGACCCTGGAGCACCTGAAGCGTCCGTGCTAATCACCAATCTACTGTACCACCTCGTACAAGTATAAAATAACGATATAGCGCCTATGTAGTGCACTACAGACTACAAAAGCATGCATTTGTGATACAGCCTCAACTGTTAAACCGCCAAAAAACGATTTAATGTAAAGCAAACCAATGTAACAACATTTACATCACTGGTGAATCGGCTTTATTTACGAAACAACTCAGAAACAAAAGTGTTTATTAAAAAAAATAAAAAATAAAAAGACCCCAGCAGTACCTTTGTTATGGTAAGATACACTAGTACTGTAGTAGGTACCGCTCGCTCTTCCTGGGTGGTGATGAGGGAAATTATGACGTCATTATCTCGCGAGTTCTCGCGATACTTGAGAAATTCCAATATTGCGTAGTGAAGCCATCCAGCGGCTGCAGGGCAGAGAGAGAGAGAGAGAGCGGGGAGCGAAGGGGGAGAAGAAACACACCATATTTCATCAGTTACAAGGATTTCCTTTGATTCGCGGCGTGTTATTTTTTTATTTATCGTCACTCCCTTCACCGGGAGGTTATAGAAGATGGAAAAGGAACGATGAGGTAAGAGAAATGTCCGCTCTCGGGCCGTGTATCCGGTATTTTATTTATTTATTTTTCTCCGTGACGAGCGCCTTAGCTACCGTGGCTAGCTCCCGAGGAGGAACGATCTCCGTAGCGGCGCTCGCGCTGCGTTACGCCACGCTAGGGTACGTTACGCTACTCGCGGATCCGGATTAGCACTGCGTACCGAGCGAGGATCAGCGCTCCGTATATCTTAAACGTGTTTTATCAATCAAACCGGGTTCAAACGAATGCATTCCCTAATGGATCATTCGCTCGTGTTATGTGAGGCATCCTTTCTTTAATTTGAGTATGCAAAGTGAGCAAAGCTTCTAACCCTAGCTAAGAGCTGTTTATATATTTATGTTTATATATATTTTTTTCCTGCATCATCATCCTCATCAGATTTAAATCATCCTCATCATGAAAATGAGATTTTTTGTGCTCATCATGAAAATGTTTGTGCTGTATTGTTTTAAAGCTAGCTGTTGTATGACCTTAGCTGGGATTCCTCTACCTAGCCTGTAGCTATAGCTAATACACCACTTCTAAGTACATTTTAGTCTAATCTCGTCTAATCTGCGCCTATGCTCAGTCACTCAAGTGCATGCTGTGAGTAAGGACTGTGTGCAGATGGCCAGGAGAGAGAGAGAGAGAGTGTGTGTGATAGTATTTTGCTGAATGAAAGTTAGTTAGTTAGTGCAGAATGTCATGAACTCATTCATGACAGGATGCTGTTTAAACATCTTGTCCATGAGATAATTATCACCAAGATGTGAGAGAAGACATGCAAGAGTCGAATTAGTTTATTTCTGTTTAATGCAAGTAACAACATGTTAAGTCTCAAAAAAATAAAAAATCCGCCTGGAAACCTGGTTTGGCCTTGGCATGCTTGGTGGGTCTCCTCTGGTTACTTTGGTTTCCTCCCACAGTACAAAGACATGCAGATTAGGTTAATAGGCGTTTCTGAATTGCCCCAAGTCAGTTTGTGTGTGTGTGTGTGTGCCCTGTGATGGATTGGCACCCTGTCCACCCGCCTTGTGCTCTAACTCTCTTGAGATCGTCTCCAAGCTTCCCACGACCCTGTATGCAGGATAAGCTCTATATACTGTATCTTACAGTATACATATACATTTACATGCATGCCTTTTGGCAGCCGCCTTAATCCATAGCAAGTTAGTTTTATCTCATTATACATCTGATCACTTGAGGGTTAACGGTGGTGCTCAAGTGGTGCTGGAGTTTGAATCTGGACCTTCAGATCAATTGTCCAGCTGAGCAACCCTTACCTAGGAATAGAAGATAAATATAAACAGACTGGTTTAGCAATGCTGAAGATTCTGTGTGAGAAACATTGTGAATGAACACAGGTGACTGAAGGATTAAAAAAAATAAAAAAGTTTAAATGTTGACCCTAATTTAGAGAGAGGGCAAAAAACAATACTTACTTAATGAACCTTTTAAAGTCTAGTTTGCATTTTGTCTCAGGCTGAGGGTGGGTATGTGGCTGCATGATGATGCATGCAAAATACTTGTTGTTATATTTTGGAACTTTTAGAAATATAGTAGTTTATTTGTTCATTCATTAATTCATTTTCTATACCGCTTATCCTGTGCAAGGTCGCAGGAGGCCTGGAGCTTATCGAAGTGAGAATCGAACCCTGAATATAAGATTGTTGAACGTGTCTCAGAACTGATGTTGTGACTTGCAGGGTTTCAGATAGACTACTGACTTTGGATGAGTCCAAAGAAAAAAGTCGAGTTGGGTTGGTCTGGTTCTGTTCAAACTTCTGTTGCTAGTTTTTTGGTCACCCTGGTTTAATGATCTGTTAAAGAATCTGTGTGGAGTAAACAAAGACAGAAGGTTTTTAGTGCATTCGCATCCCCTGTCCCGAGAAACGGGTCACTGTATTACGATATCTTAAGAAATCTTTAAATGAGTAAACTAAATCTTTTTTTTATTGTGTTTATTTGTGCTTACCACACAATTTGGTTAGATTTAAATTCAAAGGCGAGTCCAGAGGGTAGGGTGCTATAAAATTTTAAAAGAGTGGAAAACTGGAACAAAAGCAATGATAACCAGCGGAGTCAGGAACTCGGGTTCAGTAAAATAATGTATAGGTGGATTATGATGATGGTGATAACCAGGAAAGTGTCTTAATCAGCAGTGAGGTAGGTGCCTGATCATTCACTGTGACTCACTATGACACTATAACAAGCCTCCGTCTGATCATGGAGGTGTTACAGCTCGATGGTTTGATTTGATGATACAGTGACTCACGGAGAAAATATCAACCTGAAACAGAAGCGTCGTCTGTTAAAGATGGTTCACACTGTAAAGGACATTCAGAATTATTAGTTCTGTTTTCATTCATCAGTCAGTAACTCTTTCCCATAGTCAAGGTCACCCGGATAACAAACCATGCAAATACACAATACACAATCCTTAACATCCTTAAAACTTGTGTGAACCTAAATGAACAAATCGAACCGAGTTCAGATCAAACCGAGTACCCTTGGACTATGAACGCATCACATCACATCACATCACTTCACACTGACCTGTCAGTTCTTTTTCAAGTCTGAGTATCGGTTGATGATCACCACTGACATGGACTGAGTGGCATTGCAGGAGTGTGCTGTATTCACTTTCATGGTATGTGTCACCGTGTTAATCACAGCAGATGTTTTGACTGGAAAGCAAATCCAGTCCTGTAAAACTCCAGCCAGTGTCATTGTAAGAACGATGCTCTGTTTCTCGTGCTTATTTATTACGTTTATTTTATAGCCAGTTCATTCTTAAATAAATACAGTAGTTAACAGACTTGTTGTTATTATATTATAACATTTCTGAATTTATTCCAGAGTGTGATTGTGGTGATCACGTCAGTAATACATAGTAAAAGGGGGTGTAATACCCAAAAATCATGCTTGAATACTAGACCTAGTTTAAAGGCACTGTTCGATACAAACCTTGGTTTTGACGGCACGGTTTGATTCACAGTTTGGTTTTGAGGGGCCGGTTCTATGTGTGACTTGGTTTTAAGGGCCCAGTTCGATAGCGCCTATGGGTTTGAGGGCTCGGTTCGATACGCACTCCAGGTTTTGAGGGCCTGGTTCGATACGCTCCTCAGGTTTTGAGGGCCCGGTTTAGTATGTTTTGTTTTTTTTCCCATACAGATAAGTGGAAAGAATTTACTGGTGTGTTTCATGACATGAAATGCCACTGCAACAGAAGTAAAACTACTTGACTTTAAATACTTTTTGCTGTATATACAACTATTAGCTGTAGTCACCACACAGATATATTTATTTGTTAAACCTAAAACACTGATTGTACAGTTTGCTGTTTAAGAAAGAAACGAGTCATCATTCATCCGAGTTAGCTGCCTAGCATGTTCTCATAACATGTGTCCAGATTCCCACTTCATTTGTTAAACACACTGAATTCGGAAACGATGTGATTCTGCCCGGCGAGTCATAGCTTGGGATGTACTGCTGAATTAAATCCTGTAATAATTCCATGTCTCTCAAGTGATATTTGATATTGGAACAGTCACCTGTTCCATTAATACATATTGGCGTGTATTCACTCGGATCACAGCACACACACCAAGCCAAACGTCCCACACTGAACGGTACAAATTCACATATCGAGTTACATCCCTAATAGTTAGCAAACATGGCAGCTATAATCAGTTACAAATATTGAAGGTGGGTTGTGTAGCATGGTATCCATACAGGAGTAAATTTATTAGTAAATTTAATACCAAACATCTATTGCTTGTCATATTTGTATAATGTGTGTGTGTGTATATATATATATATATATATATATATATATATATATATATATATAATCTCCAACAGTTGATTTTTGTTTTTCAGTTAAAACTTTGAAACATTTGTTTTGTCATATATTTGAATTTTAACGGAAAACAGTTAATACAGTTAATCTTTACCCAAAATGACACTGTGGCTGTTTTAGCCGTTGCTGCAGATCAATAACCCGTGTTTTTGACCTTGCGTTCATCTCTGTATGTTGTAAGACACCGTGATAAGCAATGATGCAAATAAAATTCTTCACATTTCCAGTCCTGTGCTCAAAATCCTCACATTCAGCTGCTGAAATCTATTTTGAAACAAGACATCAAGTTTCATTGTGGCAACCTCCGGCCCCAACTCCTGTCATTTAACTACTAATATATTAGTGTAGTGTTATTAGTATGAACTCTGCAGGCTAAAAGCTGTTCAGCACATGCTGAGTCGAAGATTGTGTCAAGAGCACAGTGTTTACTGTTTATTGAGCAATATTTTGTTCATGTCAAAAACAACATGAAACATTACTTTTAGGGACAGCAATCACTAGTCGACTCCCGATACGACGCCTCGATACCCGAGTGCCGGATTCGATTCAATATTGTGATTCGACAAAACAATAGGAAGAGAAAATTCCACAGTGTTCATCATGTAAAACCCTTCTGTCCATAAATAAACACATTTTATTTGACTGTAAATCTGTTGCTTATGTTGACACTTTTGAACAAGTAAATTAAAATTTAGTTTCAACAAATTTTATTCAAACATCTTATCTAGGTTTAATATCAAATACCACAAGACTCTCACATTAAGATTCTCGCTTTGAATATACCTGGAGAAGTTGGCATGGTGTTAAATAAATAAAGAAAAGAAATATTGTGGTTCTGTAAGTATCAAGATTTTATAAATACCAGTTTCAGGATCTTGAACCATTTAAATATTAACAAAGAAAAGCTTTATACCGTAGCTTTATAAAACAAGAGTTTTATAAGTGTGACTTGAACTTTGTTGTTGGTCTTTCGGCTGCTCCCGACAAGACGTCGCCACAGCGAAATATCCAGTCCGCACTACAACTTGGCACAGGTTTTGCGCCGGATGCCCTTCCTGACGCGACCCTCCCATGAGTTCTTAATTAAATGTAGAAATGTCCTTATAACACTAGTTTTCTCAGTTAAAAACCAAGGGCAGTATCTAAACAATACAAACTAAACTCAGGTACAAGAGTTTAACATTTTACTTCCAATTAAATAAAAAAAAGCTAAATCTTTACTGAGCAGCACTTATCTCGGTCATCCCCCATTATAGGGGTAGGCGATATAACCAAAATCTTATATCACGGTAGAAGCAATTTTCTACCTCGATAACGATATATATATCGCAATATAGCAATTTGTATCTGAAAATGCATAAATAAAAATTCAAACACAAAGAAACTGTTTTACATAATGTAATTTTATTTAAACTGGGAATTGCTGAAAAGCCTCTTTTTTTTTTTTACTTTGGCCATATTCGATTGGATGTGTAACAAACCTAATTTGATTTTGTTATATTGTGCTAATGTTAGATGCACAGGCGCTCGCAATTCCTGCTCTAGAGTGTCGCGTGTGTTGGAGTTTCAGTTTGGTTTTGTGAATAAAGGAGAATAAATAGTTGATAAGGATTTTGTGTGCTCTCGTTTTTATTGTTTTTACACCCGATTGAACCAAATATCTGCCACAGTGCGACTATCTGGATAGCGCAGAGATGATCTGGTTTATTTGCGCAGCACGGTGGATCGCACAGCGCGGACCAACTTGAGCAGCGCCGCTCGAATCACAAACCTGTGCGACCCACTGCTTTTTATTTAAAAACAATTTATTTAAAATGTCAGGACTGTTTAATATTGTTTACGCCGGCTCAATCGGGTGCCATGGTTTCGTCCCACTTTAGATGTATTTGGCTTCCCATAGAAGTAAATGTGTATTGCGTGGTTACGTAACGCGTAACGTCACGTGATCTCAACCGCGATTAAGACGATAGACCAAAATCTCTATTGGTTGACAAATTTCTACCGGTTAACCGTGTATACCGGTATATCGTCCACCCCTACCCCATTATTATTATTTCTAAACAAACTTGGCAAATGATTCACTCCTACCACACGGGATTAGAGTGTAGAAATAGTTTAGAGTACCGCCTGTAGGATTATAAAGAAACGATTATGTTTTACCTGATCGAAACCTCCAATGTCTTGAGTGCGTGTTAATGTAACGTGCAAGTTTGGAGACAAATTAGCGCTCATGGTGTTTTTGAGACTGGTGTAAGCTGGTGTAACCCTACAAGCTTAATGCAAAACACCATGTTGTGAAAAATTATTTAAAAACATTTATAGAAAGTTATATTGCCGTGTATAAAGATGTTTTTATGACACGGAGTGTATGGGTTTGTTAATAAACTACCAGCAAAATCTTAGTGTTGCATTGTTAAATAAAAAAAAATTATAATTTTATTTTGAAAATAAAACATGTCCATGAAAAAGTGCTATTAAGAACTCATTAATAAATAAATAAAATTTAAATGGGTGGCAAGTTGATGTGTTTTAAGAAGAGGAAAAACACTCAAGGAACACATTACCTTGTAGTTGATTAGTTTCAGTGTCAGAATGCTTTATGTTTTATACATAATGTCCAGCCCTGATCGATTAGTATTAGACTGAAATGCACTTAAATAAAAACAAAAAGTCATTCAGCTTGTTCACTAACACTCACCGAGTGTGAAACCGTGACATCGTAAACAGTTTGTTAGATTAAAGATCTTTTTTTCACGATGGTGAGACTTCTGTCTGAGATTATAACCCCAGGGAGAGTGGTTTGCTCAGTGTCCCGGGTCTTTGTTGTGTCCTTATCTCTTACAGTCTTCTTCTGTTCTCATCTCATTCCCACCCTCCTGCTCATCCCAGGCAATATTTAGCATTGCTGTGGTCTGGAGGAGCAGATAAAGCTGCTCTGGGTGGGACGTATGTCAGGGCTGTTGTGGGGGATGCAGGGTCTTTGTCTTCGTTCCTCAGTGCTCACTTGCCCTCCCAATGAAGCGTTTCCAGAGAGCAGACTAATATCTCTGCTCGTTGCGCACCAGTTTGAGAAAGAAAAAAAAAACAGCTTTTCTCTCTTTAATAAGCTGCGAGTTTCAGTACGCAGGCCCTCGCAACCTTGCATTCATCTTCACACGTTTCAAGTGCATTCAGCGGTGACCATAACCTTGCTCTAACATCGTGCATAGGCAGACTCATGTCCTCATTAGGACATTCACACAGTACAGATAGTTAATGTTTATATTGCTGCTGCAGCAGAGAGGCGTCTGTGCTTATGAAAGAATTTAAACCCTTGAAGAAGTGGAAGTGATACTGATTATATATCAGAGGAAGCAAATAGCAAAAGTGTTGATTCTGCCTTTATACAGTGACCCTGATATATGAGGAAAATGTATGTGGATATCTGAGAAGCTCATCCACATGAGTCTTCCTGAAATGCTGCCACAAAGTTCGAGCACACAGCTGAGTAGAATGTCTTCCTATGCTGTAGCAGTAATATTTCCCCCACCGTAACTAAGGATTTTCCCACATTAAGGCCCCGGGATCATTTTCAGAGAACACTTGACCCCCAAAGATCAGTGCCGCCAGTCTCCACCATAATCTACATGTGCTTGTAGGAGGCACTGTTCTCATCCTCTGACCTACACAGCCGTAGATGATGATGATAAAGTAGGAAAGCATGCCAGGGAAGCACTCTTGACGTTTGCCTCAAAATATCAATAATAATAATAATAATAGGCATAGCGCGATGGGTAACTTCCTTGGTCTTTTCTTCTCTTGTGTTTAACGGTGGCTCACAAACCAACTAGTTTCATACTGCCACCTTCTGTATCGGATAGTGTAAAAAATCTGCAAGTGTACCAGAGAACAAAGAGCAAAAATAATGCGGACGCTGATCCGCGGGCGGAGTGGGGAGGGGAGCGATCTTTCAAATGAAAAGTGCCTAATGTGAACGCGCTTGATGAGCCTGTTTCAGCATGACAGCGGTGAGATCCATGGAGACATACATTGCCGAGTTTGATTTTGGAAGCACTCGACCGTCCTGCACACACAATTTTGGCCATATAGTGTAGTGTAGTATAACTGAGGTCATGTGACCCTCCAGGATAGGTCAGACTCAAACAAAATAACGCCGTTCTTCCAAAAGATCTTCTCTCAGAGGTTCTTCTCATTGGCGGTGGTCTAAGTTCTAACATATTGCTGAATATGAGAAATCTGAGAAATCTGTTCTCACGTTGGGATCTGGTGACTTACTTCCTCTTAAAAGAAGTGCAATTTTTTTTCCTACAATGTCTTGAATTAAATCTGAATATTTACAAAATCATAATACTAGGAGAATCGCGATAGAAATTAGGTATGGTATCGCCTGGTCCCTGCTAATTCCCATCCCTAGTTGAGGGTGTGCTTAAAGATGACCCTAATATTTTGGTGTGTATATTCCAGTCCTGTGCTCAAAATCCTCCCATTCAGCTGCTGAAATCTATTTTGAAACAAGACATCAAGTTTCATTGTGGCAACCTCCGGCCCCAACTCCTGTCATTTAACTACTAATATATTAGTGTAGTGTTATTAGTATGAACTCTGTGCAGGCTAAAAGCTGTTCAGCACACGCTGAGTCGAAGATTGTGTCAAGAGCACAGTGTTTACTGTTTATTGAGCAATATTTTGTTCGTCAAAAACAACATGAAACATTACTTTTAGGGACAAGTATATACCTAATATTTTAGGTGTGTATATACTGTGTTAAGGACGCCTTACACGTAGAAACACGTCTGCTGAATTCATGCACCTGTTTCTGTTGCATGTAATGGAGTCGTCATGCCCTTGATGGGAATTCGCTTCTCTGCAGTCGTTTATGTGTATAATGCTTAGTTGTTAGAGAGAGTGTGTGTTTACATTTGGTCAGGAGACCTGACTGCTCTTTAGTAATCCATTTAGGTATCCGGTATTGACATAGCGTGTGTGAGTGTGTAACAGCTGGTCTCTCTAGTATTGCATTTACAGCACCCCTGTGTTGGGCGACTCCACAATATGTTAGACCATCTCCAGAACGAGATATAGATCTTTATCGAATGCTAATTGCTCAAGGTCACCTTGTCATTCTTCCTCAGCTCTAGATGTGGAGTTTAAGGGTGTTTATACATTAGGGTCGTAGGATTGTTTCTGAGAATGCTTGGCCGCAAAGTCTGCTTCATTCCGGTCAGTGAGAACACAAACGTTACACACTGGGGAACCATGCCTGCTTGAAAAGGTGGTCTCAAGCACATTACAGCGTACTCTGGAACAGATCAAATCAGATAAGACACCTCGTACCTGAGAATGGAAATAGATTGCTTTGTAGACGTCTCCTCTGTCTCCATCTCTTCCGAAATCAGTTCTCATCCTTTGACAAAGACAGCCGTATCTGATAAAGTAGGAAGGCATGCCAGCACGTTACTCTTGTCATTTCCAAAAATATTAGGCATAGCACAAGGGTTAACTTCCTTGTTCTCTTCTCTTGTGTTTAGAGCTGACTCACAAACCAAGCACAATAGGTGCATACTTGCCACCCCCTGCACTGGAGAGTTTAAATACACAATCGTACCCGAGGAAACATAATGGGGGAATGAGGTGGGGGTAGCAATCATTCCTGGGCACGGTACTAATCAATCATGCCTAATATGAAAACGATTTAGATGATCTATTCATGGGAATGATTCACAGAGAATGCCCAGACTGTTTCAAGATGACAGGAAGGCAGCCTTTCAGTCTGGGTGAACAGCGCATCAGTCAGTCTTTTAGGGTGGATTTCACTACAAGACTTTCACTTCTGTCAGCTAAGAAGAGGAAGCTGAGTTAAGAAAGCACAGAATCATTAGAACTACGCAGCTGAAGAATGAATTCCTAAAGTCATCTGTTAGAGACGTGTACCACTGATCAATCAGGACCCATGAGGCAAGCTGCTGTTATCTGAGCGTTCGTGCCAGACGTTCTATGTAAAAACACGTACTAAAGTGATAGGGTACTTACAGTCTTATACTGTATGACCCTCTGCTGCACCATTATTAAGCTAAAAATAGCGCTCATCAAACAGCAAGTAAGAACTCTGAGAGCGCGGGGAGTCACCAGCAGCGTACATGTACTGCCGAATAGTGTCGGCTTATAAGTATTAACACGCTGCTAACGTTTAATCACTGCTCCTCATATTTAAGCTACATGAGCAGCATAGAAAAAGCGTTCATCATGTGCCTAGGTTAAATGCCTCACAAAACATGTTCAATGGTTTAATCTGTTCTAATTGTGACCATTTATACAAGAATGTCAGGACTGTTTAGAACAGACAACTGTTTGCACCTTGAACCTTATCCTTATTCTTGATCTCTGCTCTGCTGTGTGTCTTGATAAACACCCTTCCTGTCTCTTAGCAAGTGGTGTTTGCTGAATTATCTTATGTACAGACAAGTATCTTTACAGCAGTCCACAGCAGTAGCTTGTTAGTTCCTCAAGGCTGGGTGTTTGGCCCGCTGCTGTTCTTTATTTATATTCTGCTTGTGGGTGATGTTACAGTTATCACTGTCCGGTTATACTACTGTCATGATGGTACCTACATTTACACCACCTGCAATGCTTACTAAGGGTTTTAACCTTGGTCTAAAGTATCAGTTGAATTATTTTGATAGAATCATAAGGGAGTTAAAACCAGTACAAGCTTTTTTTTTTTTTTTTTTTTTTTGTGTGTCTCATTGCTTCAAACGCCCCCCCCCCCTATTTTTTATGTGGTTTTACACTTCCCATCTAGTTATTCCACTCCTTACCTTCACAAAGTGTCTGTGTGTGCATGTGTTTGGGTGTTTCTATGTGCAGAGCATGTACTGTAGCTGTAGGTGATGAATCTCAACATGAAAGATGTCAAAACGCCAATAAATTAGCGATCATGTCTGGCTGTGACTTCCAGCTGCATAATTATCTCCTGCTGGTTAGACAGTTACAAACTTTTTTTTTTTTTTTTTTTAGGAAGATGAAAGGGGGGTGGGGGGAGGACACGCCTGCTTAATATCCTCTCTCTCTGGGAAAACTCCCTGCACTTCAATCAGAGCACAACAGCCCCTAAAGATGCTGGAAATTAGAGCAGTGCTGTCTCACGCCCTCGGCAACATCCGAGTAAACATGGAGGACCGGCTGTCTTAGCAAACTGAGACACTCTCTTTAATGTCTTATTCAGCAGACCTGCCAAGCCTTACTGCATTCAACATATCTCAAAAACTTAAAGTAAAAATTTTTTTTTTATGATGTATGCTAAACTCCTCAAAACCTCAAAACATTAGGGCCTCTGGATTGCTTCCCAAAGTCTGGTTCATTTTGATCAGTGAGAAAACAATCATTCAGCGCTCAGGAACACTCTCGCATATCAGATATGGAAGCACCTGAGAACTGAAGTAGATCGCTGTTTAGATGTGATCTCATCAGTGCTGTCTGTCTCCTTTGAAATCTGTGTGTCTCTGACCCACACAGCCATAGCTGATGACGTAGGAAGGTACGCCAGAGCGCTACTCTTGACTTACTATCAATAATATTAGGCTTAGCACGAAGGTTAACTTCCTTGTTCCTGCTGTATCTGAGAGTGTATGGGGGGCAGCAATCTAAATCAGTCACGCCTAATGTGAATACGCCCAGATTTGACAAGCACAAAATGATTTGTTTATATGGCTGGATCTGTATATAATGTACAGTGTGATTTTAATTTAGGTCTTGTTCACATGGGCGTAAAATTTTTGGATAAACGAACGTCCTAGTCGTTTATGTTGTGTTTTGTACCGGCGCTTGATTGACTTCTACACTGGCGTTCGTTTGTCTCTGTCTAACGCCAGCCTGCAGCCCAAATTGTAGTTTGTGTGTTTAACCTGTGGGGGCAGTGTGTCGGGAACTGGATATAAAAGCCCTTGTCGTTTTAGGGTGCTTTCACACCTATAGTTCGATTGCTTTAGTCCGCACCAGTCAGAAAAATGTTACAATGTAGTAAACAGACGTTGGTACGGTTTGCTTTCACATGTGCAGAGTTCTAAACGAACCAAAATAGACCGCGAAGCCCATCGGCACCGGAAACAGACTATTTTCAGAAAATCGCGCCACTTTCAATAATCATGGAGGAACAGCTTTGCTTTGCGCTCATGATGCTGATCCTCGCGCACTGCATTGTACGTGCAAATCATTATTTTCAGATAATTAATTTCGAACACGATTTGCGACTCCAAACCAGCTTCCCGGTTTATTAATCTCGCCGACGGCGCATTTGCACGCCACTTCAGGGAGAGACGTGCCCTCCTCCTGAATGATCATTTTGTTATTAGCCGGCGATCTTCCTGCAGATCCATCAGGTAATCCGTTGGCCGATCAAAACAGCCCAGCCACACATTTTTACATCTTTAATGTGAATACAGAGAGGCACTTAATTTCCTCGGCACTCCACGTTTCTCCGCGGTTTGATTTCATCGCGAGTCGAGCTTGAAAAATTTTATCGAGTCATCAGGAAGGGAAAAGAATTTTACCCGCAACCCCGTATCTTCTACCCAAAGTGCATTAAACTATACCATTTCATCAGATTTGGTTTGGTTGCTTTCACACCAGACGAACTTTACCAAAGTAGAGCGGATAAAGTGGTCCGAGACCACCCCTTCAGGCAGGTCTCGGATCGATTGATTTGCTGCGCACCAAAGTACCGAGATTGCATTCACATCAACACAAACGAACCGAACCAAGGGACCAAACACGTTTTGGTGCGCACCAAATGCCGTAGGTGTGAAAGCACCCTTATTTGAGGTGCCTCCTTTTAATATGGACCAATTTGCTATATTAGACATTAATCTTCTTGTTTTAAAAATGCTAATAAAATTATTAGATTTTTATATAATATGAAAAATATTTTTAAAAGAATACAGCGATGTAGGGAGAGGAAAAAATCACTGCCGCTACTGGGTTCACCCTCTGACAGCACAACGTCGGATTAAAGGAAGTTTTTTGTGGTTTAGGAAGAAATTCGAACATTTCCGCGCAAGTTGTATTTTTTAAGCATTTTATTTTTGCTTTTTTTCCGCATTTCCCTCTGTATAGCATGGGATCATGGGATATATCCGGTCCTCCGAAGCGTAAAATGGACGCGAAGAAAACGAACTAGATGCGTTTTCCTTGCGTTTGTTGGGATTTGAACGCCAAGAAAAAGCTGCATGCAATGTTTTTTTAACACCGTATAAACGCGCAGCCGGACAAACGCACGTCACCAAAGCCCGTGTGAACACCGTCACTGACTCCTATGTGTAGAAAACCCTCGGCGCTTCATCCACGCTCACCGGACACTACGAATGGCACAAAAACGCTTGATTTTAACGCCCGTGTGAACAAGTCCTTAATGGTACAAAACATAGAGCAGATTGCCCCAAGTTCCCAAATTGGAGGACGTTGAGAATGTAATGTTCGTTGTTTATTTATTTATTTATATAAAAAAAAATTTTTTTGGCGTTTTGGGAATTCTACATTTTAAACTCTAGTCGAATGCAGAACTTCATCTCCTGTTTGGTCTCATCATTGATTTTCCTACTTAAAAGAAGCGCTGTGTTTCCGTGCTGTCAAGGGAAATGGATAATATTTAGAGAACAGCATGGTCAAGTTCAATTACTGTTGAATATGGAGTGTGTCTCTTTTTATTTTTTTTATTATTTTGCATGTAAAATTTCTAGCGTTCCTAGTGTGACCTAGGCCCTGAACCGGAACTATTACAGGGAATACTGTGGTGTCATTAATTTAGCCTGGCGTGTTTTGTTTCAGCGCTCATGATTCATGACTTTCTGCACCTTGTAGCTCAGTTTGTTGTAGGTTCATTAGAGAACATTCAGGTTAAAAGATCGTGGGTGTGGACTGATGGATGAATCAAGGAGGTGTAAGGCATATGTCTTCGTTCACATTACCGACCTGAAGTGACCCTAATGTGACACTGGTCTGTGTTTGTTTTTCACTGAAGCATATTTTTTTTGCTAACGTCACATCCGTTGTACGAAATGAATGAGCGGTCACACAAATACAACGTATTTATGTTAGAGTGAGATAAAAGTCACTAATTATGAATGTG